>JAHXMU010000055.1:2619064-2672790 GCA_019455685.1 Philornis downsi | reverse complement strand
TAAATTGATAAATTGATAAATTGATAAATTGATAAATTGATAAATTGATAAATTGATAAATTCATAAATTGATAAATTGATAAATTGACAAATTGATAAGTTGATAAATTGAAAAGTGGATAAATTGATAAGTTGATAAGTTGACAAGTTGATAAGCTGAAAAGTTGATAAGTTGATAAATTGATAAGTTGATAAACTGATAGTTTATAATATTTTACCTGTAATGCTCAATTAATATTTCATTGCTTGATAATTTTCAGAATGTATACGTTTATTTACTTCATTGATTTTCGTCCTGGGTATCATCGCTTCAGCTTAACTACCGGCAATTCCATTTGTTTGTGGTCAAAGCATTTTCTAGTGAGCCAAGTTAAAAAATAAAAACAATATTTTTGTTTTTGGGCTTCCGACTCTCAGCCATAAGAAAACAGGTTGTAACCAAATTAAATACAAGAACGGAAATTATTTCAATTGTGTTCACAACATTCAACACAATCAGCGATTCAGAGGAAGGCCTGGCAGCCAAACGCAACCGAATGTATCGCGAGTCAAGGAATCGAGACTGAACCAAATGCTTTTCATAGCTTTTTAGCTTTCGTGCTGTCGCCGTCGCCGTTGCTATTTGTGCTGGAACCGCAGTAGAAGGAAGGAATTGGTCCGTCACTGCATCGCGTCGCATTCACAAAATTTGTGCAAGACTATGCAAAAGATGCGATGGATGGTTGGATGGACGGACGGATGGATGGTGTGGTCGGCCGGTAGCATTGAGGCTGAAGCTAATACTGGCGTGTCTATTGTATAACTCAGTCAGGTTCCGTTTGGAGCCTTCTTCCCATCCTAAACTCTGATAGAGAAAAATTCTTTTTCATCACTTCCCATCTTTGAATATATTTTCCATGTATATTTGTTAACTATGCAGTTTTCTTTATGGCCTTCTTGTGATATGGCTCCTTTTTTTTATCTCTCTCTTTCCGCTTATATATTTTTGGCAATATTAAACGTGGAAATTGCTTAGTCATAGCTTTAAGGTTTTCTGCTTTTAATGTTCGTCTGACGGTGATGTCTAACTATAACTATTTAAGGTTCTTTTGGTTATTTGTTGGAGAGGGGGCCTCAAGTACCTTTTCGGAAATTCAAATTTCCGTTCCTCAAGGATGGCTGGCGTTCTTGTGTTATTTAAATTAGGTTTTTTTTTTCTTCTTCCTTTATTTGCTTTTCTTCTTTTCTCGCATAACTGTTTGTTTTAGTAGTTTATAAGCAATATGGGTAGGAAAGATTGGTGGTAAAGTGATTCAGAAGTTTAAGATTCCGGTAGGGATATTAGATTGAATTACTTTGAATTTGTTCACAGTAAATGGAAAACTGATTTGTGCATGTGTTTGTGTATTCTTTCCGGCAATATATATGTGTATATATAACAGTTTGTTATTCAAACATTTGTAAATAATTTCAGATAAGATATTTTGAATGTTTTTAATAAAAGTATCGGAATTTGTATCAACAACGCTCATTTTAAGTTATGAATTAAAGTATTTATGAAACCGGTATAAATCTCTATACATATATAGTTATAAATAATTATATAATTATATAATTGCAACTTTCTGTGTAATTACGTATAACTGCAATATACTTTTCCAACAAATGCAAGGAGTAAAATCTCTTTCCTTTTCCCTGTGAAATCAGTTTATACTACTAGATATTGGGAACTCAAATGGAAGGGCAGACATTGCAGTGCTTATTAAATAAGATTTGTCCCATGTCTCTTCCATGCAATCAGTTGCAGGACATGTTCCTGTGATGCCCCAAAAAATAATAGAATTGTCAATTTTATCACCGCAAACAGTATTAGTGATTACGAAATAAAATAAATTTTAAGATACTATGACATTTTTAATGATATTCACACACAAAATGAATGGCCTGTCTGATCGAGGTTTGACTACGCGCCGAAGCAATTGTTTTAAATTTTTCTAAATAAAAATTTATATTTGCAAATATTTGCAATATTTAAAGGTCATTTCTCCAACCTCAAATTTAAAAACCAAGTTGTATCGATTTACATAAACAAGATATTATGCTATTTTCATCGAAGATTTCGGGTCGGTTAATGACATTCTAAAAAAAAGTATCAGCTTCACACGAATATCAAACTCAACTAAACTTGCAATCGCTTAGTTGGTGTTATATGCCGCGCGCAAAAAATAATCCTAACCGCTTCGGCTTTCAGCGCTCCTTACCCATTTGACCACATCAACTTTTGATAGTGCTTCGAAAGCCTGATCCTTCCAGTAGAATTTTGGTCACCTTTTTTATCGAATCGTTTACTTAGCCCTTAGTAATATACCTATATGTTCGCGAGCAATATTCCTCCCTTAATCTGTAGGCTGGCATTACTTGTTTTATTTACAGCGCAGCAAAGATAGATAAATTCAACCAAAGCTGCAGATGCCAACCTTGGCACGGCATTCAAAATGAGTAGAAATAAATGTCAATGTTCACACAGTTTTTCAAATGAGTAGACTCTTTGTACGGCGAAATAAGTAACTACTACTACTGCCACTGATTACTGACTTGTTCTCAATGTTTGAGAAGGCTGAAGTAACATCTCGCAACTTTCTGCCAATAATGTCTATACGATCGGCTATACAAATAGTTTATTATTTTTGTTAAAGGGTATGCTAACCACGTTAATTGGTGCCTTACTCATAATCATCTCGAGCAATGCATTGAAGAGGTCGACCAATAGGTTGTTGTTTAGTCTAAATCCTCATTTGGTGTAATATGGCTTACCAAGATTGTTAGCAATACTTACTGAAGATTTCGTGTGAATCAATGTCATCTTACAAAGAACGAGGAAGTCAGGGAAACTCATTTGTCAAACCGTTTTTACGTTTCGAACTATCGAAAGCAAATCTATAGATAACAAAAAGGTGGTAAATAACAATCGGTTTATATTAGGGAGTTTCAAAGATTTATGGAAGTATACATTTCTGATGTGTTTGCCAGGTCTAAACCCATGCTGATCAGATGCCATTAGATCGGATAGAACAAGCTCAAGCCATCACTTAATACAACAGTACAGAAGGTATGCTATTAGTTAAATACGAATCCCGCCGTAAGTGGTACACCAACATCGTTCAATACAGGACACAATCTTCTTCCGATATTAATCATCAGAAGCTTATACCGGTCCATTAACTACCCATTGCCACACGTCTTAAATTACTCCGCCTGCATGCCGCCACCTTAAAGTTGATGTTTTAATCTTGTTTTTACTAAGGGGTAAGCAGTCTACGGAATCATGGATAATTGGCATGATTTCCTCACATATGCTGTTATCCTTGGCATAATATGCGTGTCACTGATTATTGAGATTTTCATCACATGAAGTCTATTACCACAAATTTGTTCTTACCTCTTTTTATAAAAATTTGGAGTTTAACTCTATCGCCCCATAGGGTTGTCTTTTAACTTTTTCCTGTAAAATTTTTAAAAACTCGTTACATTTAACATTTATTTCTACAGTGATCTCACATAGGAATATCATGAACTGTGGCTCATTCCTATAAAAATTGTATTTATGAACAGACATCAAAATCGATCTGACCAATGTAAAGATAATTTAGAGCCAATCTGTGTCTCTCCATATCATCTCACAATTGTTCTATCCATTTTTCCGCTTAAGGAAGTATTTCGTTTTATTTATATTCTCTTTTATGCGTGCCTTACAATTGACTGCAAAGTAACCTTGTATATGTCTGAGATTTTTCTTATGTGTTTCGAAAACGTTTGAATTTAGAATTGTCTTGCAGTATGCGGTTTTCATAACGTGTCGTTAGATCCACTTTTCACTCCGCTGTAGCCTTAGTTGTAGCCGAGTGATAAGCATAATGTGTATTGGAAGCTTGTTTTCCATCTATTACAAAGTAATAAATCGTGTTTTGGTCAAGGATTAGCCAAGTAGTTTTATGATAACCTTTGTGTCAGAATCTGGTACCGTTTACTGGCAAGCTTCTATCCGTGGCGGAACTAACTAGAACCTAGAACAATTTAAATATTTTGACCGAGCAGCAGTAGTTAATTTATTCTTAGCTCTCATTAAATATATGAGTAAATTTGTTCTCATTGCCTTAGTTACAGGGCATGGCCTAAGCATAATAAAAATATCTCGCCTTAGTGCGGATTTTCGTTATTCAGTCACTAACAAGTTTACGATGCCGACCTTACCTATAGACAAAAAGTAGCCGACCTTACGTACGAGTATAGATGGTGCCAGTAGGTTGACAAATATTATCATGGTAAAAAGTGGCAACCTTAAAAACATATGTTTTAAATTTCAAGGCACCACATTGTTTAGTATTTTTATTTGAACCATTAAAAGTAAATGATCTCAGTGAATTTATAAACATGGAAAAAATTTGGTCACCGTTATGTAACACAGTAATTCCATTAGAAATATCTCAGTCCAATCAATATTAAAACCGCGCTAGATTTTACTCTGAGGGAATCTGCTCCTTCATTTACGATGGTAAAAATTAGGTAACACAGTTTAAACGAGACCGTACGAGCCGCCAAGACGAACACCGTAGTGGTCGACCAATTGAGGTGTCCTAGTCAGATAGGTTAAGAAAATGTATAAGATGGTAATGGATGACCGTCAGCTGAAGGGTGAAGCGTGCGTAAGCTAGCTGATATGACAGGCATTTCGAAAAGTGATATACATCGTGCATTGACCGAAGATTTGAAGATGTAAAAGCTGTGCACAAGATGGGTGCCGCGCTTGCTTTCAATAGAGCAAAAATAGCATCGTCAAGATGTTTCAGTAGAGTGTTTGCGATGTTTCCGCAATAAAGCCAAATTTTTGTGTCCATCTGTAACCATGGATGAGACATGAGTCCACCACTTCACATCTGAAACAAAGAAACAGTTAAAGCAGTGGACTGAAATGGCAAATCGTGCCCAAAAAAGGCGAAAATTTCTTGCAGGTAAGAGGTCATGGCGTCTGCTTTTTTTTGTTTTTTTGGGAAAGGTTTTTCCCTTCTGGTGGAAAACCACCAACGGCAAATGTTATGCTAATCTATAGCAGCGTTTAGGAGATGAAATTGTGGAAAAAGGCCACATTTTGTGAAAAAGGAAGTATTGCTTCATCAAAACAATGCTCCAGTTCACACATCCACCATTGCGATGGCCAAAATTGATTAAATGGATTACAGTTCGAATTGCTTCATCACGCACCTTATTAGCCAGATTTATCTAGGACTATTTTCTATTTGCAAACTCGAAAAAGTGGCTCGGTGGTAAAAGATTTTACAACAATGAAGAGGTGGAGTCTGAGGTTGATGGCTATTTCAAGGAGTTTAACAGTTCTTATTGTAAACAAGTAACAGAAGCTATTAAATATCGCTGGAAAAAGTGATTATGTTGAAAAATAAAGGAACTTCTTTCCAACTTTTTGTGTGTTCTTTGTTATTTCGGCTAGTTTTGAAAACCAACATGTACGAGTCTCCTCCTTACAGTAAGGAAACTCATTCGATGCTTGTGTTTTTACATGACAGTTATGGTCGAAGTTAAGATCTGTAGCTTGTCTCATGTCGTGGTCATTGTCTGTAGTTAATTGGATACAGGTAGTTGGATATTAGCGAGTTTGGAAATCAGCTGGAGATGCGAATTACTTTTACATATCCATGCCATCCACGCTACCTTCATATGAATTGACAAAGTTATAAAAATTAGAACTGGCATATATTATTCTGTGGATTAACATTTCGCATAATTTCGCATTATCCTGCAAAAAGGAGTCCACTTTCACTTTTGAGAAATAAATCACATTTTATGGCGACTATCATTCGCGTTGCATGCAGTGCAGTTTATCCCAGTTAAGAACAGTAACATGCTAATGTCAAAATTAAATTTTAAATATTTAATTTTATTACGCTTAAAAATATACACACACATATGTATACTCGTATATATGAAAGAAACTGAGTGAAAAACACAATTACAATGCAGTGGAAATGCCAAAGAGCATATAAAATCCAGCTAATGTAATTTTGGTGGAATAGTGTAACAAAAGTAAAATTACCTTTTCCTGTACTCTCGAAAGTGTGCTTGGGAAAGTGTGTGAGTGAATATCCTGCTATCTATATGGATACTAACTCACTACTAACGTTTACAGACACACACACACACACACACTCACGTACACACACACACGTGCACATAGCCGCACACACTCAAAATTGTATGCACTTAACTACTCTTACAGTTACAAATGAAATTTAGGAAAACTAGAAGATGTGAATACAGCGTAGCATTCGGTTTCTGGCCAGTTGCACTAAAATTTCAAATTCCTAAAGCTGCTTGTTTTCGCCAGTTACCCCTGGCTGCCCTTATTTTTTGATACAAAAGCCAACTAGGATAATGGATAAAATGCACAAAAGCCTAGTGAAAAAAGTAACAACAAACAAACTAAAAGTGACACAATTTTGCCAACACCGAAATACGCAGATAGGTGTAGATAGATAGTTGTTGTTGGATAGGATGACCCGCAAACGAAAACTAAGCGAAAAGCTTACAAACGGATTTTTAGAAACGGATTTTCAACAAATAAAAATTCCTAAACTGACCTACATTTTGTCAGTATTTCGTTTCGTGTTACCATGTATTGGTATGATAAAGTACAAGGAGATTTTGTGGTGCATAGGCAGGATTATTAATTTACCTTGACAATGTTTACAGTACGGAAAATTGAACTTAGAAATAATGCTAAAGGAACAGAAATGAATGTAAGGCAACTAGTTAGGGAAAAGTAAAAAATAGGATGTGAAAAGTTAATATTTTTTACAAAATGTGGTATTTAAAAATAAGTAATAAATTTAGAGTAGGGAATTATGATCTCCGCGAGAATCCTGTTAATGCCGTAAAGCTTGCATCTCAAGTCGAATAACGATCTGGGTTTGACAGTACTTTAACCAGCTTAGTCTGCTATTTATGTCATGTTCATTGGCAGTGAAATTAAAAAAAGAAATAAAGAAAAGGAACCAGCATTTAGGGCTATTTAAGAGCAATATTATAACTTTCTACAGAGAAATAGTGGCTGGCTGATTCTTTTCACCCATTCGCTGCCAACAATATCAGCATAAAGCAGATACAACCGACTACAAAGTGTGGCATTGGCTATAGTCAATTCTGCCTTTTTTCCGCTAGATTTATATTGCTTTCAACTTGTTGGCGAGAAAAATTGGGATTCAGTTTTAAGCTTTCTTTCTGGATTGTTTCAAAAATTATTTATATTTCTTTGTGTTTTTCGCTAAGTACAAATAAGTTATTAAAATTTATTGCAGTATAAAGAAAGTCTAAAATAATTCTATTCAAAATTACTACAATAGCATTCAAATTAAAGGAAAGCTTTGTGATTACGAAATAATCTTACGGTGTTGAAAAAAATGCCTCTCCGGAGGAACTAAGGAACCTCGGAATCAGTTTATGAGCCATTGCGCTTGGAGATATTTCAAACCCATTATGATTTTGCTGTGAAATAAAGAGGAGATATTTTTTCCAAGTAGAAAAGTATAAGTTTTTCAAATAGGAACTTGCAACAATACTACATTAATAATTCAAACCCTCCATACAAACTATAATAGAATTTTGATATTAATTGAAAAAAAACATATATATTAAAAATTGTGAAAAGTCTGACTCTAGTACCTTAACAGTATTACTAAAACCTAATTGCTACGGAAAATATAATTAAATAATGGGGGTTTGTTTCAAACTGTTGTACTTGGGTTTTTCTTATTGAGAGAAAATGAATGACAATTTTATAGATTCACTAATAAAATATAAAAGTTAATAAAAAAATCAGTTTCAAATAATATCTTGGCCTTGTTGATCAATATTTTGAATTTAAGTTAGGTTAGTATTTTAATAGATGATTCCACCTTTAGAAACAATTTTAATCTATATAAAGGGTGTCCCAACAAAAACGCAAGATTTAAATTTGGCGCCATTTGAAGTGTCATTGTTTGATATTTGAACAATTGTTATTGTTTGCTAGCAGAAGGTACGAGGTTAGTAAAAATGGAGCGCTACACGAATTAACAACGGATTCTCACTGTGAAATTGTTTTACCAAAATGGTGAAAGTTTTGCGGCTACAGTTCTCAAATTGCGATCAATTTGGAGTCACAATAATGCTCCAAAAGAGTCAGCTGTATAGAGATTAATGGATAAATTTGCCAAAACTTGGTCTGTTAGTGATGTAAAGACAACAACGCACCTTCGACCAGGTCGATCGACCGAAAATGTCGCAGCTGTACGTGATGATGTCGCTCTAACTCCATCCACCTCAATTCGACATCGAGCTCAGCAAATTAGTATCACCAAATCCACTACGCAGCGAATTTTGATAAAAGATTTGCATCTTCATGCACACAAAGTTCAATTGACTCAGGAACTGAAGCCAGCTGACCATGGCGAGCGAAGGAAGTTCGTTTATTGGGTATTGGAGAGACAACATGAAAATGTTGATTTTGCCGATAAAATCATCTTCAGTGACGAGGCCCATTTCCATCTTGATGGCTTCATCAATAGGCAGGATTGTCTCATTTGGGGTGAGGAAAATCCTCGAGTGATTCACGAGAAGCAAATGCATCCAACGTGACTCTGTGTGATGTGGATTTTGGGCTAGAGGAATCATTGGACCTTTTTTTATGAAAATGAGGCATGTCAAGCGCAAACAGTCAATGGTGTTCGGCATCGTGAAATGATAACCAGTTTTTTCGTGCCTAGAATTGAAGAAATGAAGGTGGGGGGCATGTAGTTTCCACAAGATGGCGCCACATGTCATACAGCCAGAGAAACAATTCCATTGCTGCATCAGTCATTTCCCGGTCGTGTTATTTCGCGTTTTGGACACCAGAACTGGCCCCTAGATCGTGCAATTTAACATCATTAGACTTTTTTCTTTGGGGTTTTTTGAAGTCGATGGTTTACGCGAATAAGCCGACGTCGACTGAAGTCTTAAAAGAGGGAATTGGGCGCTGCATTAATAAAATACCGCAGCATTTATTCAAAACGGTCGTTGAAAATTTCATTAAAAGATCGCGTGTGCAAAGCCGCGGCGGCCATCTGCCCGATGTGTTATTCCATACATAACCTCATTCTGTCTACTTTACGATATAATAAAGTTGCACGATTTTTTTTTAAATATCTGTGTTTTATTTAAAATTTAAAATAAAAACTTCTTGTTGGGACACCTTTTATAAACAGGGTGGTGCACGTATCATGTTACAAATACAATATCAATGTCAATGGAGACCGTTATTTAAATATATTGAATGAGTTTTTTTTAACCAGAACTGAGCCGAATGTGCAGACCTTTCAACAACATTTGGTTCCAACAAGATGGAGAAACTGCACACATAGCCAGCCCGATTATGGCGGAGCTCCAAAGAAAATTCCCAAAAAAAAAAAAAATTAATTTCTAGAAACTTCATTTTCCGCTGGCCGTCAAGGTCACTTGACCTGACTGCACCAGACTTTTTTTATGGGGTTATGTTAAGCAAGAGCTGTACAAAACGAAACCGAGGAAATTGACTGAGTTGAAGCAGTCCATTAAAACAATAATTGAGGCGATCCCGACTTCAGACCTTCAGGCCGAAATGAATAATTTTCTATCGCATATGCATGAATGTGCATAAAGGTAATTTACAGCCTATCATCTTCTAAATCAATTAGTTATATAAAATAAAATTGAATTTTCTACTTAATAATAAAAAATAAAATAAATGAAATATATTACTGGTTAAAAGAAAGTTATTTGAATTTTTTTATTGTAGCACAATTAGTGCGTCATCCTGCATATGGTTTGATGAAATATATTCATTAGTAAAAACGCACGTTGTGCCACTGGCACTGTTTTCTTCGATTGCAATGCCGTGATGCATCATGAATTCTTGCCACAAGGTCGTACGGTCAATAAGGAACACTACTTGAAGTTATAGATGCATGTGCGTGAGTTTTTGGCCAAAAACAAAATCGCAATCATGCCTTAACCACCGTATTCACCGGACTCGGCCCCCGCTGACTTTTTCCCCGTCCCAAAACTGAAGACACCGATGAAAGGAAAGCGTTTTGCTACGATTGAGGAGATAAAAGAAAAATTGAAACAGGAGCTATTGGCGATACCAAAAAGCGCGTTTTAGGAGTGTTTCGAGGATTAGAAGAAATGGTGGCACAAGTTTATAAGTTGATATTATTGATGAATAAATAAATAATTTTTGAAAAAAATTTCAAAAAAAGGTTATTTTTTGATCACACCGTACAATTGTACATACGTCTATACATCCAAATAAATCCATACAAATGACAATAACGCCAATAACACACAAAACCAAAATTCACCAACTGCTGTTTCCAAAAAAATTAACAACTTGTATTTACGTTACTTCACGTTCGATTTTTCTTTAACTTCTTTGTTTCCTTTGGCTTAGAAAACTTGGTCGCATTGTTATTTTCTACACTTTTCTACTACTTTTATGCACAACTTATACCCGTTTAGTTTAGTGTGCAAAATTATCCCTGTTAGCTTGTAATGTCATTTATATGGCGAAAAGGGTACAAGATATCAAAAAAAAAACCCCAACCATTATTTGGGCGGCGGTCATTTCGATGTCGAGTAATCGACAAGTCTTTGTAAATGCTTCTCAAACTATTACCTTTAGAATCGTCATTAAAATGTAGCTCCCCTTGAGAGTTTAAAAATAGAATCTTACAGAAGCTCTCCCAAGTCTCATTCATAAAATGCAAAGGAATTTGTTGTGTGTTCTGGTTTATGTGCTTAATGTGATGGTTTTAAAAGATGTTGAAAGTTTTTCGGGGTTCAATCGTTTTTAAAAGGGATGAAATCAATTTCAATATTCTAGTATCATTAATGTTTATTTAGTTACAATATTGAAATTAGAATCATAAGTTTTGACGATGTAATAATATTACTTTCAGCAGGCAATATAAACAATGTACTCCAAATCGATCAACGTATTTAAATATTAAATGTGAATTACATTCCTTAAGGGTCACATGTTTCATGTTATGGTCAAATTAGCAGGCTTAAAACTAATTCCAAACTGCTAAATTTTAAACTACACGTTGGCTTATTCCCTAGTTCAAATCAATTCCAATTAAACAATACTGATATTGATACAGACCATGTATTTGCTCAATTTATACAAATTAAGTAATAATAAAGCTTACATGGAGCCGTTAGTTTTGAATGTAAGGGGCTCATTTTGGCTTTTTTTTATCGCCATGTCATCAATATACAACCCTCCTTAACATTGCTTAAACAAACTACGAGAACATAAATAAATAAACATACTCGTATGCGTAGCTAACTGTGGGTTTTCTAAAATAGCTGCATGAAAAGTCACCTCCAATGGCGTTCATATGCAGCACATTGATTTTTTTTCTATCTGATCCAGTTACCACAATTTTTCCAATATATTAAACACGCACATTAGCTCATCGTTATTTAAAAGCTCTTCAAATAAGAAGCGTTTGATAACCATTTTTTTTCTCAAACATAAAAATAGTTTCATGCAACTGTGTTTATTGGTTTTATATGTTAGAGGCAGCTCAAATCATTCCTCGCAACTAAACATCATGTTAAACATGAAAATTATTTAATTTACAACACAAAAAAAAAATCATGAATATTTTTCAAACTACTCTCAATAGAGCAGCGAAAATCAATGGAAAAATGTCAAACATGATTAACAAATGTCCCACATTACCCCCACCCCTTTAATGGTAAAGGCAAACTCGACACGGGAGCTGAAGAAAGGATATCCGTGTGAATATTGGCATTGGTCATAGTAGGGAATTTAGGTGTTCAACCACCAACTCATGTTTAGTTCATGTCATGGTTTTTTGTTGGAGGATTTTTCATGTCCAAGTCATCACTGCTTTAACTGAAAGCTGCAGTGTGTGTGTGTATATGTGGATGGGAGTAGATTAATGAAAAATGTTGAACACAGAGTACAGAAAAGGATGTAATTGAATTAGTCACACCTACATATTGCTAACAATTTATGGCGGTGACAACAAAAATTGCAACTGGAAGAATAACAAAAAAAAAATATTCTCTTTGTCACGGGATCTAAATCAAAACTAAAGCGTTTATTTGTGTGCAGTTCTGTAGCAATCAGCATGCAGTAGGCAGGCTGGCGGATAATATCCCAACTTATTCGGCACAGCGGTATTAGCCAACGCTCAATGACAGGACATTGTTATTGATGGCCGCAAAAGTGGGTGGGATTTTCCCAAGAGCAGCTATTTGGCGTTATGCTTTTTCCTCTCCTCCTTGGGAGTTTGATTTATAGTTTCGCGGAATAGTTTCGTTAACAGTTCTTGCTAGTTTTGTTAGGCGTGAAAGAAACATTTATTTTTTCATGGTTTACATAGCAAAATTTGTTGCGCCTAAGATTTTCTGTGTCACAAGGACATTCATCGAGGAAATTTATATCCTGAGAATTAATTTTGTTATGCTTGCAATTTATATAGCCCAAGAGTGGGAAGTGCATTTCTGTGTAGATGTTATGGGATCATAAATGATTTCGGTAGTTGTGGGAAACTGAGAAAATGTATTTTTATTTAATTGTGTGTGAGAAAAAACATGTGTAAGATGTCACTCGAGAAAGCGACAATGATTTTTTATAAAGTTCTACATTGACAAAGTCAATTTGTTGTATTGTGCGAAGGGTGTTTCGATAGAAAATTAATTGGGATAATAGACTGTATGCAAATTAGTTATTGTTGAGCAAAACAGGAGAATTACTGCGTGCTGCCAATAGAGAATTAATAATAAAAAATATGCATCAATTCCTTAAATCACAACAGATTTGAATAAACCAACCACGCCATGATGCAGCGCGTTATTATTGTTTCTTATTGGAACTTATAAGAATGGTTATCTTTCTTTTATTTCCTTAAATAACTTTATTGCAAATTACAATATAAAGCTACAGTTTTCTGAAAATTGTAAGATAACCTAACTATTACATTTTAACCGATAGTTGTTCGCTAAATCTTTAAAATGTTGATAGCAATTTCTGAAATAGCGATCTATCACTTCTACTATACTCAATTAACCCATTTATAATAAACGAGAATCCATTCAATAATTTGAAATTGGTTAAAAAGTTAGTACAATGCTTAAAAATAAGACTTCTTAATCAAAAGCACCATTTTAAAGTAATTTTTAGCCAAAAAAATTACATTATTAAGTAAGTACGTTTACTTAATTCCAACACGCTACATGCTTTAAAATCTATGAAATTGCAAAATTGTTTACAGATAGTAAATTCCAAAGAGGTGAAACATTTGTCCAGGGGCATAGTGGATGTCAAAAACATGTCATTTAGACTTCAAAAACGATCAATAGTTCAGAAAAATGCATTTCTTATTCAAAAAACTATATCATTGAGAGTGATTTCTCACAGAACATTATTCAAAAAGTAATCGAATACACCAAACGATTTGCTATATTGAACCGCAAGCCATCTTGTTATTATTCGTTACATTCAGCCGTTTAATTAAGTTAAATGGTAACAAATCGATAGGAGATTGGCGTCGAAAAGGTCAAAGCTTATATTGGGTGATTTTTTATAATTTAAGTTTTTCAGGTTGGCAGCACTGGTGGGTAATGGCGTCCAAACGTCATCTGTCAAAGTGAAAAGTGTACAGTATACTCTGCCATTTCATCATGAAAAGACTAGCAAACGAGCAACGATTGCAAACTGTTGAAATTTATTATCAAAATTCGTACTCTGTGACGAATGTGCATCGTTTGATATGACTATTTTGTGGTCGTCATAATCGACCTACTGAATCAACAATTCGTACCCTTATCACCAAATTTCGCACCAAATTTACTTTGTTGGACATAAAAACATCGACTCGCATGCATAGAGTGCGTACCGAAGAAAATATTGCAGCCGTAGCGACCAGCGTTAATGACGATCGTGAAATGTCAATTCGTCGCCGTTCTCAGCGATTGGTCATGTATTACTCAACCACGAGGAATTTTTGTTTTGCCCCAATTGGCTGAGTTGAACTTGGTTGACATGTGGTTTCATCAGGACGGTGCAACATGCCACACTGCTTGTGAAACAATGGATATGTTGAAGGATGAATTTGGTAGGGCAACTTATCTCTCGATTTAGCCCGCTGAGTTGGACTCCAAGATCTTGCGATTTAACGCCTCTTGATTATTTCCTGCGGGATTATGTCAAGTTGATAGGCTATGTGGACAAGCCGAGCATTATTGAAGCCTTACAGGATAACATAAAACGCGTTATTCGTGGAATACAGGCCGAAATGCTCGAAATTGGACCATCCGAATGGACATTTTGAAATGGAGCGGACAATATTTACATGAAATTATCTTTAAAAATTAGATGGCAAAGACCAATTTATCGATTCCAATAAAAAAAATTTAATATATGATGCAATTTTGAGTGCTTTATTCGATTTTTAAAAAAATTACGATTAAAAAATCACTCTATACAAGAGTTCAACATTGCTGCCAAAATATTACTTAATAAAGTTTAAAAGTTATTTTTTTCCCGAAGCAATCGCAAAGAGAATCCCTTTGAACTCTATGTGAATTCAAGGACGTTTAGCAAAAATTCCGCACTCAATTGGCTCCAAAGTCTCCAAACCTTACTGCATCTAATTTGTTGCAAAAAGAAAGTTTGCAAAACAGAACCAAGCATCTCTCTAAAACAGTGATCTGAAGCCAATTTTCAAACAATTATTTGAAGCAATTCCCACCGCAATCCTCCAGGAAATACCAAGCATGGGGGTCATTTTAGTTCATTAATTTTTAAAAGTCATATAAAAGACGTAGCAGAACTGTATCGTATATTTTTGCAATGAATGATGAGATAATAATTTACATGAATTTGTAATAAAGTTACTTGAGTTTTTTTTTTTTTTTTTTTTTTTTTTTTTTTTTTTTTTTTTTTTTTTTCCATGGAGCCCTGCATGGATACATTCACATTCAAAAAATTAAAGGAGTGGGATACTTCATTACAGTCGAATATTGTATTGTATTTTTATGGATGGGCTTGTGAGTATTCAGTATTCGTAGAGAGATGACTGATTTTGACCTCTCGATGAATATTTTTCATCGTATGTAAAATTGGAAACTACGAGAAAATTACAAAGACTTCCATATCTAGGAAATTGATATTTCAATTAGGAAAATTAACTATTTTCGGCTTATTCCTAAATTGAGGAAATTGGCGTATGCGATGCAGTGTTAAAAACTATTCAAAAATAGACAAAATAATATAACTAGAAGTATTCTGTCAAAAACCAAAAAAAAAAAAAGACAAGAATTTATTGTACCGCCTTCAGAGTAGGTCCGTCCCTTTTAAAGTAATATACTTATGCTAAGTAATAATCTAACTATCAAAATGTTTTTTAAACGCATCTTACGGTTACATTAAGATGGTAATATGATTTTTAACAACAGAAAAAGTATCAACCGGAGCAACATTAGGTGAACACGGTGGTTGTTCTGTGATATTTATTGAGCTTTTGGCCAAAAATTTAGTCACAATAATAGTCTTGTGAGGTGGTGCAAACTCCATGAGTTGTGATTTCACAAATCTGGCATTTTTAGCCAAATTTGATCTCTTTCAGAGACCTCATAATATTTTTTACTTACTAACTGATTACCTGGAAAGAAATATAAGTGCTCAACCCCGCTATACTCTATTGCTCGATTGCGGGTCAATTGGAAGGTGCTATTCCAAAGATTATCGACTGGGTTGCATGTCAAATCCGTAAACCAATGTTTTATCCATGCGACCCCACATTTGATTAGTCCTAGTATGTCTTCAGCGACTTTTACCCGACTGAGTTTTTGAAGAAAATGCATGTCTTTCAGAAATAATTGGGCGATAACGCTTTTCCAAATAATCATGCAAACTGGTGGAAATTGTTTTGTGGGCCACAGAAAGTTTAGCGCATATTTCTCTGAAACTTAAATAATAATATTCAACAGCTATTTTATTTACTTTGTTGAGGGAAATCGTTCACCACATCTCGACAGCTTTCAAATGCACTGTACACTCAAACGCACCAGTTTTTGATAAAGTCTTTGCACCGTAAGCTTTCCGTAACATGTTCAATGATTCTTCTCAGGAAATTTTATTTTTAAAATGGCACAACATAATTGAGATGAACTGAATAAATCGCCTCCCTTAAGCGGGCTTTTTAAATGATCAATAATTTGTGCTTTTATGTACACACATATATACATATATTACATACATATATTGAAAATCATGCTATCCAGATATAACTCAGAGATATAGGAAGGGGTTTTCTTTCCAGAATTACGCCAAAAGGAATTCTTTTCAACTTTGTGTAGTTTAAACAAAATTGAGCAATTTGTCACAATTAGGACTATTACGGGCGGAAATGCTTCGAAAATTCACCAGTAAGCTGAGTGTAAAATAATACAGATATCTTTGGCCCCCAACGTCATTTGACCTGGCTGCACTTGCTTTTTTCTTCTGGGGTTATTAAAAGCATGATGTTTGCTTAACAAAACCAACAGCTTTGGATAATTTGAAGTAATGCATTCAAACGATAATTGAAGTAATTACTGATGCAACTCTATAGGCAGTAATAAATAACGATGCCGCTACCGAACGTGGAGGTGGCATGAACTCAAAAATTAATAGTAATATTAAAAAGACTTAATAAAAATGGGGTATTTCTAAAATAAAAATAAATATGAAAAAAATTAAAAAATATCATATGAGCTTATTAATGCAGCAGCCATTAGGTAGTCTGTAATTAATCGTTTGAGTTGATCCTACCGTTGGAGCTCGTATTTTCATAGTGGATAATGTTCCTTGTGAGGGGTAACTTTTTCTTACTTGCCCAAATAACTTCCGTCATATAGAATTTAATTGACTACTCTACACTTCTGTAATGCTAAAAATTCGATATTCGTCGTGCAGGCAACAACGACTACAATTTAATTTAGCAAATCAACGAAGTACTTTAATCAGACGCCACTTCCCATTCCCAAAAGCTGAACTAGGTAAATGGGCTTACCGTGGTTGAGTTAACCTCAATCGAATATCATACAAAACCATTGCAAGAAATTGAATTGATTATCTTCAGAGAGGAAAACCATCAACGGCAAATATTATGCTAATTTAGGTAATGAAAAGGCCGCATTTGGCGAAAATGAAAGTTTTGTTTCATCAAGTTCACATATCCACTATTACGGTGACCCAAATGAATGAATTAAAGTTCGAATCGCTTCAACATGCACCTTATTCGCCAAATTTAGCTCCCTCAGACTATTCTTTGTTTCCAAACTTGAAAAAATAGCTTGATGGTAAAAGATTTGCCAATAATGAAGAGATGGAGTCTGCGGCTGAAGGCTATTTGAAAGAGTTTGACAGTTCTTGTGGGGTATAGAAGCTATTGAATATCGCTAGATAGATATTCAATACCTCAATAGCTCGATAATAGAAGATTACGTTGAAAATTAAAGAAAATGTTCTTTTTGTTAGGTCGGTTAGTTTCGGGACCATCCGCTTACTTTCGCAATCTTGCAATCTACGAACGTCACATTTATTAAAATAGTTTCCCCTTCAACTATCATGGATTATCTGTATGGCGGAATGTGTGTTTCTATTGCTTTTTCCGTTAAGCTTAGGGTCCTGTGGCATCTATTCCACTATGATTGAACTATGGTTGCTCGTTAAGTGTTTGATTAGTTTAGTTGCCTTGTGGGGTATTGAAAATTATTGTGCTGATTTACTCTATTTGAAAAGATGCACCAACAGCATTGATTCAGTTATAAAGGTATCTGAAAATGAACTTGTCACAGTGTCCGAAACAAGTCATCCTTGTGGTTGATTATCGAATTGATTGTTACTCCAATCAAATACTCTAATACGTAAAGGAAGGTGCATATCATCAAAAATCTAAGGAAGTGTATAAACTATCAAGTATTTTTTGAAACAACTGAGTTTCATGACTTTTTAAGTCGATTGAGCCATGACGTCTGGCTAGCTTAGTGGCTGATGAATGCGTCGTAAATCTTTACAAGGTTAAAATTTTCACTATTTAATTTCTCCTTTGGTCGAGAAGATTTTTTTAAATCTCTACAAAAGTGAAAGCGGTAACAGTTGGAGAAAACGCCTTGACCGCTTGTGGCATTTAAAAACGATAGCCTTAATGAAGCACTGCGTTGCCATGTCTCAAAATATGAGAGGCAACGTTCTTATAGTGTATCAATTCTGAGCAATACGAGTATTCGATAAAAGTAACTAAATTTTGTTAATTAATAAACTCTTCAAATAGAATGTTAAATTTTAATCTCTAAATTCATTTTCGTTTTCCAAAAATCAAATTTATCTTCTAACTTTTAACACAAAATTATATTCCGTGAAAGTATGTGTAGGCCAATTCAATTGACTGCAATTTCTGAACTGCTTAAGCAGCTTATTGATCATTTACAATTTAATTATTGTAACTAAACTAGGGCAGTTTGCCATAATTTCCCGGCATAGTTTATCTCCGCCTTAGTTGATAAGTAGTCCGAAGTGTTCTTGTCTTCTATGTTAAGCTTCAATCCTATGATAATAAATACGCCTCTTTCCTATTAACAGGGACAATCAACTGTGAAGGATATTTCTATAGAGGAAATAATGGGATGTAATTATCTTACTTACATCCGCTGTGAGTGTGTCTCTGGCGCAAATTCTTGCTGTGATTCAAATATCTCTTTTGTGTGAGTCTTTGCCTTACTTACAAAACTTCTCACAGAAGGTTTTTGCTCGTCTTCTCTGACGCTGTTGTAAACTCTAATGGAATTTAAGCTGAATTATATTTTTAATTAGTTCTATTGTTTTGAAGTCGGTGGAGAATAGTTCGTGTCTCTCCTTTTTTTTTGCGTTCTGCTCTTCCCGTAGCTGGCGGTTGTGTTGGTGAACAGCAAGTTTTACTTTAAATGCAAATTAAGTTAGAAAAGCAGGAAAGACAATAGGCTTAAATGTCATTTAAAACATACTGCACAATAATTAGAGTGTTTAATGAAAACAATGCAAATTAAATCATGAGGAATTTCAGCAATAGAAAAAGGCTGGAAATAGCTCGTGAGTAAAAAAAGTAAACAATCAAATGCATAGTATTGAAATTACAATACATTGAGTAAGGTTTAGTAAAAAGACATCCATAATTTTTCCATCAGACAGGTTTACATATATTTATCTGTATCTCGCGTTGTGTATGTACATATGTTCGAAAAAATAAGTACACCTGCTTATTTTTGCTTTATATTTAAATTTATTTACTTTAACGGAAAGTAAACATGGCAATTCTTTTTTATTGAAATAACTTTAATATGGTAATGCCTTCAAAAGCAAAAACAAAACTGGAGCTTCCCCGTTGTTTTCATTGTGAGTTAGTTTTGTTCAGGCGTGATTTCAGTACCTGGTCAAAATAATAAACACATTGCTCAATTCTTTAATATTTTCGCAGTCTGCTGTAGACTTTTTGGAAAGGCTAGTTATTTTACTGTTGTTTCTCCTTATTCATCTTTATTCATAACAAAATATATAGTAAGAAAAATCAGCCATGGGTCGAAAAAGTGTTTTGTTCTCCGGAGGAGAGAAATTGTTTTAAGACTAAGAGAAGGTGGCCAAAGTTTTCGTTCTGTAGCAGAAACTATGAATCGGTCGTTATTTTTTGTACAAAATGCTTTAACGCCTAAAAAGCCGGTCGAAACTCACGGAAGACCCAAAAAATAAGTTAAAAAAAAAATGGATATCCGTATTGTAACACTTGCGAAGAGGACCCATTTGTGTCTTCAAGAACGATTTCAGCAGAAATTGGAAATGTAATTTCATCGCGAAGGTTAAGCACATTTACTAGGACGGATAGGCAGAACAGTTCCTTTGCTTAGAAAAAACAATTTAAAGGCTATATTGGCGTTTGCAAGAAGTCATTCCAATTGGTCCGGAGGAGTCGGTGAAGAAAATGGCGAACCATTTTATGGAGCGATGAAACAAAAATTAATGTATTTGGAAACAACTGTGCCCGGAATAGTCAACGCCCTAAGGGTAAGGAATTCCATGTTCGCTTTACAAAGAAGACGGTCAAGCACGGGGGTGGCAATATTATGGTCTGGGGTTGTTTCTCGTGGAAACAACAATATGACCAAATTCCACTACAAAGATATGTTGGAAAATACGATATTGAACTATGCTGTGGAAAGTATACCTCTTAGATGGACATTGCAGCAGGATAACGATCCGAAGCATACTTCTAAGTTGGTAAAGGATTGGTTCTAGGATAATAGTGTTGCCCTTCTTGACTGGCCAAGTCAATCTCCGGACCTAAATTCAATCGAAAATCTTTGGGGAGAGTTGAAGCAAAGAATCGGAAAGAAGGTTTTTAAAAATAATAACCAGTTATGGAATTTTGTTCAAAAAAACTTGTTATGAAATACCAGTAGAAACCTGCAGGAAGCTTATTGCCGGCATGCCAAAAAGATTCAACCAAATAATTTAAAATAAAGGTGGATATACCGGCTTTTAAGGAAACTCAGTCAATTTAGCAGAAAAATCTTGATTTTTTACTTTTTTGCTTATTTTAACTAAATGTACTTATTATTTTGTGCAATGTTTTTTGATTAATTTCTTAGTTTTTGAAAAATACTGAATTCAATTTTAGTTTTTTGTTATTGTTTTACTATTTATTTTATTTCTGATGTCATAACAAAAGAAATTAGTATTTGTTTTTTCTTTTAATTTAAATAAATTTTCGTCTAAGAGCCGTCAAAAAAAATATATTTTGACCATATGTGTAAGTGATGTTACGCCATATGACGATGGTGATAGAAATATGAGATTTCTCAGTAAAAACAAAAAATAGAAACTCTTCAGACAGTCTTGTGATCACTTGATGAGAAATGGTTTTATCTCACGCCAAATACAGGGTGTCTATTGGGAAGGTACACTTCTTCGTTTCCTACCATTTTGGTAAACATTAGTCTTGACAGTTCATATTTGGCAGTCGTGAAGTAAAGACGTGGCAAATTTATTATGGAAAAATATTCGATAAACCAACGTATTTTAATCGTTAAAACATTTTATCAAAATCAATCATCATTATCAAAATCGTAATGAGTGACGAGGCACATCTTCATTTGATTGATATGTGAATAAATAGAATAGCCTGTTCTGGGCAACAGAAAACTATAAAATTATTCATCAGTCACCTTTGCAACCATTAAAAGTAGGGGGGAGCGATATCGTGATATGATTGAAAACGTTTCAACGCCGCAACTGCATGCTTTGGGCTTGATTAACATGTGGTATCAACAAGACGGTGCCACATCGCATATAGCCAGGATTATAATGGAATTAGTTATTTCAAGAAATGGTGATGTTGATTGGCCTCCACGGTCTCCTGATATGACTGCTCTGGACTTCTTTTTGTGGGGGTATCTGAAAAGCAGGGTTTATGCAAACAAACCAGAAACGCTTGATCGATTCAAACAAAATATTCGTGATGAAATTAATGAAATACCGCGTGAAATGTGTGAGAATGTAATGAAAAATGTGGTCAAAATGGCTCTCATTCATGAGGCCAACAGAGGCAGACATTTGTCTGATATTGTATTCCCTACATAACTGCCGACATTAAGCAAAAAATTTATCAATATAAGACCCATTCTCTTTCATTTAATCAAAAATTGTAAACAAACAAAGTAGTATACCTTCCCGACGAAAGATATACAGTTTTTGTTCGATAAAGGCAAGGCAGGTGGCTGAAAAAGCTAGTAGCCTTTATGGTCTTCCCACTGAGGTAGCCAATCATGCCCAATATCGTTTGGCCTATTCCGTTCCGGTAATATCATCAAAGCTCGCTCTGAATTACCATTGATATCACCTCACTCTGTAAGGTTAATTGTCGAAAATGTCGATAAAATTATTGAAATCATCTAATCTTTGTTTTGCCTATTCATGAGCTAAGTATTGCACAAAAAACCGTTCAGAATCAGTTGAATAAGATAGGATACGGCAAAAATCTCGATGCCGCACGAGTTAACGCAAACAAATCGAATTTTCATCTGCGAGTCGCTGCCAAGTCGCAGCCGAATGTACTTATTTCTGAAGCGGATGGAGACCGATGATGAAAAATGGGTCACTTTCGACAACATCAAGTGAAAATAGTCGTGGTCAAATCACGGTTGGCCGGCATGAAAGGTCATGCTGTTTCGCTATGATCTATTCTCTATATGATCAAACTTTTAAATACAAGTATGTCCAGCATTGTCAACAATTAGACTGTGTGAAGGAAGCAATCATTCAAAAGCTGTCATATTTAACCAATAGGACAACATCAGGCCACACATATTGATAGTGATTCGACAGAAGCTGCGGAGCTTGATTCGGTGGTACATAGTGGTAACTACCTGGCAGGACTGTCCCAGTTGGTTTTGCCAATAGGGACGAAGTTTTTTAAGAGATGTATTATAGAATTACTTTCAAAATGACAACAAGTTGTTGTATGCCAGTTATTATATCTCATGCAAAAAGAATGGGTTTCTTTCTACTAAACTTTATACATTCTCCATATGTCTTTATATGAAATTTAAGTTTATAATAAATTATTTTTGAATTTAAATTTCTTGCAATTTTATTGAATAATATCTTACGTAACGATTTCAAATAATATATTATCTCGTTCCAATCTTCTGTATTACCTAACTGCCTTTTATGTAGCACATGTTGCACAACGCGCTACAAAATGTTTGCATGTTCCAATTTGTTTTTTTTTTTCTTCACAGCTTCATCGGTTTGAATGAGAATTTTAACAAAAAAAGGAATTCCATTGTTAATTAAACTTCCGTTTGTAAGTGTCAATGTGTGAAAAATATAATAACATGTTCATTTGTTGTAAACACATCTGTTCCCCTTTTGTTAAAGTCCAAATAGCCAACACAATCTGCTGCGCAGCATATAGCGGGAAGGACCTGTAATAAAGTTTACGAAAACAACTCGGCGCGACATCCTTCTTGTTCGCCACGACAATTCATTAAAAACGCAAAATGGCACAATTTTACTTCGGTTCGCAGGGAACAGATTACTGGTCGATTCCTGGCGGCCGGCAACAAAAAAGGTGTCAACTCTAAAAGCCAATTTAATTTGTAAACCCACGATAAAGGAAACATAGCATATCGACGTGAATGTGACCATTGCGTGAGTGAGCATACAGATTCACATCTGCATAAATGCAGCCATCGTTGGAAATTGGCTTTGGCGGAAAAAATATAGCGATTGGTATCGAGAACTTTAATAACAACGGAAATCTGTGTATTACCAACACATTGGATTTTTCACGCTAGCTGCATATAACTTTGCTTGCATATGTAGGCATATACTTCGGATAATATTAAGAGAAATTAAATTACAATTTTTATGGGTTTTGCGTTCGCAGTTATTTTTATATGCGTTCTCAATACGATTCAAAGTGTTGTAGCCGTGTTAATTTTTTTTTTTTTTTTTTTCGAAAACAAAAATGTTAACATGTTGTTTAACTCACTACATGAAATCTTATTCAGTCATATGCGTGAAACAAAGTTAAATGAAAAAAAAAGGTTTGAACTAAATGCAAATGTATTAAGAGCATGCATTGAATTGCGAGATCCCTACAGAACATTAAAATGGGATCAACATAATAAACCAAACTCCATGAATCCATTGAGCTACATTAGTTTACTTTTCCTGAGAAATAATGGCAAATACAAATGGATCTGCAAAAGAATAGTAGTCTTTGGCGCCCCGTCTAAAGCATTGCTTCTTTAAATCATACCTCTTTTCATATATACTGACAGGATCTATTCTTTTTTCTTCACAGAGAACCGTAATATATACAAGCGCGACTCAGGTATTACAAACCAAAAAAAAATCCTCGTGCTCTTCGAAATACGGCAGCGTTTCCAATACACATTTTTATCTTTAGGCTAATCGCGCAGGATCCACATGGTTATGCCAATTCCGAAAGTTAGTTTGGGGATATTATACTGTCTTTGCCGAGTACGTGAAGTATTCGTGGCTCAAGGAAAGCCATGTGATTGTTGTGGAGATCGAATCTATGATTATACTCACGATAGTCATATACGAGGTGTGTTAAAAAAATAAGGTCAATTTTCATATTTCACGGGCAACGTACATTCGACATTCGATTATCATTTTTTGTTTTTCATGTTGGTACACTCGTCTCGAAGATGTGTTGACGGTTTTGTCCATATAGCATATTTATTTTATTTGTGAGAGACATAAATAAGACAAGTGTTTTGCACGTTCGGCGATTTTCTGCTATCGAAAAAATGGATCAAAGAAGTTGCATCAACTTTTGTGTAACAAATGGAATTAAGTGCTCAAAACACTTGAAATGTTGACACTGGCATACGGTGAGAGTTTAGGTATACTATGTCAGAAAAAAAATGTTTACAAGTGGCATTTCACAGGAGGTCGAGAAGATGTGAATGACGACACTCGCTCTGGACGCCCCAGCACATCAACAACTAACGAAAATGTTGAGAAAGTGAAGAAGATTCTTATGGAGAATCGTCGAATCACAATTAGAGAAGTTGCTGAGGATGTCGGAATATCGGTTAGCTCATGCCGTGCAATGATTTCGGAAATTTTGGGCATGAAGCATGTGGCAGCGAAGTTCGTTCCAAAATTGCTGAATTTTGACCAAAAACAATATCGCATGAGCATCGCTTAGGAATTGTTGAATGACGTCAACAATGATCCAGATTTGATTAAAAGGGCTATAACTGGTGACGAATCATGGATATGTAGTCATGACATCGAAACCAAAGCTCAATCGTCCCAATGGAAGAGTTTAGCAGATCAGGGACAGTATTACCAGAGCAGAGTCCTGCAAAGACCAAAAAAGCTCACTGTTTTCCTCACTGTTTTCTTCGAAGTCGTACGGTAAATAAGTAGTATTACCTTGAAGTTATGCGCCGTTTGCGTGAAGCAATACGAAAAAACGCCTGGAATTGAGGAAAAAAATTCAGAGATTTTGCATCATCATAATGCACCTGCTCACTCTTCTTTGCTTTCAGCCACCGTAATCACCAAATTTGGCCCCCTACGACTTTTTCCTGTTCCCAAGCTTGAGAGACCCATGAAATGACGGCGTTTTGCGACGATGGAAGAGATAAAAATCGGATCGCTGAGAGGGCTCAGGACATACCAAAAAGTGAATATCAGAACCGCTTCGAATATTGGAAAAACGCTGGCACAAGTGCATTATATCTAAGGGGAACTACTTTGAAGGAGATGAGATAGAAACTGATGAATAAATAAATATTTCTTGAGAAAAATTAAAATTCATCTTATTTTTTGAACACACCTTGTATAGTAACTAATCATCATATCACGTTCGGACAAAGTGTTATTAAATTTGAAGAATTTCGAATTTCGCTTTCTAACAAAGAAATATTGCATTTTGGTTGTACTCGTTTATACGCAAAATGAGAAGAGACAATTTGTTTTAAATTTACTATGTTTATTTTCGATTTTCTTCTGACAGCTGTTTGTCCCACAAACCCTCACACGATGATGCTTGGAAATGGTGTTATGTAATGCGATTCAGCGGCTGGTGTAAGCAACGAAAAAATACCGGTCTTGTTGATGTTACCTCTCACCGTCAGTTACATATCGTATATAATGCAATGAATACACTAAAAATATGGACAGAACGGAATCCCCGTTAATGTTGACTCCATGTAAGGACCTTGATTTAAGAACAAGCAACGAATCTCCTAGAGATATGAGGCAGCAAAGCTTAAAATAAATCAAGCACACACAGATAACGGAAAGACTGTGACATTTATTATAGATGTATTTCAGAAATGTAAATTCGATCAGGGCTTCGATTTGATATGGCACATAAAGGACTGAAAAGCAGCAATCCGTACGAAGGTCAACTTTTCTATCAAAGGGACTGAAAAGCAGCAATCCGTATGAATGCCAACTTTTTTATAACGTTGATTTTTGCCTCTGTATCGACCAAAGACAATGAAAATGATACATTTTAGTATTACCCGAAAGAAACATATGAAAAGCATGAAAGTGAAATTGGTATAAGAGGATAGAAGCTCGAAATAGGATCGATATTCTTCCGTGGCAATAATCAGATAAGTCCAGTTTAGATAACTAGTTCGTAATATAGTTAAGACTGACTATTACCGTTGCTAAGGAAGTCATATTGGTAAATAAGACTAACTTTCTAGACGAATGCAACTAACCCATGCTTTGATCAAAATACTGTAAACTGTGTTATTCACATGATTATAGACGGAAGGCATGGTCATACATTGTGATCTGTGATGGTAATACAGACCAGATTAACAGACTAGTTCTAACTAATATGCTCTACTGTTTGTAGTAGAAGAAACACACTGAAACAAAGCTTCAGCACCACCAAAATAGCCACTTACCCGCATACGCATGTTTTTTTGCACCTTAAATTAAGATTGGTCCATTATCTGCTTATTTCATGGTATTAAGCTAAAAATAACTCAAATAAATCAGAGTCTGACAAAGGCATACAAGGAGATTTCTATTGGACACTGCACTAAAAATAAAGGGTGTCTCAACAAGAACGCAAGATTTAAATGACTTATGCAGCAATTGAATTGTTTCTCTGGCTGCATTACATGTGGCGCCGTCTTGTTGAAACCACATGCCCTCCATATTCATTTCTTCAATTCCAGGCACGAAAAAACTGGTTATCATTTCACGATACCGAACACCATTGACTGTTTGTGCTTGACATACCTTATTTTCATAAAAAAAAGGTCCAATGATTCCTCCAGCCCAAAATCGACACCACACAGTGACACGTTGAGAATGCATTTGATTCTCGTGAATCACTCGAGGATTTTCCTCACCCCAAATACGACAATTCTGCCTACTGCCAAAGCCATCAAGATGGAAATGGGCCTTGTCACTGAAGATGATTTTATGATATGATATGATATGATATGTTATTTCTCCAATACCCGATTAACGAACTTCCTTCGCTGTCCACGGTCAGCTGACTTCAGTTCCTGAGTCAATTGAACTTTGTATGCATGAATGTGGAAATCTTTCGTCAAAATTCGCTGCATAGTGGAATTGAGGTGGATGGAGTTTGAGCGACATCATCACGTACAGCTGCGACATTTGCGGTCGATCGACCTGGTCGAAGACGCGTTGTTGTCTTTACATCACTAACAGACCCAGTTTTGGCAAATTTATCCATTAATCTCTTTACAGTTGACTCTTTTAGAGCATTATTGTGACCCCAAATTGACCGCAATTTGCGAACTGTAGCCGCAAAACTTTCACCACTTTGGTAAAACATTTTCACAATGAGAATGCGTTGTCCATTCGTGTAGCGCTGCATTTTTACTAACATCGTATCTACTATTAGCAAACAATAACAATTGTTCAAATGTCAAACAATGACACTTCGAATGGCGCCAAATTTAAATCTTGCGTTCTTGTTTGGACACCCTATAGTACAGAAAGTTCCGATGAAAATTTCACAGGCGAATGTTACGATTCTGGGATTCGTCCTGTAGGTCTAACAGCTTTCGTTCCTCTGTTAACAAATTAGTTCGTGCACGCTTTGCAATTATAATCAATATCTCGCACTTGTCTTTTTAGCAATCGCTGGAATTATGTACGGCTATAATATAAAGACTATTCAACTTTGTGCTTATTATTTGTTGATTTCTATGCGATCTTGCTGTGAATTCTAATTTAATATCTTCGCTAGACATGACTAAAATAGTGATTAGTTTTCAGTCAAGCGGTAGTATATGCATATAGTACTAGTGTATAATATTATATTAGTGATCGTGGTTAGCATACGCGTTTATAGCGCACGTGATCGTGAGTTTGCATCACACTACAACTACGAAATATTTCTTTGATCAACAGTCATCTAGCTTGACAGACACTTCGAGTAGCCCAATAAACAGCTTGCTGTTCAGTGAGTCTAAAAATAGGGTGCCCATATCGATTCTATGAGATCTGTAATATTATATTAACGTGTGTTATATAACAGTCACTTACTTTTTGAACCGGCCGTATAATATTTATATCCCTACACGTGAGTAGATATATTTCATAGCCATGTGTCACAAATGAAACATTGATCATTAAATATTTCTCATCAGCGTAGCTTAGCAATGCACCGGAAAAAATATAACAATCAAACTATGATTTCATAAAATTTTTGTGTGAGTTGGATACATGTTTTGCCGCATCCTGTAAAAACGGATGCAACATATGCATACAATATGCAATAACTATAAACGTTATTATGACGCTACAGCCACGGATGCTACAGTCAACTGTAACTATTGGTGCAGCAGGCCCGGTTGCAGATACAATCAGAATATAATAATTGCAATAAAAACCCATATACGTACTCATATATTCGCAAATGTACAAATTTCTGTATGAATATGTATCAGTATAGGTATATAAAAATCTGCGACAAACTTTTACTACCAGTTAGTTTTTGCTGCGCTGTCGTCCATATGACCCATTTTTGCAAATATTGAACAATCCACTTCACAACAAAAAAGAAAAAAAAAAGATGAAAAAAATGAAAAAAATTGAAAAATTGTAAAAAGAAAAACAACATAAAATGTGTTGTAAATGCGCTGGTATGGAAAACTCAATCCTTGATGCATTCTCATGTGAGTGGTTGTGTGAATGTCTTGCATTTATCTGGATATACAGTAATTATTTTATTGTAATATTTGCAGAATATTGCAATCTATGAGAGTGAAACGTGATGTACGCAAACAGGTATGGGAGTAGTATGATATGTGTTAGATTCTGGAGATAGACAAGCCGTTTGCGTGTCTTCGTAGCAGATTGATACTCTAAAAGTGCCAAGTATCTTACGAGCTTTGAGAAAACTTGACCGAAATTGCATTTTTTATATCTCGCCTATATAGTAGACCCGCGCCTTAGACTTTGTTTCGCTTACAGTTTTGACTCTCCCAAAAAGCTGCGAATTTCAGATAAAATTATGAAAACTGATTTTTTGATGATAACATAAATGATAACAAAAAATTGTCAACTTTTTGTGAAATGCTAAGGTTTTTGCGGGGGAAAATGCAAAAAATTATCACATTGTTTTCGCGGGTATGGGGGGTTTGGAACATCGACAAATATTTGCTCAAAAGGTTTTGGAGAAATCAGAACGCCAAAGAACGTAAGAATTAAATTCGGGCTTTATCTGTCTGCAAATATATTTCACCTTCAGGGCCACAATAATTAATTATTGATGATAGTTGGGTCAAAATGACGGTATATTTCAGTTTTCCACTGATTCTTTTCCTCTATACAATAACTGGGGATTACTTAATTGACTGAGATTTAAAGACGAACTGACTTATATCGTTAGAAGTAAAGATCGATAAGCCTCCGTCTATTAACGAAACTTACTGCTAGAATACTGTTTGAGTGCTTAATCAATACTAGAGAAGAAAACACTCATAATACAGGAAGGAACATAAAATTAGGACTATTTTAAATTAATGTTGGGTTCGGATTCAAACACACATTATAGAGGCTTTATGTACTGATAGTTGGTCAAAGTAGACGAACGTAGTGATTTGGCTCAGAATCTTAACCTAACTCAAAAAGAAAAAAACAAATACAAGAATTTTCAGGAAAAACATTTTGTTGTGCGCTTCGATGTTCACGCAATAAATGTTCAAAATATCAATTGTTCCAAATTTGTTAAATTTTATATTAAAATTGTCCAAAATTTACTAAACCGTTTTCGTTTATCCCTCTAAAGATTTAGGCAGCCCATTAGGCGAGTAATTTTTTTTCATTTAACATATGGCTGAGATTTGTCTCCGTTTAAAGGCAATCTCGCGTTTTTTTTTTTTTTTTTTTTTTTTTTCTCAATGTAGAAGAAAGATATATTAACATCCAGCAGTTTACTGCCATCTAGCAGTTTATTTCCATTTATTATTAAGGGCTCAACTAAATTTTGTCGCTGCGTCATGAGCCAAGCTCAGGCATATGGTAAACATACCGCCTCGACTAAATAGTGATTTTCTTTTGACGTCATACTCTTGATTGTATGCACATGTATGATTTTGTGCCAAATAATCGTCGTATGCAGGAAGTATTGGTTTTCTTCTTTCAATCGAAGAAAACTGCGACTGTAGTTCTTCGAGAGCTTTAAAACATTTACAGAGATGCTGCGTTAAGTGAAACAACTTGTCGAGATTGGTTCCGTTGCTTTAAAAACAGCGATTTTGATGTTGATGACTATTCGCGTGAAGGAAGATGAAAAACCTTCGAAGACTCTGAATAGTTGCAGTATTAAGAGTTACCCGCCAAACCGTTTTCAAGCGATTGCATGCGTTGGGAATGATTCAAAAGCAAGGAACTTGTGGTCCTTATGAGTCGAAGTCAAGGGACGCTGATCATCGTTTTTTGCCTTTGAACAACTGCTTCTGCGACAAAAAAGGCATGGTTTTCTTCACCGTATTGTAACGGGTGATGAAAAATGGATTCATTATAGCAATCCGAAGAAACGGAAGTCGTGGAGCTGCCCGCTCAAGCTTCTACGTCGTCACCTCGGTCGAATTTTCACACTTCAAAGGTTGTGCTCTGTATTTAGTGTGACCGGGTAGGTGTTATTTATTACAAGCTGTTGAAACCAAGCAAAACCATCAGTGGGGATCTGAACCGACTTCAATTAATGCGATTGAGCCGAGCTCTGCGCTAGAAACTCCCACAATACGCGGAGAGGCTCGAAAAGGTAATTATTCAGTATGACAACATTCGACATCACACGGCCAAGCCGGTTAAAACCTACCACGAAACGCTGAATTGGGAAGTCTTACCCCATCCGCCATACTCTCCAGATATTGCGCCGTCCGATTATCACTTATTCCGTTCGATGGCACACGGTTTGGCTGACCAGCAGGTCCACTCATATGACGACATCAAGAAATGGCAAAATTCGTGGATTCCCTCAAAAGATGAACAGTTTTATCGTTACGGAATTTGAGCTTTGCCAGAAAGATGGGGAAAAGTAGTAAATATCATGATATGAATTTGGATGTGAACCGGTAACTAAAAAGAAACTATCGCCATTAGAACGTAATGTTTGTGTTTTTGGCAGATTTCCATGAAAGCAGAAATATATTTTAAGAATCCCAAAACCCTCAGTATTCCGCTCTCTTTCATGGCCACAATTTTCAATTGCACATCAGAAATCAAATTCTTCCAAGAGAGTTTTTGTTGTCATCTTCTGCTTCATTCATTTTCGAATTCCTTTCCCGATGGAAACAAGAAGTAGCTGTCGATGGGAAATGCATTCAATGAATCATTTGTAAACATGTTTTCATAATAAAGTTGAATTTTTATAAAAAAACAAAACTTACTAGCGCAACTAATACATTTAGCTGGAATCTTATTAAAAATTGTCCCAGTCGTATTAGCTTATTTTTATGAACTTATCTGCAGGTACAGAAAAACTAAATCGCCTGATATCTGAAGACTAATTTCGTCCTACAATATTTTAATATGATTGCAATGCGATCTTATTCTTTTTATTATAGTACATTCCACGCAAATGACCTAAGCCCTACAATATATATGCCTATAAGATTATTCAACATAAAAATAACTTTTATGTTTTGTCATGTGGATTTAGATTAATAACTGCGAAAGATAGATATTAAATACTAGGGCTAAGATCGTTGCTTTATGTAAAATGGTGCAGAATGGTACTTATCTTATTTGACTTCAATTTCTGTACTAATCTTCAAAATTTCCTAAAATATTTTAATAAAACCGTGTTGTAGGCTGTCATATTAGTTAAAGGCTCGATTCTTGCTAATCTTCAGTGGAGATGTTGTATTGTTTGGTGTGACACCTCCTCTTTGCAGGAATGCCAAACTTATCGATTAATTTAAATAAGTTGCACTCTGTTATATAATCAAAAGCAGGCTTATGTAGAACTGGCTGCAGTGGTCAATTATGGATTTACTAGATATAAAGCCAAACTGATAATGAGCAATTATGTCGAATAAAAAGCCTTAGTACGGATTGCACGGCGATGGTTCAAACATTTATTCCCTTAACGTAATAGACTACTCTTCAACGTGCTGATTTGAATAAACACCCCGCCGAAACGATGAAAATGCGGGGAACAAATATACATTTTTTTGTATTCCTAAAAGCATGCAGCCGCTGCCACAGCCGCAATATTAAAGTTGTTCTGGAAAGCCTTAATGCAAAACTAGGGGGTGCAATGGACATGGAGATATATACCTATACTTTCTATACAATTTAAGTTGTCTTAGAACTTGAGTATAGGGAGCATGGGCCTATATCATATGATCAGATGGAGCATGGGCCAAATAATATAAGTTTTCAACAATTCACGTCTCTGGGTCTCGATAGATATATTCCTTCTCCAATGGACAATTTCAGTCACATCCTTTACAGGACTGCCAGAATCCGGATGATGTGACATAAATTGCTTGAACAAGGTTAGAAACTTTAACACGCGGGTTCAAATGATTGCGGATTGATTTAGAATTTTAACACTTTAAATAAGTGCAATTTCAATCTGTTCACTCCGAAGGTTCTCAAGAAAAGGAATAATCTGAAGTTAGTTTTACAACATTAAGGGTTTTGTTGCTGCTAGGCTGAAACATCTGATTGCAAAATGTCTATCTTGCCACAATGTAGGCATTGCCAGTATGTGGCAAAGAGGACTAAGCCAGGTTGTACAACAAATTATACGGCTGAATTTTTCAAATTTCTTTCACCTGCAATATTCTCAATATATGTCAACTTTAATGTAACTTTAAAAGAAAAAGAAATGTGATTCATTTAGTTTAAGAAATTTTACATGATCTCAGTGAAATATTTAAAATATCCAACACTTCACCCATGTATAAGAGATATACAGCTCTCATCGAGATCCACTAAAACAGTTACCAAATCCATATATCTCAGTGATCAGCAGGATCTAATATCATATGATCATATGGAAACAAAGTGGAATCAGAAGCAAAAGCGAAAAGTGAAAGAAATCGTGATTTAAAAAAAAAAAAAAAAAAAAATTTAAAATCAAGTGAAAAGATTCAATTGTGCTTATCATGGTAATAAATCGTCCATTACAGAGGAAAAGATGCTATTGAAAAATTAAGATATAATTAAGATATATAGTAACATCTCCGAAAACAAATTCTGGCAAGCTTTATTCACCGGGCCGTAGGATATGCTAATAAGTGAGATGATTTTCTCTCAAAAGATATACGATGTAACACAAAATTTTATAACCACCAGGAGGCAGCTTAGTTAAGCACGTAATTGAGCAATACGAAAACCATACGTAATCAAGCTCAAAGAAAGCTAGAGGTCGGTAAGCCGCTAATCGCACTGATAGTCATAGCCTACCCCGAAAACCTCCTCCAACTTTTTCGACAAAACGCCTCTAATCTAGATGTTCCTGGCGCACAGTGGCAACATATTGCTCATGCGATGACTGTTGACGCAAAGAAATCTACTTTTGCAAGAAGCACCATGCTGCTGCTCAGGACTTCGCACGATAAAGGATATAACACTGTGTCTGAGGTAAAGAATGTTACATACGTAGCAACGCTACATTCCGTGAGAAAACGCCATATAGAGCAGAGAAGAAATTCGGAATGTCTTTTGCTGATGATGGCCTGCAGGCAGAGCTATTTAAGACTGAAGAGCTAATAATAAGCATGCTCGAGGTGCTAAACTCGATTTGCTCATCGAATTCATATCTAACGGTTGGAAAAAAAAATATAGGCGTTAAGTTCTGTTTTTGGTATGCATGTTCCAACGATTGTGGTATTGTTTTCTATTCCTATTCCTATTAGATTTTGTTGAACATTGCTTGTGAAATATTAAGATTAAGAGGACCCTGTCAGAGTTTCTTTAGACCTGATAAATTTACAACTGATCAGATATTTTTGACAAGGTTTTCCGTAAAGATTTGAAAAAATCGTAGTGCATTTTTTTGATATCACACTAGGATTCAGGTATTGCGATAGTCATTCGCGCGATATATTGAACATTTATACATTTGAGAATGAATATGGAAAAAATTGCAATAAACACAACTTTTACTGTCTCCCATAGGAGTTCTTTTCTATGTACGTATGTGAAAGATGCAGGCATCATTAAATGACAACTGCGGTGTCTCCCGAGGAACAAAAATTCATTTGCAGCAGATACTACATATAGTATCTCTTGTCTTGTGCAAAATTCTGGGACCTAAGTGGGTATTTCAAGTCTGAGCGCCTTCGAGCGAAAATTATTCATTAAAATGTACTCGTATAGACCACATCATCATTAACGACGAGTATCGTTGTCGTGTAAAGCATTAACTGTATCAGCAACGTACGTGCGTCGATTTGTTGGCTAGGCTAACTGGTTGCTGGTTAATTCAGACGCTCCGACGCTAGTTGGACGGCTCAGAAGAGGAGTATCAGAAATATGTTAGAAGGGCTAGGCTGGAAATACTGTCACAACTTGATGTAACGACAAGGAGCGCAAAAGATTGTAACGATTTTTTTCTACATGCAGCGCATAATAGAGACAATTTTCTATTCTAGTCACTATATAGATAAGTAATTCGCAGAAGTTACTGTCACAATGTACTACTAAGTATTAGATATGTAGACAGACATTTAGAACCCAAAATTAATAGTCTCATATACATATGTGTTAAGCTTTGGATTCATTATCCTATCTCATTATCCTATATTCGTTTGCGATATCGGTGTCAATTTTGTTGAAGAAAAATTATCCAATATTGCAATACCTCATTTTTACACCTTCGCCTGATAAAATTATGATGTACTCGTATATATTTGGCATTCCTTTTGGGTGATATTCTGCACAATGAAATAAATTGTGAATAATCGAATACCATTTTTGAATTTTACACTATTAACTTAAAACAAAAAAACAGTTGCATTTCTAATCCTAACTTACGCATGCTTACTTGCAGAATATGCTTCTGCAGACGCAAATTCGACAATAAATTTCTTACAAATTTGATATGCTAAAAAATTTTTAAATGCGGATTCGGCTACTGAAATTATATATCGTATGTAAAGGGTGTCCCAACAAGAACGAAATATTTACATTTTAAATAAAACACAAATATTAAAAAAAAAACCGCCGCAGCTTTGCTGACATACACGCGATCTTTTAATGACATTTTCAATGACCGTTTTGCATAAATGCTGAGGTATTTCATTAATGCAGCGTTAAATTTCCTATTTTAAGACTTGAGTAGTCGTCGGCTTATTCGCGTAAACCATCGACTTCAAAAAATTCCACAGAAAAAAAGTCTAAGGTGTTAAATCGCACGATCTAAGCGGCCAATTCTGGACTCCAAAACGCAAAATAACACGACCGGGAAATGACTGATGCAGCAATTGAATTGTTTCTCTGGCTGTATGACATGTGGTGCCGTCTTGATGAAACCACATGCCCTCCACATTCATTTCTTCAATTCTAGGCACAAAAAACCTGGTTATCATTTCACGATACCGGACACCATTGACTGTGTGCGCTTGACATGCCTCATTTTCATAAAAAAAAGGTCCAATGATACCTCCAGCCCAAAATCCACACCACATAGTGACACGTTGAGGATGCACTTGCTTCTCGTGAATCACTCGAGGATTTTCCTCACCCCAAATGCGACAATTCTGCCTATTGACGAAGCCATCAAGATGGAAATGGGCCTCGTCACTGAAGATGATTTTATTGGCAAAATCAGTGAACTCCCATCGCTGTCCATGGTTAGCTGGTTTCAGTTCCTGAGTCAATTGGACTTTGTATGCACGAAGATGCAAATCTTTCGACAAAATTCGTCGCATAATGGATTTGGAGACACCAATTTGCTGAGCTCGGTGTTGAATTGAGGTGGATGGAGTTTGAGCGACATCATCACGTACAGCTGTGAAATTTTCGGTCGATCGACCTGGCCGAAGGCGCGTTGTTGTCTTTACATCACTAACAGACCCAGTTTTGCAAATTTATTCATAAATCTCTTTACAGTTGACTCTTTTGGAGCATTACTTTGACCCCAAATTGATCGCAATTTGAGAACTGTTGCCGCAAAACTTTCAGCATTTTGGTAAAACAATTTCACAATGAGAATGCGTTGTTCATTCGTGTAGCGCTCCATTTTTACTAACCTCGTAACCTTCTACTAGTAAACAATAACACTAGTTCAAATGTCAAACAATGACAATTCGAATGGCTCCAAATTTAAATCATGCGTTCTTGTTGGTACACCCTTTAGATAAACAGTAACACGCATTGTGCATTAACAGCAGTGAAAGACAAATTAATACCATAGAGAATGCATTCCAGTTTGATTTCACTGCTATTAGTGCAAACTATCTTTTCTTAACTTTCAAGTTCATCATCCAAAGGCAGGAATTTTCGAAATCAGATTTGATATTTTCTGCCAAAGAAAAATATTTCCGAAATCCATTTCCCCAAAGTTGTTTTATACATTTCCAGTTCTTTAAATTCTCATACTACCCTAACTTTTTCGATAGTTTGTTAGTGATGCAAGAAGCTTTGTACAGTCAGGGCAATTGTGGAACATAAAGGATTTTCTGCCATCTAACTAACCTCCTTGTTGGTCCCACTACGGCAATAGTCAAATCCAACCACCCACAATCTGCAATCTCTTAAATTTTGCCACTCATTTGCTCATCATGTGGGTGAGGGGCGCATCATTGTTGCATCATAATAAGCTTTTGGCGAATTCATGCGACATGGATAATATGCATTGTTTGTGTGTTGTTACATTCATGGTTAGTTGTTGGCAACATGTTACGCTGTAGCGGCTGCTGCCAGCCTACATATGCGAATGTTGCCAATATTGTTGTGCATTGATGTTAATCGTATTATTGATGTTGTCACTTGATAGTTTATCGATTTTATATGTATAGAAAATCTGAGTTGGCTAAATGCCTCGGTAGAGGCAGAAAGCATATGAAGCCGTAAAAGAGGTGGAGCAGTGATATATTGAAAGGGATTTCTATAGTAATGTTATGCAGTATTTTATTAAAAGGATATATGCAAGGACTATTATGCAATACATATATATATGTATAGAAAAGTAGTGTGTGTGTGTGTACGTACACATGTGGAACTAAATGCATTGTTGTAAATTGCAAGTGTTGTTATTATTATTTTAACGATTATTAATAAAAAGCTTTATTCCATGCCTGACTGAGCAGCAAAAATACGTGTGCATTTCTACCATGAATTTATATGTGCCAATGGAGGACAAACTAAGCCAAGGATTTATATGAATAAAGCAGTCCTTGGATTTCGCAGAAAGTATTAAAAATATTGCGCAGTTTCAATACTGCCCAACAAATGTATACGGGCTTTAACATAATATTTAGCAAACTTTGACTTACGAGGAAGAAACAAAAAGCTTTCGATTTTCTTAGTAAGTTAAATTTTTTGTAGATAAAGACAACATTTTTTCAATATTATCAATGTTTTTTAAATTTGTTAGCTCCTTGTAAAGGGTAAGATTTGCCAATGTCTGGAGAATTTATCAGCGATGACTTCTGGTTGAAGCTCTATTGTTTTTCAGGGAGGCATTTATTTAATTTTGAAATGGAGAATCTTACGAAAGACAAAACAGTTCAATACACGAAAAAACAAACTAAGTGCGCTCAAAAGCAATGCAAATTTGGCTCAAAAGACAACATCATGCAATATGACTACATTATTATTATATGATTACATTAGTACATTATTACATTCTTATTACATTATTATTACATTTTATGCATATAGAAATCAATGAAAATGAAAAGCAGATATGCAATCAAAGTGAGTATTTTGGCAGACTGCTCGATCACGGCAATGAGTACTGATTCATAAATTGGTACTTTTTTCGAAAACAAAAAGAATCTTTTTCTACTTTTCCTTTATCTTTTTAGTAATTATTTCTTTCTAATGTTGGCCCTAACTGTGTCTCACTAACTTTATTTTATGGTACCAATTTCCACTTAAAATTAAGACTAAAAAGCAGTTTTAGCAAAGGAATTCCTAATCGATAGCCCGGGTTTTTTAACGTCTTAATTTGAACTAACTTCTAGGATCATTAAACCATCATGTAAACATGGATTAAACATACATCCCCACAGTTATTACATTGCCAAGTCACTTTGTCTATAAGCTCATCCTTTATATACAAAGTTTTCACAATTTAAAGCCTTTCTGACCTTTGCGGATTATGAAATATTTTAAGACCTTTATGAGCGGTACCACTTTAACCAACTTCTTTAAGATTATAGTAACTTTCGCAATTGGATACTAAGTATCCGAGATATGAAAATTTTCCACTGTTATTATTTCTTTTTTATTTAAAAAGCAAAAAATGCGCACACTTGGCCAAAGTGGCCAAGCGCCATACGTGGAAGCGTCAAAACCGGCTCTTTTCCATTTAAACTGGGTTATTGGGTTGTTCGGAAAGTTTGTTCGGTTAATTCGTTAGTTCACAATACGTCACTTCTCATAAGTCCATGGAGTTCCTTCAAACACTATCATAACTTCCTCCCACCCCTTCTTTAAACTCTTTGCTATTGTTCATATGTGTTTTCGTTCTAGGAGCCTAGTCGTAAGTGATTCTAGTGTTAAAAAAAAACCTTTAAAAAGCGGAAAAAATGAGAGAAAAAGAGCATTTGGGCATATTATGCTGTATTATTTTCGAAAAGGAAAAACGGCTGCTGCGGCCTGTAACGTCTGTTTATGAAGAAAACGGACCAAATGAAAGAACTTGCAAGAAATGGTTTAAAGATTTTCTACGGGCGACTTCTCCGTAACTCACGCTCCAAGATCAGGGCGACCAAAAGAAATTATTTCCGAGGAGGTGTGAGATTTAATTATTGTTAATCCCAGTGCAACAATTAGGAAAATAGCTGAAATAATCAAAAATCAGTCTCAATCGTTCACCAGGTCATAAAAGAGCCCGAATTTGTAAGCAACCTCGATATGTGGGTACCCCACTCTCTCACCAAGGCCTCACACTGCCTTACGGACCCTTCCGAAACTGTCAGAGGATGGGTGGAAAGTTTTACTTCACCCACTGTATTCCCCAAACGTCGCCCCATCCGACTATCATATATTTCGCAATCTGAGCAACCACTTGAAGAATTCGAATTTCCATAACGACAAAGAAGTGAAAGATCGAATTGAACTTTTTTTTCGAAAAAACCACGCGAATTTTATGAGAAAGGAATTAAAAAACTTCCAGAGAGATGGGAAGAAACTTTTAAAAAAAGGGGAGATTATATAACAGATTCAAATAATTGTTTTCTTGTATATAAATTTGTAAATAAACTTCTTTTAAAAACCGAACGAATTTTTCGAACCACCCGATGTGTTTTCTGTGAGAATTCCTATTTTTTAGTACTTATTAATAGCCACGCACAATGTGAAGACGGACTAAAAAGTCTCTGGCCTTATAAGGTATATATTAACTACGAGCCATGTAAATATTAGTAGACTTTAGTTAATAATTGGTAGAAATAGAATAATTATTATTTCTAGAGCTCGTGTTTGTATACGCAAGTCTTTTCTTTCCCGCAATACCGTGGATGATCGTGGATGATGGACTCATCGCCATGTAAGAGATAGAATATTGTTTTTTCCAATAACCGGCACCTCAGTTAAGGCGGTCCTTGGAGAGTTTATGACCCAGCAAAGCTCTTTCCTGTATTTGCACAATATCAGCAAACCCAATTTTCGGTTTCAAAAGTAAAGTCAAATAAAAGACACATAAAGGTATGATTTTGATTAAGCTTTTATTTCATTATAATGCTTGGACTTTGCCATTATGAAATGCAATGTTCTTTAAATGACCGCCTCTGGATTGGTTGCAGCAGTGGACACGGTCAGCACTACAAAAAAGTGTAACGGCGTCAAATCGCATGAACTTAGTGGCGAACTGACGTCGCCAAAACGTGAAATTACGCTTTCAGGAAACTTCTCATGCAACAAAGCCAAAATCGGTGGTGATGAATCACGTTTAAATCAGCATTTTTGGAATAAGACTTAACTGTTTTTACGCATTCTTCGTTTGTTAAGCGATACATATTCGCTAACGGCAAACATTTCACTAAATAAATAACAGTTCAGATAACGGATGTTTAACAACTTATAGTCTTGTTAGCGGTTTAAAATCACTAAATGGATAAGCCTGCATTTAGCTTTTAAGTAATAAATATTTGGCAAAATTGTTGAAAAAAGCGCTCAAAATGTCAATTATTTTTATTGGATCTAGTCTTTGGAAGAGTAAGTTTTCTCCTACCAGACCGATAATGCATATGCGGCCGATAGTGTAGATGACATTGCATCGACCCATAACCAGATAAATGACCTTAATTAAGAAGTAAACTTATCTTACTATGTGTATCGACTCACCATGCTTTTCAGTAGAAATGCCTTTAAATTTACTTTAATTGTCGCGCCAGCAATTAGGGCGGATCCATAAAAAGATGTGTGATTGACGTGGTTCTTTCCAGTATCAATACGATATACTATTATATATTGCTTCTAATAAACATTTTTTTCTTACTGGAATACGAGTATAGTATAAATTTATAAAAAATTTCAGCCCAGCGCTTAAGTTGTCGCAACCTCTAATACGCTTTCTAGTTTTTACACCTCCTATGATGTTTAGGGTAAAGAAAATACATTTTGATCAATAGCACCTGAAAACTTTTTATGCTTTATAACATAAACAGCGATAAGTCACAAACAAACCCATTAGAATTACAAGGGCGGTCCCAAAACTATAGAAGTGCAAGTAGTTAGAAAAAAATATCTTGGTAAAAAGTGGTAACTTTTTAAAACATATGTTTTAAGTTTCAAGCCGCCACGTTGTTCAGTATTTCTATTTGAAAAATAGATATCAGTGAATATGTAAACATTGAAAAAACTGGAAACCGTTGTGTATTTCAAGACTTCCATTTCAAAGGTCTCGGTCCAACCGATATTAAATCCGAGATACATTCTAATATGGGGGAGTCTACACCTTCATTTACGACTGTAAAATATTAGGTAACAGGGTTTAGACGAGTCCGTACTAGCTGCCAAGACGAGCACAGTAGTGGTCGACCAATTAAGGTGTCCACGTCGACTGAAGAGTGAAGTGAGCGTGAGCTAGGTAAAATGATAGGTATTTCAAAAAGTGCTATATATGAGAAAGCTATGCAAAAGATGGATGCCGCGCTTGCTTATAATAGAGCAAAAACAGCGTCGTGAAGATGTTTCAGTAGAGTGTTTGGCGATGTGTCACCCCAATAAAGCTGAATTTTTGAGTCGATTTATAAACATAGATGAAACATGGACCCACCACTTCACACCTGAGACAAAAGAACAGTGAAATTATTGGACTAGAATGAGAGAATGGTATCCAAAGAAGGCGACATGGTTAAATCTGCAGGTAAGGTCATGACATCTGTTTTTTTTGGATGGATTATTTTTATTGATTATCTTCAGAAAAGGAAAGCAACGTTTGGAAGATGAAATTATCGAAAAAAGGTCGCATTTGGCGTCCATAATTGCGATTGCCAAAATTGATTAAATAAATTAAAGTTCGAATTGTTTTATCACTCATCTTATTTGCCAGATTTAGCTCCCTCGAATTATTTTCCATTTCCAAACTTGAAAAAATGACTCGTTGGTAAAAATTTGCCAACAATGAAGTGGTGGAGTCTGCGGTTGATGGCAGTAAACAATGTATAGAAACTAATATCGCTAAAAAAAGTGCATCGAGCTAAAAGGAGACTATATTTGAAAATAAAGAAAATTTTTCCCAACTTTTTCGTGTCGTCTTGGTTAGGTCGGCTATTGTAAAGACCGCCTTCGTAACTTAAACAAACTCTGAGACGAGTATGCCGTCATGCTACTGGTTTTTGCACCAACTCATAAGAATTTATACTTTATTCAGATCAACTGAAGAGACGTTGTTCAAAAATTTCGTAAAGCGACATAATTAGGGAGTCATATTTTGTATTTTGCATACATCTAACAGCTCGGAAACTGAATAAATGTGATGCTCTTGAGATTCCGATGACATTTCTATATTAAAAACAGGCAAATCTGGAGAAATTAAGACATAAAATTTACTAAAATTGTATGGAATCTGGCCGCCGAATGATTTAGTTTCTTCAGTTTATATAGTAAATGATTTCTAACTATAACCGTTTTATTTTCTGGAATATAAGAGGACGATAAATAAAGGTACAGCCCATTTCATAAAATGAAAGAATTTTGAAGTGTGTATATTTCGCATCAGGGTGTCGATTTACAAGAAAATGTAGGAAAAGAGGAACAAGAGGAACATTTCTTCTGGCCCGAAATTAAATAAATTTCGATGTTTGACAAAATTTTTAAATTTACTTACATTTTGAAGTTTAAAGTGGGCACGTGTATTAGAAACAAATCTTCGAAGACTTATAATAGTCATAATTAAACATTTGAATAGGACATACGTGTTGAAATCTCTCAGAAAAATAAATCGTTATAAGATACTTAGCCACCATCGTTCAAATACATATGAATTTGTATTGATTCAATTTTAATGAATGTAAGCCTAGATTCCTGTCATCCTGAGGAATAGAACTTATTATAGATTCTTTGTACCACTACTTCTTTCTCACAAAACCATGCATACACAAAAATATGTGTAATAATAAGGAATATTTAATTATATGGTTGACATTTTTTTGTCCTTCCACTGAAAACGGCGGTACGCAATCTCGTTTCACATTGAAATGTGGTGATTAAGATATAGAAGAAAAGAATGCTTGTATAATTCCAGGAATAATGAAATTAATACTGGAGGAATTCACGTGGTTTGTGTAATGTGATACTTTCAATGACAAAAACCACAAACCGCAATCGCGATAGAACGGTCATAGGCTAGTGGATGAAGGGAAAACGTGTGGACACACCTATTTTGGCGACAAATCAAACAAATGAGATTTCAAACGACATTTGTTTTTCAAGTCTTCCTATCAACAATAATAAAACAAAAACAGATTTACTTTACACGAGTGGTGGCGCGATTGTATTCAAAGGATATTTTAATTTAGCTTATAGATCAGCATGTACTGGGCCGGCAGGAGTTTAATTGTATAGAATTTCAATTGGAATTTCTTAATGGTTTTGTGTGATTGCTCCTTCTCGAATCTTGATCTTGATCCTGTGAAGTTTGGGAAATATGTATGTAAATGTGTTTCCTTTTTTTGCTTTCGAACTACAGTTATTTAAGGGATAAAACTCTATTATAGCAATTCATAGCAATAACCATGAATTTTGTTGTTTTTATCAGTGAATGTAAAAAGAAACGAACCATTTCTTTTCAGAAAACTCGACAGCCAATGAGAATACTTGAAATTGTCGTTCAACTAAATTTTTTTCTTTTTTCATAATAACAAGCCAAAGAGGAAGTTTTTCTTTCCTAGTTTATTTGCATTTTCATATCCACCACAGACATCTTAATATCTTAGGGGTTTTGAAAAGTTGCTTGAAGTTTACATTTCCTGATGCAGTGCATAGGGCAAAACGTTAACTAATGGTCATTTGACAAATTGCCAGAGTTTTGTTCAAAAACTGTTGAATGGCTAAGAAAATTAAATTGTTTTTGAGTTTTGTAGATAAAAAAAACAGCAGACGCAAGAATGGTGAAATGAGAAAATCAATTAATTTCAACGAATTGTTATTTCAATTTATTTCAACATAATGGCCCTTTCATTAGTAATGGTCCGAGCGAAGCAATTGGAATGCTGAGATGACGGACCCTTGTTAAAATCATTGAAATATCCGCCGAAATTAGCACCAACTGCAATGTTTTATTTTATTTTTTCTTATGCTCAACATATTTAGTTTCCCATTGGCTCTAAGGTTCAACAATATATGAATGCCCTACACAGTATATAGTGGTATCATATGTGTGTCACTTAACTCACAACCTAAAAGTAAAAGAAATTTTTAAAAATTTCGAATTAATAATAATTTTGAGTAAATTCTTCCTGATCAAATGTGATTGTACCCTACAACCCTACAGCGCACAAGCGCAATTTTTAAGAAAATACTGATAAATTTCAGTCAGGCGAACTGACTTTACCAAACAACACAGGTTCTCATTAACAAATGCTCTTAATTAATCCAGAACATTGCAATTAGAACAATTCATGGAAAATTAAGTCTTTTATTTTTTTTTTATAGGGAAACAATGAAACTCCGCTAAATCGATTAATTTGTATGGGACGCAACCGAATTCTGATGGGAAACATCATCCATTCCACTTTCCATTTTCATTTTCAGAACAGAGTTTATCGAACGTATTACATATGCCAAATTTGGCTGAATTCAATTCAACGTCTTGAAAGATATGCGGCAAAGTATATATTAGAATGGATTTGTCGATCTATTTCTTGTACAATATATATTAACAATAATAATATTAATAATAATTATAATAACAACAATAGATACGCGATGGACAAAAATTTCCGTTGCTACGGTTCATGTATTAGGAGCTGCAAGCTGTTAAATTGAATTTTAGAAAATCAACCAATTTTGTGGGTGGTACCGGAGGGAGAGTGACGATGCCGTCCATTTTCATTTTTTAATCACGACTTAAGCAAACTCTTAACGTGTACTAAATCCAACAGAATTTAATAGATTCCAATAGAAGATATGAACTTAAGCACACCCTGAATGTGCATCAAAGTTGACTGAATGGAGGATACAAACCTACGTGTTAAATCGGCCATTTGTATGGGAGCACCAGCATAATTAGTCGGTCGGTTTCCGCCGGTTTTACCAAGAATTACTGAGCACAACAATTGATAAAAACTCTGGAAGCTGCAGTATAGATTTCAAAGAATTGAAGGAAAAAATTAATATTGAAAAATTCACCAATTTTTATGGACGGTATCAGAAAGCAATACCTTGCCAAATCCTTAACATGCTTCAAATTTGATTGAATTTATTGCAACCGGAGGGAGGATATGAACCTAAGAATATGTGGACCAAATCGAGCATTTGTGTTGGAGGTACCAAAAGAGTCATGGTCAACCGATCGATTTTTTAGATTTTATCAGGAATTATGGGCCGAAATGATAAAAAAATCATGTCGCTACGATCCAACAACTTGGAGTAAAAGGGAAAATACTAATTTTGAACAAATCGGTCAAATTGTATGGGTGGCTCCGGAGGTGTGGGCCGTCCCCTCCTAACAATTGACATTCTCCGGGTACGACTTGGAATTTTTCGTCACTTTTTCGAGCATTTCGGCCCGTATTTCACGAATAGCGCGTGTTATATTATCCTGTAAATCTTCAATTGTGTTCGCCTTGTCCACAAAGACTAACGACTTGACAAGAAATAATCACCACAAGAAATAATCAAGAGGCGTTAAATGGCAAGACCTTGGGGGCCAAATCGAGAGATAAGCTGCTCACCAAATTCATCCTTCAACATATCCATCGTTTCACGAGCAGTGTGGAGTGTTGCACCGTCCTGATGAAACCACATGTCAACCAAGTTCAACTGAACCAATTGGGGCAAAAAAAAAAAATTACTTGTGGCTTGATTGTCATTTTTTTCGGTACATGCGAGCCGATGGTTTTATGTTCAACACAGTAAATTTGATACAAAATTTGAAGATAACAGCACGAATTGTTGATTCATCAGGTCGATTATGACGACCATAGAATGGTTGTATCAAACGATGAGCATTTGTCACAGATCACGAATTTTGATAATAAATTTCAACGATTTGCAATCGTTGCTCGTTTGTTAGTCTTTCCATTATGAAACAACAGAGTATACTGTACACTTTTCACTTTGACAGATGACGTTTGGACGCCATTACCAACCACTTAAATCTTAAAATATCACCCTATATAAGAATTGGAAAAATCCGTCCCAATTTATAAGATTTTTTTGCAAATGTCTTAATTATGGCGTGATTGTTGTCAAAGTAAACATTTCCTTGTCCAGTGGAAATGGTTTGAAATAAAGGGGAACACTATTATGAATCGCAGGTAGCATAAGTGGTCTCAATCTGTTCATTAAGACAGAACTAGCTCATACAAGCTTCGCATTCAGCTCTGTAATAAAGGTCGTTACTTATTTTTTATTAACCCATACTTATTTATATATATATATATGATATTTTTTTTAATTGCATTCTTCTTTTATTAAATGATAGCTAAATAGTAGTTAGGTAGTTATATAGTTAAGAGATACTGTATAGAGCCATATCATCTTATATACCTTTTAAGGGACCGCTCTAGCTGTAGGGATAGTTATAGAAAATTAATAAAAATATTTACAGGAGATCGGCTGAAATTCTTTTTGTGAATTTAGGATAATAATATGAACGCAATATCAATTAAAGTAAGTAATGATAGCAGGGTATGTGAAAGTCGGTTCGTCATATTTTATTTTTGTTCGAGTTTTTTTTTCATATAAAAAGCTTGTTAAACTTGATATCAATTTAACTCAAAAATGTACTGTTTCCCATTACGAATTATACACCACCGAATAAGATGGGGAAACAGCACAGCAAAAGCGGACACAAACATATATGTTCATTGGTCACTTTCAAAGAAATATTTCCATTTAAAGTTAATTTTCGTTGAGCCTTAATAATGATTACGTCGTCGTGTTGGCTCAGAGGTTTTCGCAGGCAACTGAACTAATGTGCGAATAGCAGTATTTCATTGTTGCCTTCTTGGCAACATTTTTTTCCTCTTGCACTTTTTCTGTTTTTTGGCTAAGGCCTGACATGCAAGGAACCCCTTGCAGCCATTTGGTGTGCAGTTTTAAGTCATTCGTGGGACGGTCCAAAACTCGTATGTACCAAGTGCCAGCGTATTATCCAAAATGGATTGTTAAGCGATTAATCAGCGCCAACAGTAATTTAGATCTTCACATGTGCGTACAAGTTTTATTTGGCAGATGAAGGTTAACAAACTTGAAATATATTTGGGAAATGACATTTAACTTAATGTATAAATTTGAGGGAAATAATGCGATCTTTCTGCATTAAGAACATAAGAATTTGTGTTTTTTGAAGAATTTCGTTGAGGGTTCCACATTTTCTGCATGTGTTTGATGGCTTAAAGATGTTAGATTAAATAAAGCTGCTCTAAAAACGTGTTACAGTTAATAATGAATTTGACATTAATTGGGGATAATTATACGGCTTCAAATTATAACGGACATTTGTCTTTATGTGATTAGTATAAAGCATGTTCAGTGAGAATGCCACTAGTAGGTTACTCCTTTATACAAGGATAATAAACAGCCGATGGAACCGACCATGGAACAATCGTTGGTATATGTGTGCATGACTGTCCCGAGGACATTTTGAGTAGTCAGACTAGACATTTGCTAGTAAAAGTTTCTCTGAATCTTGGCGATTAGGTGATTCAGAAAATTGAATTGTGCATACAATTACTAAATGCAAAAAGTTTTTCTATATCTAATTCACAGAACGCAAAGAAATTTGATTGCAGTAATTGGCAGTCTAATCATAATTTATATTTTTAAATGTATTTCTCTATTATTAGCGATATTTAGAGAATTCTGAGCATTTCAGTCATCTGAGCTCCTTTTCCAATTCGTCACAACAATCACATCCGTCGCAACGAAGTTTTCATAGTTCTCTTCTTTATTGTCGAAGACTTGTCGTCCTGGAGATTTTGGGTCCATCTGGCGAATAGAACCCAGCTAACACAAGTCCTGATAGGTCCTACAAAATAATAAAACCTTCCCCTGAATATCCTGGAAATAATGTGCTTAATTTATAACGCATTTCATATGAGTACGCTCTATATTTTCCTTTCGTTATTATAAAACATATCCGTATATTCTATCGACAACTTCTTGAATTATGTCTGATTTAGCCCACATACCTGTTGGAGCCAATTTATATAATAATAGTATAAACAAAACAGCAACGACATCTCATGAGGCATCAATATTACCTAAGGTGGCACAAAATGTCATTCCAAATGACCATACTTAAGCTTTGGCGACGAAGCGATTATATACAAGTATGTATCTCCTCCACCCATGTTTTGATATATGACCTCTGGTCAGCTTTCAAGCATATGCTTGAACATTGAAATTACTTCTCGTTGTTTGCTGTCAGTGCACAATTACATGTTTTCGTGAAACACCCAACATCAAAAAGCATTGTACAGAACCCCAAATGATATGAATAATACTTCCTTTGTCAATTTTAAACACTTCGCACACACAAAAAAAGAAAAAAATATCGCAATTCTCATTAATGTTCTTCAACTGGAGTCGGACTTGGGGTTTCATAACAACAAATATGGACATTGGAATAGGGAACCAAACTGGGAACCCAACTATCCACTGCAGCTACAGTGAGCAAAAGGGATCAATCCAGCGAACTGAAATTGAAATTGAATGCAGCAACGACAACGTGCAACATGCGGACATACTCGTACACCCATTCCTATGCCAAGATGATCGCATAAAGAAAACGAACCAAATGATATGTCATCATGTTGTCAGTTGCCAATAACAGAGTTAAAAATATACCTTAAACATCTTTGGTCTTCCTTCTCTCGCCGTCTTTTTTTCTTTCTTTTTCGTTTTTATTTTTTTATTTTTTTGGTTTTTGTTTTGGAAGATAGCGCTCGCCTTGGCCAAGTCCAAGGAATGAATGAAAGAAATGCTCTCGCAACACCCCAAATTGCAATTAAAGTTAATTTCAACAAATTGCATGCCACAAAGTGTTAAAGGGAATCTGGAAACAACGACGCACCGGCAACGCCACACTTAGGACCAGAGAATCCGCTCAACAATAATGGCTTTCAAAGCTGCAAGAACCCAGAAAAGAATTGTAAAGCAACGACACAAATAAAAAATTGCAAATTGCAAAACGAAATGAAAACAACACCAGTTCCAACGCCAACTCTAACGACTGAAACATAAAATAACACCCGAAGTGTTTAGATATGATATGGAATCCATCCGTAATATCCAAAAAGAAGCAGAAGCGACAACAAGTATTCAAAATGCACGCAAGGTGGAATGTAACGAACTTATAGTACTCTACGGGAACATTTTCCATCGATTTGGAGAAATATTTCGTTGGTTGTGAAAAGTTATTAATCTAAAGGAGATGATTTTTTCATTGCACGGAGAATAGTAAGGGTGACAGGGTAGGGAGAGCTTTGGACAGTGGAATGAGGAAACCAATGTTTGTAGTTACGACATGATCCTTCGAAGAGCAATGCCCCACATGACAGCAAATATTGCCAGTGTTTTTCCCAATGTGTTCGCCTATTATTCTTTATTCCAACGGCTATAAATGTCTAGAAAGCATTATTAACAGACGCTTCAGAGATCACTTACGAGCATATAAATCCAATCTAATTACTTATATCATTTACCCACATTTCGGCTCAATACTAAGCTTTGCATTTGTAAGCCTTTTTCTCATTTCGTAGGGTATTACAAAAATAACCATCAATTTCTTAAAGAGGAAGAAATGAATTTATACAAGCACCTCTGAGTATGGCAAACGAAATGAAGAACCTACATATCTTGCCAACAACAACGACAACAAAAATTAAATTACACCTCAGAAATTACCTTGTATTGGATGGCGTTGCTGCTTCCCGTTGCAGTAACATTTCGTCTGGATGAAAAAAAAAAATGAGAAGAAGAAGACAAATAAGTCGCAATGCAGCAACAAATAAAGAAAACAGAAATGATAACTGAAATTATGATGAAGTTTAAAGCTGGTCAAAATGATGTTACACCAAAATGAGTGACTGTATTAAGCACCAAAAAGAAAAAAAAAACGCCAGCAAAAAATTATATATTTACGCGAGGGTAGTGTGAGAAAAAGCGGGAATCTTCAGACGTAGAGTAAAGACCTCAAAATAGTGAATGTTTTAAATTAAAACGTTAAGGCTCCGAGAAATATTGCGTTTTCGTATGGGTCAATAAAATTATTAATGTCGTAATTTGGTATGTTGTTTCTTAATTTATGTTTATATTTTTTATATTTTTTTCTAAAAATACCTTCTTTTTCTAAAAATTTATATTCTCCTAAATTCTCCTTAACAAAAAAAAAAAAAAAAAAAAAAAATGGCTTGTAATCAGGTATGTTCCAAAAAAGTATTGGAATTAAAGTAAAATACGATTTGAAAAGTTAACATTTTCTTTTGGATGTTCTGCAAATGAAGCGGTTTGTTGTTTCAATTTCTCAAATGAAATGAAGTTCGAAAACAGAAATTGTAAACAGCTGATATTGACTTGAAAATAAAATTTAGTTATTAAAACTACCATTTGTGATTTTTTTTCCATAAAATTAAAGGATAAATAAATAATAAGGACAGATAAATAAATAAAGGATAAATAAATAATGAATGCGGTGTTAGTGTACACTATATGTATATACCAAACCAATGAATACGCAAGAGCAAAATTACAAAGGCGAATTTTGCGGGATCACTCAAATCCTCTGGATATGAGCGACAATATTTAAGTACACACATGTATGTACTTAAGTACATTAAATATACTTTTAATAAAAACTATTATGTAGGTTTTTACAAAATTATGGCATCAACAAAGATGCATTTCGTAACATTTTACATTGCATAAAATTGAGACTGCCCAAGTCATCCATTGTGGCCGAACTACAGCTTGCTGCCACATTAGAATTATTAGTAGAAGGAGGATTTCAACGAGATTAAATTGAAAATGGCAGTTGATGAACAAAATTTGTCTAAGCGCCACTTCATGCAAAAATTTGGTATTCCCGGTGTAGTAGGATGCATTGATGGAACTCACGTGGAAATTACTAAGCCGCAAAAATATAGAAACTTAACATAAAACGTTGCATTATTGCATCCTGCGTAGCATTCTTGTGTTTTCCCCTTCAAACAAGGAACACTTTTATCCAACCAAAGGAATCTGACCACTTTTATTTATTATACTTACATGTTTATTTGTAAAAATTTTTGTTTCACAGTAAAACTTCACAGTATTTTTAAACAACTTCTTTTTGCCTAAAAGTAGTTTCTAGAACAAGGCGATTTACTACGAATTGATGTTCGAAAACAAAACAGAAATGAAAAGTAAAAATTAAAATTCAGAACACCCAAGTGTCAAATTGAAGTGATTACAAACTACTTTTACTTCAAAGTAGAATCTGGAACATACCGGAATACAGCATTTTTCTTTTTCAGAATTACAATTTGTTCTTAAATTTCAAAATATATAATAATTATAATTTGTGGTTTTTGCGAAAAGAATCCTCTTTTTAATTTTTATTTATTGTGTTATATTTTTTTACAATTAAAATTTTTTCTCAAATTTCAAAATGCTTTAGATAAGAAATTTATACTATTTAGCGGAAAAAAAATTTTCCTTATTTTTTTTATAATATTTATTGTGAAATATTTTTGTTTCCTACAATTAAAATGTTTTTCTCAAATTTCAAAATGTTCTACAAAAGAAATTTATGTTTTTTTTTTTCTGGGAGGTAAATCTTTTTTATTTTTTTATTTATTGTGTAACATTTTTTTTCTGCAATTAATATTTTTTCTTAAATAAATATATTTTTTACGAAAAAATTCAATATTAATTTAAAAATTTAAATTTTTCATAAAGTGATGAAAAAGTTTTTATTCCTAAAATTTCATAATTTTTGTTTTTATCTAAAATTTCAGAGTTTTTTAATTTTTTCATTTATTGTGTACCATTTTTTTCTCCAATTAATATTTTTTTTAAATAATCATATTTTTTACGAAAAGTTTCAATATTAATTTAAAAATTAAAATTTTTCATAAAGTGATGAAAAAGTTTTTATTCCCAAAATTTTGTTTTTTCTAAAATTTCAGAATTTTTGAATTCTTCAAAAAAAAAAATAGTTTTTTAAAAATTTTAAAATTAGTTCTAAAAGCTGAGAATTTGTAACACAACATTTATCTAAAAGAAATTTTCTACAAATCGAAATTTAAATAATAATGCAAACTCATTTATTTATTAGGTACTTAACTAAGCTCTCGCTGTTTTTTATATAATAAAAGTGCAATTTCATTATGCGTTCATAATAGATGGCGCAATATCTGATAAATATGGCGGATGGGGTAAGAGTTCCAATTTCAGCGTTTTAACGGGCTTTGTCAGCGTTGTCATGCTGAAGAATTATTTTTTTAACCCTCTCCGCATATTGTAGGCGTTTCTCGTCCAGAGCTTGGCTCAATGGCATAAACTGAAGTCGATAGCAACCCTCAGTGATGGTTTCGTTTGATTTCAACAGCTCGTAATAAATAACACCGATCTGGTCCCACCAAATACAGAGAATAACCTTCGCAGCGTGAATATTCGGCCGAGGCGACGACGTAGAAGCATGACCGGGCAGCCCCCATGCGTTTTTTTCTTTGTATTACTGTAATGAATCCATTTTTCAATACAATGAAGAAAACCCTTACTTTTTTGTCGCTGAAGCAGTTGTTCATAGGCGAAAAAACTGACGCTCAACGTCCCTTGGCTTCAACTCATAAGGAACCCAATTTCCTTGCTTTCGAGCCATTTTCAACGCATGCAATCGCTAGAAAATGCCTTAACAGATAATTTTTAATACTGAAGCAAACTCTATCTGCATTTGACAGGGATCCCTCTCAAGCAATGCCGTCAATTCTGTGTCTTCGAAGGTTTTTCGTCTTCCTTCACGCTAACGGTCGTCAACATCAAAATCACCGTCTTTAAAGTGACGGAACCCATCACGCCACGTTATTTCACTTAAAGCAGTATCTCCGCAAACGTTTTGAAACTCTCGATAAGCTTCAACCACCGTTTTCTTTGATTTAAAGAGGCAAATCAATACATCCTGCATATGACGATTATTTGGCGCAAGATCATACATATTCACGCAGCGAAAAGTATGTGGTGTCAAAAGAAAATCACTATTGTGTCGGGACAGTATGTTTACCATATGACTAAGCTTGGCTCATGACGTATAAGTTGTGGGACAATCGACTAGCACTAGAGCTGACACCACCTATTGGCCAAAAGCGGAAACTTAGTTGCGCACCTAATAAAAAATTATATGAATTTCGTTATAAAAAACGAAAATTCAGACCATTTGTTGGATTTTTACTCCAACTGAGTTGAATTAATTTGTTAAAGAGATCTTTAGACAAGTGCTTTTATTTCAGACTTCAATTGCAACTCTCTGAAAGATTACGACTAATTTTGAAAAATCAATTTTGGTTTTGGATTCATCATATCCGATTTTTGTCTTTATATTCGCTTGACGTATTCCTGAGATAAGGTGTACAATTTCAAAATGAAAAATGAGACTGTTGTTTCTGGTTGGCATTGCTTTCTTGCGTCGACATTTTCTTGTACTATTATAATACTATTTCTATAATTGTCTTTCCCAACTTATTTCAACCACATTCGTTGCAACAAATGGTAATATATTTGATTTGGTTTATTT
>JAHXMU010000055.1:2558151-2614064 GCA_019455685.1 Philornis downsi | reverse complement strand
AGGAATTAATTGATAGGTTTCGCATAATATTACAAATAATCACATGTGGCCGAAATATTAATTCTTCGAAGTTTAAAAATTACACGCGGGATACGGCGAAACTCTATGTCGAAAAATACAGCTGGTATTATATGCCAGTAACTGTGCACAAAATATTAATGCATGGAAAAGAAATTATCGATGCAGCTACTCTTCCTATTGGTATGCTATCCGAAGAGGCAGAAGAAGCGCGCAACAAGGATTATAGAAAATATAGACTGATGTTTTCAAGAAAATGCAATAGAATGGCAACTAACTCTGATGTTTTCAACCGTCACTTGGTGTCATCAGATCCTTTTCTTAGTAAAGTAAGGCGTCGACCTCGTAAACAACATTTGGAATTAGATGATATTGTAAAAGAAATGATAGATGAATAAGTAAATAAGTTTCCTTACACATGTAAGTAATTATTTTATTTTAGGCAATCCTACTAAATATTTTTACAGAAAATAAGTCAGGCGGGTAGTGGGTGAAATGGTTATTTTTTCTGAGTAATATAGGCGATGGGCGTGGCCGATTTGGATGAAACTTTCCAAAATTTTTGTTTCCGTAGTACAAATGATCCAAGCCAAGTTACAAAAATTTCTACCTAACAGAATAAAATTTATACTAAAATTTCATTTTGAGTTGTATGGACGGTGAGCGGTGGGCGTGGCCGATTTAGATGGAACTTTCCAAAAATTTTTTTGTCGTAGTACAGATGATCCATGCCAAGTTACAAGAATTCCTACCTAACAGAAAAAAATGTATACGAAAATTTCATTTTTAGTTGTATGGGCGGTGGCCGATGGGCGTGGTCGATTTGGATGAAACTTTATATTTTTGCTACCCTACGTCATAAAACGCTCTATGCCGAATTTCAAGACTCTACGACAACTCCTTATATTTATTGCACAAAAATGTATGAAGCAATCCCACTGTGCGGTGCATTAAGTATCTGGTTCTTTACAATATGCATACAATACAATAAACTGATTTTTACTAAGTAAAAAAATGCAGAATTATTGAAAAATTCTGAAAATTTTAAATTTTTCCAATGTATTTACGTGCCAAATTTCAGCCTCCTAACTCACGGTCTCTGGCATGGAGGACAAAATGATATACTAAAATACATAAATAAATATGGGGGAAAATAAATACAAGTTAATTCACCCGACTGTAATTTCAGTATTAGTTTTTAATATTATTCAATAATCATGCTTACAAATTAATGCGGAGCGTTAATTATTATATAAACTAATGTGGTTGTTTACAATATGCATACAATACAATAAGCTGATTTTTACTAATTAATAAATTGCAGAATTATTGAAAAATTCTGAAAATTTTAAATTGTTTAAATATATGGTCTCTGTTATCTAGGATGAAATGACATACTTAAATATGTGTGCATTTTTACGAGGATAAAGGATATATATAAATATATTATGTATCTTACATGAGCATTTCTACTTATTACAAGCCGAATGGTAAACTTAATATATTTAAATTTTATGACAGTAATGTAAAATTAAATTGAAAATGTGCTGGAAAAATAATTAAGCTGTTGTCCATCTTTCTAAGTTAGGGAGTTTTGGAAGATGTTGCTGTAGTATGTTCAGTGACCTTTTCTTAAATTTAGTATATTCTGGTACAATTTTTGAAAATTTAATAGTATAACTTATAGCAATATCTATATGAACTCTCTAACTTAGAAATGTGGATAATTCTATCTCTTTAAGGCTTCAAATAAGCAATTCTTCATACTTTTTTTGTTTTCATTCAAAAATCCTTTGGAGTTCTAGTCTCCTAATGATTTTTCTTAATTTCCTGTCGATCTAATTCGTGATTTAGTTGATAGCCCAAAAACTGTTGCTCACTGTTATCGATGCACCAGTTAGTTGCGAATTATATTCGTATTCACTCATAAATGTTTACCTGAACCTGCTTTTCCCAAAGTTCACACTTTGTGAAGTAAACTTCTTTTATCTAAGAAAAAAAAAATTCTCCACAAGAAACTTTTACAGTATATCCACGGAAATCATTATTATGGCTTCAAATATCCTATCGAAAATTATCAATTCTTTTTACATGTTTTGAGCCACAACATGGACAACTCCCCTTTTGTTTTTTCTCTTCCCTATCTTATATTTATCCAAGTACGCTCCTGTAACAAAATTCTACTACTTCAACAAGTCAGCTGACTTTCAAGTAATGCCAATAAGCAACCCGTAAAAAATCTGTGCTTCTCGCCGCTCGGTTTATGCTGTAGTTGAAATTGTTGTTAAAGGTCTTGAATTGCCTTCAAGAGTTGATCGATCGATCGATCAGTTAGTTGGGATGTTAATACTATATAGTATACAACAACAACAACAGCAACAGCAACAACAACAGTAGTAACACTATAATGACGATCTTCATGATGACGTTGTTGTTTTCTGTGATGGCCGTAAAGGGTTTTTAAGGTATTTTGCAATCTCCGGCATTCATGCAAGCAAAATGTATTGCCTCTTTCTCTCCCAATGTACAACTCCCCTTTTTAAGGTTTTCGTCAGCGCTTCTCTAAAGTTTGAGCCCTAAAGTAACGATGACACTGACTGATGTTGTTAATATTAGTACATTTTGGTAAGATTTTTTTTTTAAACTAGTACTTATATGGAATTTGTAGACGTTTTGTCTATGTTCCCTCTGGTTTATATATTATTTATTAGTTCGTAGTAATTTGCCATAACGCTGCTGATATCTATTTCTTTTTGTTTCTTTTTTGCTAACCTTTAACAACTAGAAAAACATCTGAAGTGATTTGGGGGGGAATAAAAGTTCAATCAACACTATTTTGGTGGCATGTCTGGCATGGCTCTTTTGACCAGCCCCTGCAAGCATCCGGACCATTTGAGAACATTCCCCACAGTCTGCGGCTTTGGTGTATCAGCCATGTAAGCGACCTTTTGGCCACAGTCGTAGTGGTGGCTGTGCCGTCAAGTACTCAATGTTTCGTATGAAGTAATCAATTGCCATCTTTTACATCATGAGATTTAACAAATCATTGTAGCTAATGGAAGGGTTCTCTTAAAGCGACAACCCATTTCATAGTGAGTTTCGTGCGAGTATCATTTTCAGCCAATGACGGCAACATTGTACTATAATGGGGTTTTGTGTTATTTCTGCTTATTATTTCACACTTTAGGGTAAATTCACCAAAGATATGTGTGGGATATGGAGATTGACGTAGATCGTGCTGTATTTCTGTTATGCTGAATGCATGTTCATGGTGGTAACTTAGTGGCAGCGTTGGAAAATACACATATACAGGAATACATATGTGTGATGCTTAACTACTAACGGTAGTTAATAAAAAGAAATATCTGCACGATACATAAAGGAAAAATGCTACGAAACTGGGAAACCAGATCAGACATTGTAGTCTCTTTACATCAGTGTTATGAAATGTCCATAAAGTTCCTCCGTCGAGTTCAAAACCGGCAAATTTTGATAAAGACCAATAACACGGTTTAACTGTGAAATTAACCACAATTGGAAAGTTGTTGGTAAAAACTCAGGTGATTTTTCAGATAGCATTCAATGAAATGAAAATAGTGAAATATATACAAACTGCTTATCACACGAAGTATTTATACAATACGATGCATATTAACAAAAAAAAAAAATCTATGATGTACAAAAATATGTAACAATTATTTTTTTTATTATTATTTAATACCTATAAAAAAGAACACGCGTTTCAGAATTGTTGTTTGTTTGTGTAAAGTAAACTATGAGAGATGGAGACAGATAGAGTGTATAGAGATTTTTCGAAAATGCAAAATAAATAATCCCGCCATATAGATTTAATTTTTTTTTATCATAAAGTAGCAAATGTATATTATAGAAATTAATTTGTTCATTGTACAGGGTGGCGCAATAGAACGTGCATATTGCATCATCCTTTTTTGCGGGGTAGAAAAGGCGCGGGCGGGGGGGCGCCTACATCGTTGGGTTGGCGGGCTCATGGAGTTTTAGTCGCTATGAATCACTTCGACGGGAAGCGTCGCGCATTTTGCGTGCGCGCATTTTGCGTGCGCGCATTTTACGAGAACTTTCGTTCATATATTGCTACTAGGCGACTATATTGTGCTGAATATGGACTACGGCGAATTAGTGAAGCTCCGAGTGCTAATTTAATTAAAATATGGGTAAAGCGTTTTGAAGAGACCGGTTCAACATTTAAACCACAAGCAAATGGTCGCCCAAGAACATCTAGAACCGAAGACAATGTTGAGAGAGTTATGGAGTCAGTACGAGGAAATCCACAAATGTCGACTCGCAAGAGATCGTCTGTCTTACAATTATCGCGACGAAGTTTGCAACGAATTTTAACATTGGATCTTAAACTGCATCCATATAAGCTGCAATTAACACAAGAATTGAAAGAGTCTGACTTCATAGCAAGGCTCGCATTTGCTAATGAATTGCTTAATCGATTTTCCAATTTTGACAATATCCTTTTCTCTGACGAGGCTCATTTCCTTATGAACGGGTTCGTAAACCGTCAAAATTGTCGTTACTGGAACAGTGAAAATCCCAAAATCAAACACCAGAAACCATTGCATAGTCCTAAAGTGACAGTATGGGCAGCAATCTCTGGCAAAGGAATAATGGGACCTTTTTTTTCTAAAAAAAAGTTGGGGCCAAAACGTCACGGTTAATACGGAACGCTATGTTGAGATGTTGGACGGATTTTTGGCTCCAGAAATTGAAAATTTAAGAATAGTGAATTCCAGAACCTGGTTCCAATAAGATGGAGCTACTTGTCACACATCAAATGACTCCATGGCGGTGGTGAAGCAGATGTTCCCTGGCAGACTGGTTTCGAAAAGAGGTGATATCCCATGGCCCCCACGTAGTCCAGACTTGACACCTCTTGACTTTTTTTTGTGGGGATACCTCAAACACAAAATCTACAGTAATAATCCAAGAAACATCGTTCAGCTCAAGGAGAATATCCGTGGTGAAATGGCAGCCATTACACCAGAATTACTGAAGAAAGTTTTCAATAATTTTCGTTTGCGGTTAGAGGAGTGCCTTCGTAGAGAGGGTCACCATTTAGATGATGTTATTTTTAAAAAATAAACTCCATTTATTACTCTACAATGCTTTATGATACAATGATTTATTTTAACCATACCTTTTGTATTTATTTTTTAATCTATTTTTTAAATATGTATGCACGTTCTATTGCGCCACCCTGTATTTATTAATACACACATTTATATCTTTGCAATAAGTTATCTATTTTGTGGTTTGAAAACGGCCGGTCTGGCAAGGCTGTCATCTACCCATACAAATAATTAAAACTTACTGCAAAAGTGGTGATTCAAACGTGGGCTTTCAATCGCAGAAAAGGTTGCTTCAGCGATTAAACTCATTTCTCACTCGGTGGCTACGTCAACAAGCAAACTTGTCGCATTTGGGGTTTGGAAAACCCAGAGGTGATTGTGGAAAAACCATTGCATGCGCAAAAAGTGACTATTTGGTGCGCATTATGGTCTAGAGGTGTTACTGGGCCATATTTTTTTCGAAAATTTCGCTGGAGTAGCTTCAAAAGGATCCACTTCTGAAACCAATCCAGAGGCGGTCATATAAATTGCATCGTATTTCGTGGGTAGTGGCAAGATCCAAGTATGGTAATGGAATAAAAGTTTAATCGAAATCATAGACTTATGTGCATATTTATATTTATTTAAATTTAAATGTTTTTATGTTAGCGTATTGGAATCTTTCTAAAGTAATGGACAGAATCATAGACTGTATTAGGGCTTGTTTGGAAAAAGTGGTGTGTGAGTGTTCAATCCCCGGTACATCCACCTATCATTATTTGAACGCTGATCATCTCGATCCACCTATGTACACTTCAAGTAGTCGAGTAGTGGAGAAAATCAATAATTTTTTCTCAAACTATAGCTTGCAGAATCGCGAGTAGCTGTGATCCCGTTGAGTGAATAAATGTAAATAAAAAATAAAAATAAATAATAAATAAATATAAAAATAAAGTAAAATAGAATGCGTGTATGGTCTGTGCAAGTAAGAAACGCTCCCATATCTCATTCTTGAGATGTAATGGAGTTTGTTGTTTTATATCTGTCGAACTATTAGAGGTACGTAGAAAAGATTTGATTTATACTTGGTGGCCATCGATCGTCATGAAAATTGCCATAAATCACATAATTGCTATATGCTGCCTTAAGTTAAAATTGTAAATTTACGCAACTAATAACTATAACGTCCGCATACCATGAACTGTTAGTGATACAAAGGTAGTATTTGATATACGAGCATATGATATTAATGTAGAAAGATAAAAGTCCGAAAAAGTTAGTTGTGTCTTTCAAAAAAGACGTTGTAACGGCCAAAGTTATACGAATGTAGCAGTAAGTCATTATCAATCACGAAATTGCCGTATATCATATTATGTTAAAAGTGGAAGAACAACCATTACAGCATCCTCAAAACTTAATATTTTGAATGGTAGTAATATTCGAATAAAAAATGGTTGGTGCCACAGCATTTTTCAAAGATTCTTTATAATGGCCAAAGTAACTGATCAATCGTCATAAAAAATCGTCATAAAAAAAACTATCAATCGCGAAATCGTCATTTGTTATATTACGTAAACATTATGTAAAGGGTTGTATCTCATGAGCTATAAAAGACATACAGATGATATTTAGCTTAACGAGAGTACTCACTGTAGAGTAAAATATAGTCAAACATTCTGGCAGATCGTCATGAAAGTTAAGAAATATATTACTGTTAACCAGATTATCATTATCATTATACTAGGTTGGTTTAAGGCTGGAAAGTGATTCTGCCAACACACCTTTATGATTTAAGAGGCCCTATCTTATGAGCTATTGGAGATATTAATATGGAGGGTTGATACGTGTGCTGTTAATATAGAAAGCAACATGTTCTAGTGAAAGGTGGACAGTAGCACATTATTTACTGTTAATCCCTAAATTATTAAAGGTTATGATTGGAAAGGAGATCGTAGCTCCACCTATACAGAATGATTTGAATAACCATATCTCATAAACTATTAGATATAAATGCACGAAATTTGTTACAAATGGTATTGGCATAAAAAAGATTCATTTTTGGATACAATTTATACAATGTTACTTATGCTAAATAGTTGATTGATTGGATTGTGCTAGTCGTGGTGTTTACAATATAAACTAGATTATATTTTAGATAGAAAATGGAGTATTATGTGATTATAAAATATACATGTATTTCTCACAATTTAGTGTTTGCGCACATCACATCGGCTAGTTCTACATATATATAAATTTCAATGGATTAAAATAGCTTAAGGCCATTTCAATCTGCGATATCAAAAATAATGTTTGTAAATGCTTACTGTTCTAGACTAGAATACTGGACTAGACTAGACTGTTGTGTTGATATTTCTCCTCGGACATTGAAAATTTATGGTCGTATATTATGGACGACCAGTTCCATGCTAGGTATGATAAAGCAAAACTGGAGCATCTTATCTGCGAAACCCAGACCAGAGGGTTCTTCTCTTCTGGTAGCACGAAAGACTAGGGGTCCCAACAACAATCTTATTGCCTGGTTGTGACGTTGGATCCCTTGTTGGAGCATCGTGCTGGCTGTGGTTGCCCGAACATGTGTTTTCAGTGTTTTTGCGTTGCTTTAGGGTCTCTTGAAGGTAAGGCGGTAACTTGGAAAACACTGTTCATTGTCTATCTGAGGTGTCCTAGATAGCCTCGCTCCTAAGCGGGATGAAGCTCACTTCATACCAACTGACTTCAAAGGTACTTTGTCTGAGAGAAGAAGTGGGCCCTGAGGAAATTTTCCTAGGGGACTTACTTCTTATCTCAAAGGTACTTCGACTAATCCTTTCGGGATTAGTTTGAGTACCCCAAAGGGGCACTGGATGTCGCAAAAAAGAAAAGAATTATACAAAGGAAATGAAAAATAGAAAGCAGTCCTATGTGTGATGGCACACCATGAGTAAGGTCTAACGGCAAGGCTCATGTAAATAACCGCAATTGATTGATTGTTCTTCCTACTTTTTTTTAGAATATAATACATGTAATAACAAGCCATAATTAGCTACTAGTTTCCCACTGTGCTGTTAAATTATCGAAAATTATGGTTCTATTAGAATGATCTCCCAGTTGCCAAAGCATCGAATTCTACTTCAGCAATACCAGGTGTGGCATAATAATTAAAACACGAGGTTATCAACCCGGATACATTATTAGAGCGGCGGTAGCCTCGTTGTGTTGTTTTGTTGATAGGTTGAATCAATAAGTTTAACCTTCGGAATTGTCGTGTAATTGCAGCTTCACTTAAGTGAATTTAAGTAAAAAGTGCATAAAAACTAGTATCCCATTTAAGGGATGGAATGGAATTTATTTTTCTTTTTAAATTCCCGTTTGTTTTCCATCATAATTTTTTGTCATTTTGCTGCTGAAATACCTGTTAAAATGAATATAAATTTTACAATTCGAGTACATTAGAAAAATATTTCTATCGATATATTGAAAAACCAGGCACAACGACCTTCGCTTATATTTAATTAAAATATCTGATCCTTTATAGTTCGTTATAACCTTGCATATCTAAAGATAGATATGTATCAACAAATGCATGAAGGAAAAAGACGTTAGAGTTCATGTATGAAAAAAAGGAATTTTTTAAAATGCTCTCTTTTCTGACGACGAGTTCGTGCAACGCTCACGGCAAAATGGACTACAAGAATCATAAGCAGACAAATTGAAATCAATTGATAGGAAAATGAGATATTTTTGTATATTTCCAGTAGTTATCCACTTGTTAATTAATTAAAAATAACATGTGCTGGTAGCCAGTAGATGAGGGAAAGCGCCATGCTAACCGCCCCAGTTGAGGTCGTGATTATTAAAAAGTTTTGAAAAGAGGCAAGACTGTGGGTGGCTGCAGGTGGCCTAAATACTAAAATTACTCTGGTAGTAAGGATATAAGGATATAAATTACCTATGAAAATATTTGCAGTGAAAGAAGATATGCAAATATATAAGACGATCTCATATGGCTTCATCGTGTTAAGTAGACTAGTTATAATTCCAACATCAAATTAAACCACTTTATCTGTTATGTAAGTATTTCGCATGACCATTAATGAAGTACAACGAAGTAATCGAAGTATCCATTGGATCTCATAGCAACAGATTATGCGATAGAGTATAATTTAGATTTAGATTTATATTTAAAATTTTGTGTGCAAATGTTGTGTCCTTCCCACCATGTCCAGCTTTGAGTGAAGTTTAATAACAAAAATTGGAAACTCCTATATTATTGAGAAGCCATGACATCTTTCTAACTAAAATACCACAGATATGTGATGATAATGATTTAATTATCCTGGCATATTTGAGTGCTGTAAGTCTTAAAGTAGACAAATATATTCTGAGACGTTGACTGCCATAAAAAGTAAGCATTTCGAAAGATTTTCTCTTTTTACAGCGCAGCAAAAGTTTTCTGGATTACAACTTTTCATACAGTTTCTTGTAAAATTAGTCTAACTTATCACATATTTAGCATAAAATCATATTCTTCATGAGCATCCATATAATTCAGAATTACTATAAAATCTACATAAGAGATTAGCATCCCTCCTATGACAAACTCACATAAAATTCGTTGGATCCGATGTAAATTTGGAAAACCTCTGCTTTCAAAGAAGCGGTTATTATGCCCTCCTTTGGCTGCTCTCCTTTTGCTGCCAAAAAGGTCCAGGTCTAAATATGTTTAAGACAAATTCCCATATATCGTTACGTGTTAAGTAAAGGAAACAATGGGGAATATCTGCACGGTGAAAAAACTTTCCGATATAACCCGATCATTGAGCAATTCTTGAACTTGAATTTCATTTTTGTTAAAGTATAAGTTTCATGTGAAGTTTTTTTCGCTTTGCATTACAGCCGATTTTGTTAAATACTACCTTACATAATCGAAACATGTTTTTATTGCCAATATCCGGCGGGTCTGTGAAATCCCCTTCCAATTTATACCAACTTCAAGTTTCTTTGGCAACATACACTTGTTCTTTCATGTACCATGTAATTATTAGAGCAATGACGTTTCAACGTTTATTACAAAATGTTAAAAATTCTGTAGTTTTTGTCCTTTTGATAACCATTCCCATACGACATTAAACAATAAAATTCACTACACTTACAGCGGCAACAACTAACTGGTTTCGTCCGCTGCCATCTCTTCAGTGTGAACTTCCTCATCATATTCAGCAAAATCACGATAGCTGTGCCTCAGCTAATGCAATGATGATCTTCAGCATCTTTTGCGTCATCATGATCATCTGCAGTTTATTTATAATGGTGGCGGCGGCATCTTTTCATTTATGCCAAGTGATGTGTTACTGCCAACTCGGACTTTTAATAATATTTGTAAAGATTGTTCTTGTGATGTGTTACACAACTCCTGTGAACATATGGTTTTCTGAAAAGGAATACTGATAGGAATATTTAAACAGGCCTATAGAGATGGATAATTGCTTACGATTTGTAATGGCCTTCTCAATGTTATTTCATTGGCAGCTACACCATTAAATTTGCGCAAATGTTTCGATCTTACTCTGAAGGTTTGTGTAATAATGAAAATAATTCTCTTTGTCACGACCATTTTGGCAGCTGTCATAGAAAATGTCATATTTTTCAAAATTCTATATTTTCTTTGTAATTTCTAACAGGTAGGAACTTCATTTGACTTTTTCAGCTTCTCTACTAGTAGGGCCTCTCTAAGGGTAATCCTTATCCCATGATAGCAGAGATAGCGTAACGATTTTAGGTGTAGAGCGTTGTTGCCACTCCAGTTCCAAAAAACCTGGATTTTCTTCTTAAACTGGTGGTGAGATATGGACTTATCAGGTTCACATATACAACATCAATCAACAAGTTTCGGAATGGCGCTTCTTTCTAAGCCGAAACCAGAAAAATCACGTCAAAGTCGATCAAAAGTCGAGGTAATGTTGACTAATGTTAATGTTAGGTGCACAACTAAGTTCCCGCTATTTGCCAGTAGATGGCGCCAGCTGTAAGTTTTAGTCGATTATGCTATAACCTAAACATCATAAGCCAAGCTTGGACATATGGTAAACATACCGCCTCGACACAATATATGATTTTCTTTTGACGTCATATTCTTTTGCCTATGTGAATATGTATGTCATATACGGCAATTATTGATTTTCTTCTTTCAATCAAAAAAAAAAAAAAAAAAACCGGCGGTTGAAGTCCATCAAAAGCTTCAAACCGTTTACGGAGATGCTTCTTTAAGTGAAACAACTTGTCGAGATTGGTTTCGTCACCTTAAAGATGGTGTTGATGACAGTTCGCGTGAAGGAAGACGAAAACCTTCGAAGACACTGAATTGACGGCATTGCTTGAAGGGGATCCGTGTCAAACGCAGATAAAGCTTGCTCCAGTATTATAGGTTACCCGCCCAAGCCATTTTCAAGCGATTGCATGCGTTGGGAATGATTCAAAAGCAAGGAACTTGGGTTGCTTATGGGTTGAAGCCAAGGGACGTAGGGTGTCGTTTTTTCGCCTGTGAACAACTGTTTCAGGGACGAAAATGGAAGAAGTTTCTTCACCGTATTGCACCAAGTGATGGAAAGTGAATTTTATTACAGCTATCCAAAGAAAAAAAGGTCATAAGGACTGTCCGGCCCTGCTTCTACGTCGTCGCCTCGGCCGAATATTTAAGCTACGAAGGCTACGCTCTGTATTTGGTGGAACCAGGTCGTTGTTGTTTACTATAGGCTGTTGAAACCAAGCAAAACCATCACTGGGGATTGGTATCGACTTTAATTAATGTGATTGAGCCCAGATCTGCCCGAGAAACGCCCACAATACGCGGAGAGACACGAAAAAGCTATTCTTCAGCATACCTGGAAACGTTGAAATGGGAAGTCTTACCCCATCCGCCATTTTCTTCAGACGGAATTTGAGCTTTGCCAGAAAGATGGGAAAAAGTAGTAGCTAGCGATGAGCAGTACTTTCAATGAATTATTTGTAAACATGTTTTCATGATAAAGTTTAATTTTTATAAAAAGCTGGGAGAACTTAGTTGCGCACCTAATAAACAAAGAACGTTATCTCAACATTATGCGGCGTTTGAGAGATCAAACTCGTCGAAACAGGCCAGCTTTGTGGAATGGAAACTAATCGATTTTGCACCACAATAATGCACCACCTTACACTGAACGAATTTCTAGCCAGAAAGTGAACAGATATTTTTGAAGAACTGGCGTATTCACTTGATACGAACCCGGCTGTCTATTTTTTTCTTTTCCAAAGCTCAATTTATCACTTTGGGACCCGCATTTTCTGTCGTTGGAAGAAAATTATAAATGAAATTTAAAATATTTAGTAATATTTCGGAAAGTATCTATTTTGAAAGCGATCCAATACATTTGAGTAAATAATTAATATTTTTCTTGTTGTTGATCAATTTGGTTTTGGTTCTGGTTCTTTTTTACAAAATGTAATATACGAGTCTATCTAATAGGTTGATACTTGTAGAACCCAGAGAGCATATTTTTGCGTTGTTTCTTTTTTTAAGTCTGAACCTGAATCGATTTACTTCTTGCAAAGGGCAGCAATGATTCAAATATTTAATTTTTTGAATTGAAGATCCACGCTCACAGAAATATTCATAAGAAAATAAAAATTTTTTTTAAGCAAACTCGATGGCAACTAAGATATTTCAATCGAAATAATTTTTGGTTCCGTTGAGGACGTATGAGTCAGAATCTGAGTTGAATGCGAATTCGAAATCTGTTGTCGGATTCAGAATATAAGTAGTGTATTGCTTTGATTCGGATATCCGAATCATAAACAAATTTAAGCTATTGTATTCCCGTTCATGATTTAAATTGATAAACAGTAGTTTAAAAGCACTACAATATTTAAACAGGTAACCTAGAAGATATTCTAAAAAATTTTGAAATTATTTCATATTTATCGGAGTTCAGGTAATGTCAGGGAAAGTGATTAGTTAGCAGAGACTTCCGTATTTTTCAAATTTTTCTGTCCTTTTAAAATATTTATTTTGACCAAAGAAAACGCAGCATTTTTTGCATTTAAAACATTTATCCAATACAAAATGCGGACGAGTCGTTTGGCTCCAACTCTTTAGACCACCAACAGTGCTTAAAAAATATTTCAAAAATATATCAACTTTTTCTAACGTCGATTTCCAAATATTTTATAATATACTTAAAAAATATAATAAACTTACAAAATATAGTTTATTCTAAAGCAAAACACTTTACTGACGTGCTGCTTCGTTTCTTTTTCATTTGCTGTGCTGCTATTTCTAGCGTTTTACTCTTCTAGAAATGCCAAAACCGTGGCGCCTTTCGCAGCAACCGCAAAAGTCAACTGGTGCTCTCGTTGAGGGGCGCAGCGCAATGTGGCGCGAAGTATTGGTGTGGCAAGAGAGTTGGATTGTTTAGAAGTTGCCGTTCACATAAAAAATATGTTATAGAACTAACACCATAGCTATAACTATATTCTGGCTAGTTGTTGCGTTTCACTGCTATTGGTGATGTTGCGTTTGTTTAAGTTGGTCATAATAAATAGCTTTTAAAATGTTTTGTAACGGCATCCAACAGTTGTTTGTACACAATGATATACTCGCAGCAAGTTGCTCAGAACGAGCTCCAAACAGAACGAAATAAAGAACAAACTATGAATTATGATAAGTACAATTATGGCACACAGTAAGCTGATTGTAGAGCGAAAAAACGTTAAAACGAAAAATTAAATTTAACTCAAGAGCCAATTTGGCCATAGATTTGTACTGTGATATTACCATTTCGTATGGCAGAAAATTTGGAACAAAAAGATTTCTTTAATTTTTGTCTTCTGCTCTTGTTAAGCGGAAGTTCGGTTTATTTCTTATCTGCGCTTCTGTTTGGCATTCTGCTGTCCTTTGTTTTTCCTTCTTTCTTTGGCTTGCTTAATGTCTTAATTATTATAGCAGAATTCTTCAAACTAATTATTAATGGCTCTTCAAAAGATATGTACAAGAAAATACTTCCTTTTTTTCAGTACTCATTTGCAAGCAAAAAAGCGGCACTAAAATATCAACATCATCATCTACATATTGAATGAGAACATAAAAAAACATATTGCGAAAAAATCAGCATAAACAAAAGAGGAGCTTCCATGAGATTTACAAGGCAGATAGTTGACAGTGTTTCTTGGAGTACATCGAAATGAAAGGAATTGGTGATATTATTAAATCGTTGATGAACTTTTAGTCCAAAGTTGAAATAAGTTTGCGCGACGCATTACTGAATAAACCAGTACATGAATGTAGTCTTTGGAATTTTGAAACATTTTTGGAACCAATACAGGTCGAGAGAATTCAGACAGCAATTATTATTTTCCTTTTCTTTGAATTTTATTTCGTTGTATCCATACTATAGTTATGAACTGATACACTTGAAAATCCTTAAAAAAATGAAGAAGATGCATTATCATTGGAATATACGAGTATGTGAACAGTACAGGTTGTCTCAAAATAAAGTTTATATTTTTCTAGCTTACCATGTGAACTTAACAATTCCTTGGGGGTGGCTTGGGAATTCAGTTGCTATGTAGCGGGAATAGATTGCACATTACTTGAGCGAGAATTTTAGAAAAACATTGATTCTGCGATTGCAGCACTTAGAAGATTCAAAAAGTTTGAAAAGACCGGGACATCGCTAGAAAAATCAAAATTTGTGAGATAAAGATCATTAAGTATGGCTGAAAATACGGAATGTGTTAATCAGACTGTTTTTAACGATTCCAATGTTTCAGTTAGGAAGTGTGCAGATGATTTATCACTACACCGAATTTTGCACAAAGAGCTAAAACTGCGCCCCAACAAAATTCATTTGCTGCAAGATTGAAACCGCAGAATGTCAGTAAGAGGCTTGAAGTCGTAAAGCAGGCCACTGAGCGTTGATGAAAATTTACCTACGCCTTGTTTATCTTAATGGTCACCTAAATAAATAGCACTAATGCAACCAATCCGAAATTAAAGCTTTATAAAACCTTTACCATATGGGCAGCGATGATATCGCGAGGAATTGTCATGACTTATTTCTTTGTAGATGAAAGGGGGCGGGCAATTACAGTGAATTCAGAGAGTTATGTGAAGATGTTAGATAACTTCTTGTTGCCTAAACTAAACAAAACTATGTTGGCTGTAACCGAAACCAAGGTCCCAGCAGGGTGAAGCATTGTCTCAGCCAGAACTCTAGCAGAGGTGACATAAATTGCCTTCCATGCTGTCCTTTTTTAACGCAGGAGTAGGCGTTAGGATGCTTTGTACCGTTTACCCCTAGAACGCAGGCCTCTCTACCTGATCCTGTAATTAAGCAGGCAAAGGGTATGACGCTTGCGATTAAACAAAGTAGTGTGGCCTTGTGCCAGGCGCCCTAGGAATAGGTGGATTAAGTCTTGGGATTCACCTATAATATGATTCAAACTGATCTTGGAACTCGTTTTTCGAAAACCTAGTAAAGGGGAGATTCATAGTTAAACAAGACGCATCCTGGCAACAGGTGCGACATAGAGAAGCCGTCGGGAAGTATCAGAAGATTTATCTTTTCCGTAAATATAGTTGTATGACCAGAGAGATCTGGTTAATGAACTATGATAGGATCATGGTATACTTGCTTTTTACTGTGTTGATATTCTCTCCTCGGCATTGAAAATCTATGCCGTATTATTATGGATTACCAGTTCCATGCGAGGTATGATAAAGCAAAACTGGAGTAGCTTGTCTGCGAAACCCAGACCAGAGGGTTCTTCTCTTCTGGTAGCACGGGTGACCAGGGGCCCAAGAAACATTGTTCCTTCCTGGTCAATAGTGTAGGACCCCTAGTGGGAGCATCGTGCTGGCTGTGGTTGCCCGAACAAGTATTTTCAGTGCTTTTGCGTTGCTCAAACGTTGGTGAAGGAAGGCACGAAATAGCAGCCACCATGGAGTCTAACAAGCGGTCATAAAGAATTTAATTGTTTGCTTAAATGAGTGCATCAAACGCGAGATTTTTAGGATATCACTTTTAAGAAATAAATTCCTATATTGAGAACATAGAACATATAGAACAATCACAAAACTGTCTGAAGATTTTTTTTTTTTTTTTTTTTTTGATTGCGAAATTTTAGTTGATCGCAGTAATACAATGCACGATACAGATTACACGGGTCTGCAAATTTTGAGAAAAAAGTTGACTGTAGAAACGAAGCATGTTTTTTTAACTAATCTGTGTGCACTGGATCGAATCTGGCATAAAAATTGGGTTATCACGTCTTGTTTATTTTTTATCGCACGCTGGCAATACTGTAAAACAGTCAATACTAACACTACAATTTCACAAATATTAATTTGACAGAAGCCCACATTCATTGTAAACCTTCATAATAGTAGCGTTTAAGCATGTCAGGGAGATCGATTCAAGCTATTTTTGCTTTATGTGTGGTGAATATTTTCTTGGAAAAAAAGGATATGCAATATCAGAATTATTAAAATATGTATATTTACATTATTTTGGTTTTGCTGTCAGAAACTTGAACAAACCGTGGACACCGACAATGGTCTGCAATAGTTGCAGAACCGTTTTATACAAGTGGTGGATTCAATATGGAAAATCGAAAAAATATCACTTACGCAAATGAATGGAAGATCTGTGGTGGCCTTAAGATGTGTGATTTAAATTTCTTTGTATATATAGTATAGACAATCGTACATACATAACTGTAAATTAATCTGTTTCAGGTCATTGGTTTGTCGACTGGTATGTAAGGAGGTTTCACAAAATATTGAATAGAAGCGCTACATGTCACCATTACGTCAGAACAGAGTGACCAAAAAGAACTGAGTATTCATTAGGGGAAAACGGGGTTTAAATAAACCAATAATTGATCCAAATGACGTCCTTCTTCCGCGCGCTGCACATAAAATTGAGCATTTTTAAGAACTTTGTCAAGGCTCTGGACAAAGATGGTGCAGCATATAAATATTTGTTAGCGGTTTTTCCTAAAATTTCATATGCTAAAATCAAAGAAGGCATATTTGTTGGCCCTCAGATCAGGAAGCTTTTGAATGATGACAATTTTCCCCAATGTTTATTGGAGAAAGAATATGCAGCCTCGAAATCTTTCAAGAGCATCGTGAACAGTTTTCTTGGAAACCATAAGAGTGAAAACTACAGACAAATTGTTGCTGAATTGTTAAAAAAATTATTACGAATTTGGTGCGCGAATGTCACTCAAAGTGCGTTTTCTTCATTCGCATTTAGATTTTTCTCCCTAAAACCTAGGTGCGGTGAGCGACGAACAAGGGGAACATGATCACCAAAATTTAATAAAAATTAGAAGAAATTATCAAGGATTTTGAGACAAAAGCATGCTGGGAGTCCTATTGCTCGACTCTACTACGTGAAACCGAACCAACAAAATACTAACTACGTTCAAATAACGCCATTCACTTTTGAAAATTCATTAATTTATAAATAAACTAATGATTTTTACGTAAAAAACGAATAAAAATGTTTTTTTTTTTTTGTATCTCTAAAACCTGACGTGATAGAGGAAAAACAATTACAGATTAGAGTTCAGCCCACCAAATTACCCTAGGAAAGATATTTGGTTGCTCCAGGCCAAAACTTTGTTGGCTAAAGTTATTAAAAACATCTGTTGGAAAAATAGTTGATAACTTTTGATTTTATTGCTAATAAGAAGGGGATTGGGGACAGCAATGCCCTGTGCAGTGTAGATATGATTCTCCCGACTGAACTTTCGGTACTTGTGCAAATTTGCACCTGCCAAAATGTTACTCTTAGACACAGCTCAAAAGTCTTGACTTAATTAATTAAATGTTCACTCTGTATTCACACATAACTGTAGCTGGATATTTTTCACAACTTTATTGACGAACCACTGTGTCGGGCGTTTGTACCTCTTATATTTATGCGAATACGAGTTTTATGTAGATGAAAGACAACAAAGTTGATGCATTATTAAATTTATGCAACATTTTGAATGGTTGGATGATTTTCATAAAACAACAACTTCTACTAATTGAAAATTAGCATATTCTCCAAACAGAAGTCTTAAGGAAAACATAGCAACAACGGAAAAAGAACCTGCCTCACCCTACTACTCGTCACCCAAACTACCATTTAAAGCACTATCGTAATTAATAATGTATAATTAGAAAATGCACACAAAAAGGTGATGATAAAGTAATAAAACGAATGGGAAATATAATATATTATAAAATAATTTGATAATGCCAACGATGGAGATTAGTGAGTATTGGTGGTGGCGTAGCAGCAGTTCATCAACCCAATGCCACATCAACACTGCCATTAGCTACAAATCTACCAAAACGAAAATTATGTAAATAATCTTCAGATTCTAGGAATTCTTTGGCTGCAAATCTTGATCCTTTTACTGCAGACAGCGGACAGCAGCGTATTAGCGCTAAGAGCAGCAAGAATTGTGCATGACAAAGCCTCAGTGGAGTGGCTTTGAAAAAAGATCACGTCAAAATTTAAAACTTAAGCATTCTTTGCAACAACACAAAGCAAAGTGTCTAAATTGTCAAAAATCAAAGCTTGCTACGAAAATCAACTTCTGATGGTGGCATACAAATGCAACACCAGTTTAAGCTTTTCAAAGGCGCAGCAGCGAGGGGCAGCGCATAAAAATCTCAGAACATTTTGGAGATCTCTTTCAGCTGATATGTCAGCCAGACCATAAACAATCTTATAAAACACCAGGTATTCCTGAATCTGAAACCAAACCAAATATCAAAAGAAGGCATTTTCCTTAAACAAAGCAAAGCAAAGTATACTAAAAAGAACTTAAAAACCTTCCAGAGTTTGCTTGCTTCTCTGGCAGTATAATCTTAATCTTTGGGCAAAAATATCAAGATCTTTTGCCATTTTTGGGGACTTCATGAAATACGGAATGCATGGCACAGTGGATAAATTTGGCTGTAATGAAGACGAGTGATGAATGAATTGGCAGGAAGATTATTAATTGTCCACTAAAATGGTAACGATCAATTTAAAAAACAAAGCCAGCCTGATTAAACAAGTTGGCCGTTTATGAAGGCAAAATTTTGTCAGCATATCTTATAACATGAGGAAAAGTGTGACCTATATTAGAGCCGGTGAACATTAAAATTGAAGTGGCCTCTATTAGAATTGAATAAATAAGAACTGTAAGCATATTTTTGGGAAAATATGAACAGGTATTATTTCACAAAACTGTAATTCTGATTTAATTAATTAAAGTGGAGATTTAAAACTAAATGGATTAGTTCGAAAGTAATATTAATTTTCTGCTAGGCCTAAACGTACTATGTGTGAAATTTAAAGAAAATCATAAAACGAACAAATGTAAGGAATTTAAGTGAAAGTCCATCATGAAGTCATTACAGTAGTATATCGTGATGTACATTGTTAGAAACGTATAATTCTTTACTCGGAGACGTTAATGATTTTACAATTTTTTCATACTCAAGGTTACCAAAAAACCAAAAAAAAAAAAGAAAACTTTTTCAGAATGTTCTTACAAATAGATATATACATGTTCATTTATGTTAACTTTCGCTTTGGTTGCTGGATTTTCTTAGTTTCCTACGTTTATGTAATGATAACGGAATAAAACTACTTTACAGTTTTTGTGCAAATTCGCGCCAAAGATTGAATTTTGCAGATAATTAATTGTACAGAATTTACTAGGAAACCAAACATCCTGACTTAAGTGCTCTAAATCAAGGCATTGTCAGATTTCCACTAAATTTTGCAAATAGTAAGTTTAGGCTAAACAACAAAATGTTAGACCAAGGGAACTTAAAGTTGCAAGTTAACTTTTTTTTCACATAACTACTACTGCTAATATGGGAAGGTATTTGTCTGCTCTGCATACGCTTCTAATATATATCCGCAGGCTTATCCTTGCTATAACACAAAAATATAAGAAGCAGCGGCATCTTCTGTAAGGACAGCAATGTCTTTTGAAAACATGGTTAGAATAGCGATGCTTTGGCTTAAGTTCAAGAATATTCCGAGTTCCAACAAAATCCTTGGTTTTATTTTAGACTGGTGAAGTTAAGCATATCTTGTCCCGTGTTTGAAAAAGGTGATGCTAGCAGATGTGCTAACTATCGTGGAATATTTTCACCATTCACAGATATTTTTTTTTTTTTTGTTGCGATGTGAATAAGCGTTACAAGTATGTCTCCAAAATGACAAAACAACATATGACTACAGATCCACAATATAACCAACCCTGGAAGAGACTGCAGAAAAACTGATCGGCACTATAAATAGGCCTTGGATAGTCCAATGCGGCAAAAATTATCTGACTGATATAAAGTATTCATTGAAGAATACGACCAAATTACTAACCCACTGATTATTGTAAAACAAGCAAGACTTTAGGCAGACCGGCTACTTGCGGCGCGTCATCTTTAACTTTCTCAAAGCAACGAAGAAAAGGAGTACAGAAATTTCAGTCAGTTACGCCGACTTACATATACCAAATTATAAGTAAGGAAAGTGGCAGTGCTGTATACTGTTTTTCGTAGTCCAAAAGCCTAATGCATGATCAATTAAATTGGATATACAAATCTAGGAATACGAGGTGTGTCCAAAAAATATAGCGAATTTTCAAATTTCGCGGGTTACGTACATTCGACTTTCGATTATTATTTTTTTTTTTTAATTTTGGTACACTCCTCTCGAAGATATGTTAACGGTTTTATCCATATAGCATGTTTAGTTTGTTTGTGAGAGGCATAAATATGACAAGTGTTTTGCGTGTTCGGCGATTTTCTGCTACCGAAAAAAAATGGATCAAAGAAGTTGCATCAACAAAACACTTTAAATGTTGATAGTTGCCTACAGTGAGAGTACTCTGAGTCAAAAACATGTTTACAAGTGGTACAAGCTTCTCACAGAAGGTTGAGAACATGTGAATGACGCTCGCTCTGGACGCCCCGGCACATCAACAACCGATGAAAATGTTGTGAAAGTGAAGAAAAGTGTAGAGTCGTCGAATCATAATTGGAGAAGTTGCTGAGAGTTCTTACCAGAATGTCGTACGGTAAATAAGCAATATTACCTTGAAGTTATGCGCCATTTGCGTGAAGCAATACGAAAAAAATGCCCAGAATTGTGAAAAAAAATTCATGGCTTTTGCATCATGATAATGCACCTGCTCACTCATCTTTGCTTGTGAGAGATTATTTGGCCAAAAACAACACCATTATCATGCCTTAGCCACCGTATTTACCAGATTTGGCCGCTTGCGACATTTTTCCTGTTCCCAAGATTGATGAGACCCATGAAAGGATGGCGTTTTGCGACGATTGAGGGGATAAAAACCGAATCGCTGAGAGAGCTCAAGGACGTACCAAAAAGTACATATCAGAACTACTCCGAGGATTGGACAAAACGCTAGCACTAGTGCACTATATCTAAGGGGGACTACTTTGAACGAGATAAAATTCGAATTGATAAAATATTTTTTGAGAAAAATGAAAATTCACCTTATTTTTTCAACACACCTCGTATATTAGTTAAATGTGGCAATTTATGTGGGAGATACCAGAGAGAGCGTGGTAATTCTGCTGATTATTTCACATTTTATTTCAAAGCTATGATGTGGGAAAATATTAGACTGTACAAAGTTTCAAGAAGTTTCTTAAAGATTCACGGCAGTCATCGTATTCATCAGCCAAACAGCCGACAATCGCACAAACGAGCATCACCCGATCATCTTAAAAAATCATTGAACGATTTTGGTCAAGAGATACTTTGTACTTTATACGCTTCTTTCTGGGTATTACGTTTTTGGCTTTGTCAAATGATACAAATTTTCTTGAACTTATGAATGGGATACTGAAGAGCTTTCCATATTCGTTGAGCTTACATTCATTCTATTTTTCGACTCACCTAACGGAACTACAGTTCAATGGCGACTTTCAAACGCCAGACTGAGAAGTTTTTACCAAACGATAATCCCACGACAGGTCACTGTTAATAAAGAAACCTGCAGTAAATTAATTATTATTCAGAATATATTTCATAATTCACTTGCATGTTATGATAACGTTGCAAAATGTGAGATGTAATTACGATTTCCCCAAAATGATATAAGCAGAAGTGGGTGTGGCATTAAATAAGATATTTTTTCGAGAAAGGAGAATTTATTTTTCAAGAAAGCTGCATGAACATTGGAAACTATAGCTTTGGAGTGGTGGATGATTTTGTCTAACTCTGACTATGATCATCAATCATTATATATTTGATTAAGGGTATTGCAAATAGAAGCTATTACGGAGCCAACAAATGTTCTAATCAGGAAGCCTTTTCCAAAAATAACTCTGTACCAGATAGCATCTTAACGTACCATGAAGAAACCCAGAAAAAGGTAAAAGTACTTGAGTATGTTCAAGAAGTCTTCGGAATTGAGAAATTCGATAAAATATTATATACCGATATACAGCACTTCTGCCATAAAACTATATAAATGCCGCAAAGCCTTTCCGAATTTGGTATTCTTGAGCTGATGTCGCTATGTAATACCAAGAATACAATTTTTCAAATTTCGATTTGAGTAATCAAAATGAAAATATTGGTTAATTGAATGTCGTTAGTTCAAATTTGCTTCAATTTCCAAAAGTTGCCATATTTCCTACACTGTGCCGGAACGTTTATGCTGCAGTCTCGTTTTCAAGAATTCCTTCAAGGATTTAATGCAAAATTTCTGTCTTGATTTTAATACAATTGATTTTGCATATTGTTTTGCCAAAGTTTAAATGAAATGATCTCTTGTAGCCGTTTTACGTTTTGTGTCACATCACATTGAAGCAATCGCTTTTAAGCCAAAAAAAAAAAATCAAAAAAAAAAGCAACAGTCATAGCCACGACAAAAAAACAGCGACTCACAGACAGAGGTACTTACTGATTGCTGCAGCGGCAACAGAACTAACCACCAGTCGTTGCAAAAGAAGATGCCTTTTGAATGATGACCTTACAAATCACGCTCCAATTTATAAGATCGATGAGTTTAATAAGAAAAACGTATAGAAGTCAATTACATGATCCGAAACAACGACAAACTGCAGTCAATACTGAAGTCAAGCTCCAACCAACAGCCCCAACCGGATCAGCCATCCCATTCCCGTCCCATTCCTGAGGCACAGCCAGCCATCAGTTAGTGTGCATCATCGCGTCTTCGTCATCGCGCAGTCGTCATCACCATGATCATGATTTAGAATGGAAACAGGTTTGCCGCTGTGTCCGTTTCTCTTTATTCTTTGAGAAATCTATTTTAAATAATCTTATTTTGGATTTTCTTGAACGTTGCACAACTTTTCCTGGAACAGAAATATCTTTTGTAATCGCTGCTTTAGTGGAAAAGTTGTTGTTAACGCGAAATCTTCAGTTAAAAAGGAATAATTAATTGTTATCTGCGACGGCGCTGGCGGAGATTTGACAACAGACCAAAAACTCTATGGAAAGTTGTTGACAAATAGCTATCAAGTATTTGATTTGTTTTGAAAGATTACGTTCTTATGTAACCATCAACATGGAAGACTTGAAAGTTTTCAAGAGATTTCCAAAGATAGTCATATGATTGTAGGTATTTTGATGAAGAAGGAAACGTTTTTGGGGCAGAAATTTAGAAAAATAACCTGTCAAAATTACTGATAAAAGATTCGTTGTATTTGCAACATTGGCAATTAATTACACTCAAATTTTCCATTCGCTGTTACAGCTTTACTTTAGTTTCAAAGTCATTTTGTTACTCGGCACTGCCAGGTATTGAAGGCTAGTTAGCATAGCATAGTTAGGATGATATGCACAGTTTTATTCAATACTTTCTTGTAATTTTTATAGTAATCCCATTATGTTTTACTATGTTTCAATTATATTTCTCTTGAGCAAATTTTTACTAGCAATATCATTCGCCATTTCATGCCAGTTTCGGACTGTAAGATGGATGCTTAAGAATCTCCTAACCATACTCAAGGACCTGTTGGCGAATCACAGTCGATGTTTATGGCCTGACATTGTCATTAAAGAACACAACTCCTCTGACATTGATCAAAATATAGGCAATTAATGATTTCAGATGATCCAATTGTTGATTGTACTAGTCCAAGTGAAGAGTACGGCCGTAGGGAAGCAGCTCGTAATAGACGTCGCCCTTCCAATCTTACCAAACATATAGTAAAACCTTCCTGACCGTAAATCCTCGCTGAGTCCCTCTTCGTGCCGGCTTACCGCGAATCGACCACAAACATTTGTACTTGACGTTGCCGTAAGTGACCCTACCCGTTACCATCTGCTTCAGAAATCGATTCATTTTGTTGCGGTTCGGCAACGATTCGAGATTCTTCTTGTATCCAGTCTTAATCGACATTCCGACAATTGGCCAGAGGATGGTGCATCTTTGACATCAAAATATGAAACAAATAAATGGACAGTGGAACGGATATCGTTGGAACGCAGGACAGTTTGTAAAATTAGCCATTATTATCGAAGCCTAACGAAAGAGGTCCAACCAAATATGGAATGGAATTATTTGGATTTTTATTGTTGTGTTAAAAAGTATTATCATGATCTTGTGGTCCTTTTTTGGCTATTCTTTTCAACCAATACCATAATTTGGGATATTTACGTTTGTTTGGAAGGAAGGATAACGATTCCCCTTCTAAAATCGGGAACGTATCCTGATATGTCGTAGATATGGAACATTCATATTGTTTTGTGTAGAAGCGGTAACACTATAGGAAACAAAACATTTCTTTAAGCTGGTCAGTTTTGTTACGGGAGGGATCATTTAACATTCCACGATCTTTCAGTGTTTGAGGCTTATGTGAGGCGGCTTTTGAATAGGAGATGTGCCAAAACCGCTATGATTTTTGTTTTTGCGAAGACCTTTGATTCCGTTTGGAAAGGCCATATCATATTTAAAAAGATAAGATCAGGGTTCGCTATGAACCTCTGTGGATGATAATAACTTTCCTCCTTTTGTTAGGATTATTGAAACAGCGGCACCTTAGTGTTATTTTCCAAGCTGGATGACAGAATTACAGCTGAAAGAAAGGTATACCCCAATTCCAGGACATGTGTGCCTCACCCCGAGTAGCTAGTTTAGGTTTTGGGCCATATCAGAAATATTGAAATAATTTTCGAGGATAATTTTGAATCAACCTTTGCCAGAGTTAGACTTCTAGTCGGCCTCTCGTATTTTACGGGCCCTTCTGCCCAAGTGGAAAAATTTGAATATAATGAAGATATGTCGTTGTGAGTTGCCTATATTTGTTTCTTTACGAAACCCACATCAAGTGAGATCTACGAATCGATTGATATTGATATTCCGAAAATAATAAATTTCCTAAAAAATTACATCGTTAGCAGCAGTTTAGTGTAGGAAGAGATTTTGTACACTGTAGTTCTGTGTGTGGAAAGTTTTTTTTTTTTTTTTATATGAGAGAAAGACTTAAAAATTTTGAACAATTTAAGGAGGCCAATTTACCCGTAACTTTGCACCATTTTTGACAGAAATAATAAATTCAAATTTATATCGAAATTTTTGAAACAATATTTTTATCAAATCTACTTCCCCAGCATGCCTCTACTATCGTAGCAAATGCAGTCTTGCTTATTTCTTTTTTGACGTTGCTCGCTTCCTCCCCAAATGTAAACCGCTTTCAATTTGTTCCTTATGCGAATAACGACAAAGTTGTTAGAAACCCTACGACCATAAAATATGCTAAACCAAAATATATCCGTTTCAGGTTTCCGCCTATGACCGAAATTTCTGAGAAAATATTTAAATTATTTCCTTTGTCGTAAAGAAGACGAAACAAATAAAGTTTATTTTTATAGAAGCTTCCTGAAAACAAGGAAGAAAATTATAATAATGTCGCCAAAACGACATAACAATGAAATGATGTGAAAAAACCTCTGAAATATATATTTTTTTTAATAAAATAATAGGCAGTCAAATTGAACACGTCGACGCACATCATATATCATACGATACATCCATCATATACCATCAAATTAAAGAAAATATACTCTACTCAAAGGCACAAATTTCAATAACAAACCACAACGATGACAGCGACAACAAAATGTTAAGCAAGGATCCTTACAAATACCTTTACAAGCTATCTGCAAATACATACACACACGATTGCATGGGACACAAAAGCTATATAGGTATATTAATAAATGACATTAGAGGGATTCGTAACCTCCCCTTCCCATTACTTATCCTGCTGCTATTGTTCAAAAGGACACAAGGAAATCATGCATAAATATCAAAGGAAAAAAATAAAATATCATTTCAAAGAGGGAACTGTATAGCAACATAAAGAATTAGGAAACGCGTACACATGGGCAAATACCCGAAACATGTCACCGGTATAGTTTTTTTTTTGCCATTCGTATTCTACTAAATGACAATTTGTGCGTTTTACTTTTTGCTACCACAGCTCCTTCGGAGAATATTTTCTTAAGAATGCTTTGAAATGTTAATCTTTTTTCCTTTTGTGATATGTAACCTTCAGATAACATCGTCAATGATATCATCTCTACTCTTGTTTGGTTTCAATATTATAAATGACTGTTTTACAAAAATGTTCCCCCTATACGATTTCTATGTACTGAAAATTGAAACCATAAATTTTCATATTATTATAGAACAGAAGACACAAAAGAAAATTCCATTATATTTACAAATTAATATGTTCAGAAGCAAATAAATATACGAAAGAAAAATGTTGTGAAAACGTGCGCACCACAATTTGTAATAAATTAGAAATCAAATTGGAGGTAAAGTATAAATGGTTGATGTTGATGCCGATTAAATGATGCTAATTCTAATTGGAAATTGCAGAATGCATTAGGGAATATTAATCATGGATCAATAGAGAATAATGTGTGTTCGTAATGGGGCACGACATCATTTATTTGCATTTCGTTTTCGCACGGTGGGCCGTTTTGAGAGAAGCCAGTCAGAAATGCATAACTTTTGATGGAAATTAAATTTTTTAATAGGTTCTCCTTAACTGTGATATTTAAGTACAACTTCTAATGTTAGCTGTTACAAAGGCTGCAGCAGAAAAGTTAAAAAGTATATTCATTATTTGTGAAATTTTAATAGACATTTTAGAAAAGCGGAAAGCTGTTTTTTGTACCCGTATTATTAGTACCCTCAAAAATACATAACTTTTGATGGAAATTAAATTTTTGATAGGTTCTTCTTAACTGTGATATTTGAATACAACTTCTAATGTTAGCTGTTACAAAGGCTGCAGCAGAAAGGTAAAAAATATTTTCATTATTTGTGAAATTGTAATAGAAATTTTGTGGAAGTGGAAAAGTTGTTTTTGTACCCATATTATTAGTATCCTCAGCTATCTTCGACCGACATGGAGTTGTTAAGAAATTAAAAAAAAAAAAATAGTCGCACAAAATTGTTAACGATTTAATTTCATTCTTCGGAACGAAGAGAATTGTTCAAGTACTGTGCAGAAAGAAATATCGTATCAAATGTATTAAACTTTACGATGCTGATGTCCGATATGTAGAATCTGAATAAATTAGAATTTTCCTAAACTTCACTTCATATAAACTGATTTTACAAACATAAGCGATAGTCCACGTTTTTGTCCTCGCTCTGTTGAAGGAGGTGTTGAGCAAAATTTGTGCAATTGGTGCAATAGATACACATGTGGTCGAAAAAATAAGTACATCTGCTTATTTTTGCTTTATGTTCGATTTTAGTTACTTTAACGGAAAGTAAACATGACAATTATTTTTTATTTAACTAACTTTTAATATGGTAACGCTTTTAAAAGTAACAACAAAACTGGGGCTCCCCCGTTGCTTTCATTGTGAGTTGGTTTTGTTCAGGTGTGATTTCAGTACCTTGTCAAAATAATAAACACATTTCTCAGTTCTTTAATATATTCGCAGTCTGCTGTAGACTTTTTGGAAAGGCCAGCTATTTTACTGTTGGTTATCTTTATTCGTAACAAAAATCAGCCACGGGTCGAAAAAGTTATTGTTCTCCGGAGGAGAGAAAAATTGTTTCAAGACTTAAAGAAAGTGGCCAAAGTCTTCGTTCTATAGCAGAAACTATGAATCGGTCGCTATTTTTTGTACAAAATGCTTTAACGCCTAAAAAGCCTGACGAAACTCGCGGAAGAACCAAAAACTTCAAAAACAACAGATATCCGTATTGTAACGCTTGCGAAAAAGGACACCTTTGTGTCTTCAAGAGCGATTTCAGCAGAAATTGAAAATGTAGAAGCACATTTACCAGGACGGATGGCCAGAAGAGTTCTTTTGCTTAGATAAAAAAATTTAAAAGCTAGATTGGCATTTGCAAGAAGTCATTCCAATTGGTCCGGAGGAGACGGGGAAAAAAAACGACGAAACATTTTGTGGAGCTACTAAACAAAAATTAATGTACTTGGAAACGACTGTGCCCGGAATATTCGACGCCCTAAGGATAAGGATTTCCATGTTTACTTTACAAAGAAGACGGTCAAGCACGGGCGGCAATATTATGATCTGGGATTGTTTCTCGAGATATGTTGTCGGTCCGATACATCGAATTACCGACACTGTGACCAAAGTCCACTACAAAGATATCTTGAAAAATAAGGTGGAAAGTATTCCAGCAGAATAACGATCCGAAGTATATCTCTAAATTGGTAAAGGATTTGTTCCAAGATAATAATGTTGTCCTTCTTGACTGGCCAAGTCAATCTCCGGACTTAAATCCAATCGAAAATCTTTGGGGAGACTTGAAGCAAAATATTGAAAAGGAGGTTTTTAAAAATAAGGATAAGTTATGGAATTATGTTCAAAAAACTTGTTATGAAATACCAGTAGAAACCTGCAGGAAGCTTATTGCCAGCATGCCAAAAAGAGTCAACAAAATGAACTCAGCCAATTTAGCAGAAAAATCTAGATTTTTTACTTTTTTGCTTATTTTAACTAAATGTACTTATTATTTTGTGCAATGTTTTTTGATTAATTTCTTAATTTTTGAAAAATACTGAATTTAATTTTTGTTTTTTGTTCTGAATTTAATTTTTGTTTTTTGTTATTGTTTTAATATTTATTTTAATTCTAATGTTATGACAAAAGAAATTAGTATTTGTTTTTTCTTTTAATTTAAATAAATTTTCGTCAACGAGTCTTTAAAAAAATATAGAGTGTACTTATTATTTTGACCATATGTGTATAATATAAAATGCTGAATTAGAGTGAACAGCATTCGAATACTTTTAAAGGTGAATTTTATACGAAAATATCAGGGAAATCGCTGTATGTCGAAAACTATTTCACTTTTTGCTAATTTCTGCACACGAGATCAAAAATTATTCCAAAACCGTCAAATAAGAAAATTTTCATAAATACAAATGTGTTTTTAACTTGGAAACTAAGGTTCCAATCGCCAAAATAACGATTTTTTTTTCCTTTTACTGGGGTTTATGCAAAGTGGTTTCAAAAACGCCGGTCTGGTAAGTCTGTCAGCTGGTAAATACCTGTCATCTAAAGTACAGGGTGGCGCAATAGAACGTGCATATTTAAAAAATAGATTAAAAAATAAGTATAAAAGGTATGGTTAAAATAAATCTAAGGTATTGTAGAGTAATAAATGGACTTTATTTTTTAAAAATATCATCATCTAAATGGTGACCCTCTCTACGACGGCACTCCTCTAACCGCAAACGAAAATTACTGAAAACTTTCTTCAGTAATACTGGTGTAATGGCTGCCATTTCACCACGGATATTCTCCTTGAGCTGAACGATGTTTCTTGGATTATTACTGTAGACTTTATGTTTGATGTATCCCCACAAAAAAAGTCAAGAGGCGTCAAGTCTGGACTACGTGGAGGCCATGGGACATCACCTCTTTTCGAAATCAGTCTGCCAGGGAACATCTGCTTCACCAACATTCGTTAAGTTATCGAAGAGATATTGATAAATTGGTCAAAAAACATCTCCAAAGACCCAATGCAATCAATCCAGAAAAGGTCATTTAAATGACGTTGTATTTCGTACATAATGGCAAGGTCCATGCATTGTAATGAAACAAAATTTTAATCGAAATCATAGCTTATTGTGCGTTTTATTTAACTTTACTTGAGAAACCAAGAAATGGATAACTATGTAAAAACTTTCATATTTCACAAAGCGCAACTAAGTTCACGCTGTTTGCCAATAGATGGCGCCAACTGTAAGTGCTAATCGGTCCTACCATAACGTAAATATCGTGAGCCATGCTTAGATATATGGTAAACATACCGCCTCGACACAATAGTGATTTTCTTTTGACGTCATATTCTTTTAGTTGCGTGAATACGTATAATTTTGTGCCAAATAGTCGTCATATGCGGGAATTATTGATTTTCTTCCGCTGCTTTAAGTGAAACAACGTGTCATTTTGACACGTTCACTTGTTTGACAATGTATAGATACGTTATTCATGACTTTATAGATCGTAAGTGCCACCAGCGATACATTGTTCCTGCCCATACAAAGACGAACACAGTTCTGAAAATATACTTTTTCAATGCGTTTCTAAACTTTATTAGTTTTACTTTCTAAGCGGAAAGTAAGTTACAACACCATTTCATTTATTGTGCGTTAATTCTGTGTAATATTTGAAAAAGCTAGCACTTCTCTGTGTCCTTTTTACACCAACAAACCAACGCCATCGCTGTATATTAATGCGCTTGACCTCGTCGAAGTCTGTACATATCTCTTACAGCTTATTGTTCATGCGAAATCGATATTCAACATTAACGATGATGGATCCATATATTTTTCGGGGTATTTTCCTCTCAAGGACCTCAGCACTGAATCCGTTGGTTTTTTTTTTTTTTTTTGAAATTTTGAACTTGTATTAAATTGGGCCAGATTTAGCGCAACTACTTAAAAATTACCAATCTAAAACTATATGAATTAAATCCCTTATTTTTTTGTTTAAGTTTGCTAGTCGTTTTTAATTTCTGCCACGTGCTACAAATCAATACAATGTATAAAAATTGGCATTTTAGAACTGAAGTTTGGGAAACGAGTCAATTTTTGTGTGAGAGTAGTAGGTGTGGGCTGATACAGCCCTGTGCAAAGCTGTTCAAAGTCTTGTCAATCCACACAGACTAAAAACTACATAAAACACATTTCGTCAAAAGATTCTTTGTACCTCGGACGCCTTCACTCCTCCTGCTGAAGGTATAAATAACGGGCGCTTATGCGAATATTAACTAATTTTTATTTGTCAAAAATTGTGGCAAAAAAAACACACAACTATCCGCATTAGAATTCCACCTCTAATTGTATATGTTATCTCATTTTCGGAGCTGACACGCCTATTATTTGCATAGTGTCATCTAATATGGTTGTTAACATGTATCAGATTCTTAAGAAAAAATGCATGAAGAGAATGGCAGTTTCTTTGCAACCCTTTTCTCATTTAACAAACGTAAATTTTGTTGTCATCCCTAAATTATAATGAACGTTTTCACCCTTTGCATAAAACTAAACGTACCTACAAATATATAAGTTTGTTTAAACGTTCTATGGAAAAGGGGTCCATATTTTTTATTGCGGTTACATTTTTTCTGTCAATCTGTGGTTTGTGCGATTTCCCTTAGCTTCGTTCGTGCCTAGTTTCATTCTTTATTGTATAAAGGATTTCCCTTGTTATGCGACAGGAGGTGGTTTGCTGCGGAAACAATTTTCTGCCTCTTAATAAAAGCGCATTATAGGACATTTATATACTCTAAAATTCCTTTTGTTACCGGATATAATTTCTCCAACAAACCAAATATTAATTTAACAAGACGGTAAGTTCTCTTTGAGAATGAGGAAACTTTTGTCATTGGGGGAAAAAGTATAGTAAAGGATGCTAACATAAGGCTAACATATGGAAAGGGAATACTTTGCATATTGTATGAATAATGCATTCTAGCCAAAACACTTAATTCAACGATTAAATCAATGTTCTACCTTGACTTCCTCGAACTCTTTGATAGCACAAAGCTCTGTTCAGAAAAATGCTGTTGGATTTCATTAAAAAATATAGGTCTGAAACCACTGAAAATACAATTTAATTGCTTTAAAGTAAAATTATCATATACTATAAGCCAACATGAAAATATTCGTATTCAAATATCTTCAAATACATATTATTAATATACACATTCCAACAAAATTATATATTAGTTGCACAACAAATTTCCCGCTGATTGCAAGCAGATGGCGCCAGCTGTAATTGCTAGTCGGTTCTGTCATAACCTTAACGTCCTGAGCAAAGCGCCTCGTCACATTAGTGATTTTCTTTTTTTGGTTTTGTGAATATGTATGATCGTCATATGCAGAAAGCATTGATTTTCTTCTTTCAATCGAAGACAACGGCGGCTGAAGCTCATCGAGAGTTTAAAAATGTTTAACAACGTATCGAGATTGATTCCGCCGCTTTAAAGACTGTGGTGTTGGTGCAGACGACCTTTCGTGAGGAAGGAGAAAAAACTTTCGAAGACACTGAATTGACGGCATTGCTTGATGGGGATCCGTGTCAAACTCAGGTAGAGCTTGCTTCAGTATTAGGAGTTACCTTCAAGCCCATTTCCAAGCGATTGCATGCGTTGGGAATGATTGAAAAACAAGGAAGGACTTGAAGTCAAAGGACGTTGAGCGTCTATATCTCGGATGTGAACAACTGCTTTAGCGACAAAAAAAAAAGAATTGTGTATTGTAATGCGCGATGAAAAATGGATTTGTTACAGCAATTCAAAGAAAAGAAAATCATGGGGTCTGCCCGGTCCTGCGTCTACGTCGTCGCCTCGGCCGAATATTCTCGCTGCGAAGCTTATGCTCTGTATTTGGTGGGACCAAGTCGGTGTTATTTATTACTAGCTGTTGGAACCAAGCGAAACCATCACTAGGATCGGTGCGGACTTCAATTACTTCAAAAATTCTGCGCAAGAAACGCCCACAATACGCAGAGAGGTGCCAAAAAGTGACTCTTCGGCATGACAACACTCGGCCTTATGTGGCCATGCCCGTTAAAACCTACCTGGAAATGCCGAAATGGTAAGTCTCACCCCATCCGCCATATTCTCCAGATACTGCGTCGTCCGATTATTGTTTGTTCCGTTTGATATCACACGGTCTGGCTGACCAGCAGTTAGTTTGAAATTGATTTGTAACATGAAAAAGAACATTTTCGCTAAATTTTGTTCCTGTATTTCTAAAAAGGCAAAAAAAAAAGAGAAACAAACAAGGATATTTATGACGTGTGTGGTTTGAAATCCATAAAGGCCATACAATCAAATAAAATTTTGTTCACCAAATTACTTTTTGGGAACTTCACGCTCAAAGATGGTTGCTGAAGCAATCGGCCAAATATGGCTGGTGAGTATGAAATCATAAGAACCAAATCATAAAAATCACTTGTTTGCTTGAAATTTGACGAATAAGAGGAATACATTTGACAAATAGGATAAGAATTTGCAAATTGGTGCTTAAACACGATCAAAATATTGAAAGTTATGAAATCAAAGCAATTTATTTAATCAGACCAATGTTTGAAAAGTTGCAGAGAACATCATAGTATCTCACACGGTCTTTGAAAACCATTTAAACTTGAACCAATCGATAAGGTCGATTGTATTGCGTTCCACTTGATCTAAACGAAATTAACTTAATAAAGCGGGTAAGCACTTGCAATTTACTGCGTAAATGCTGCTAAAATTATTTCTTTTTGAAACGCATTGTCGAAATGAAAAGTTGATGGCAAAATGACTGCCAGATGAGAATGCAAAAGCGTATCCCTCTGAAGTCGTCAAGAATATTACCGCTATCATCATCAAACCTGGCCTAGAAGTTGAATTAAATGTAACTTTATCGTGACAGATATGGGGTCATGTCAATCTTTCTTAAATGGCGAAGTGCGCCAAAAAACGAACTGTTGTCGATTTTTCTTTTAGAATCGCAGCTAAAAGAACTGCTCTGAAGGAACCAAACCGAGAATTCTGAGATTCGCTGTCAACATAAAGCTTGATAAACTACTTAAAGAAGAAGGCTGTGAATTGGTAAACCGCAAAGGCTTAATTTTTTCCATCACGGTAACTTTAGGTCTCATGCATTCTTGCAGACATGGCAAAAAGTATGTGAACTTGGATGGTAGGTGATGTCACATCCGTCTTACAATCCTAATCTGAAATTTTTAGATTTTGGTTTGTTCTGAGATGAGCAGCATTTTGTTGAATGTAGAATCCTTCAATACGGATAAAGAAGTAAAAACTGAAATATTCTAGTTATTCATTCAATGTAGGACGTTGGCAGAAATCATTGATCGAAATAGCACTTAGGTTGTAGAGTAAAACTAAAAAAAAAAAAATAATTCCTTGCACTTCATGTATAGATAATGGGAGAGTTTCTCACATTCAAAAAACTTACACGCATTTTTGGACGGGACCTCCAATTTAGCGATGATTCCGAATGCCACAGTTTGAGAAATATTTATAAAACTTTCCGAAGTGTCCGTAGATATGTCGGGATGACAGCAGCTCGAATGTTATAGCGATTGTAATTACAACTTTTGCCGAATCATTAAAGTCATCTTATATCATAAATTTCCGATCTTCGTTTTACGATTTTATTATTTTGGATATATTTTCTAATCCCTTGGAAATTTTTCAAAGTTGAAATCGTTTTCATGATTGAATACATATTATATATATATATGTATATATATATATTTATATATATATATCTTTATATACAGTGAACTCCTCCTAAACGGCTGGACCGCTTTGCATAAATTTTTGTATATGCGTCTGGGTGGTGGCTGGGATGGTTTAGATTTACAATTCGTTCCCATTGGACAAAGGGGCGTGGTACCTCCCATACAAACAAAAAATTAAAAATCAATTATTTCTGCTCCTGCTTACGGTATTTGAACAAAATTAGGTGCGTAGGTTCGTTGTACATATCTTAAGTGCCACTGCAAATATGGGCGGGATTGGACAATGGGGCGTGGTACCTCCTATACAAACCATAAATTAAAAAGCAATTATTTCTGCTCCTGCTAACGGTATTTAAACAGAATTTTGTTTAACATTGAAACATTTCCAATAAAAATAAAATTTGAAGTCAAAGCAACGTTTGCCGGGTCGGCTAGTACATATATATAATAGGTAAGCAATAAGTAAGCAACAAGGAAGCAGAAAAGTAAGCAGTAAGTAAGCAGTAGGTAAGCAGTAAGTAAGCAGCAAAGAAGCAGCAAAGTAAGCAGTAAGTAAGCGGTAGGTAAGCGGTAAAGTAAATAGTAGGTAAGCAGTAAGTAAACCGTGAGGAAAAAGTAAAGTAAGTAGTAAAGTAAGCAGTTAAGTAAGCGGTAAAGTAAGCGTAGGAAAGCGGTAAAGTAAGCAGTAGGTAAGCAGTAAGGAAGCAGCAAAGTAAGCAGTAAGGAAGTAAGGGGATATAGGATAGAGATAAGCAGTAAAGTAAGCAGTAGGTAAGCAGCAAGTAAGCAGAAAGAAAGCAGCAAAGGAAGCAGTAAGTATATATATGTATATATATATATATTGTATATGTATATATATAGTATATGTCCATATATATATTGAAATATGTCTAAATTTTCCATATTGTAATATTTCACTGTTGCCATTATGAATCACGTAGCTTAGTAGTGATGACTTTCACACGATGCGAAAACATTTCCAAAATCGCAAAAAAAAGGGATAAAATAAAAACAGTAAAAAACACAATTTTGGACGTCAATTACATTTTTATACCAAGTGATGATATCAACAAACATTAAGTACGTTTTATGTTTAGTAATTTATTGTATTTTTATGACTTAACTTTTTTAAAATTTTTTGTTGAAATATTGCAGTCAGCATAATCCTTCATAGATGATTCAAATCAAATTTTTTCAAGGATTGAACGCTTTGTTTATGCGATTCTTTTCTTCTTGGACGCGCTTATTTTGTCGGTATTGGAATAATTTTTGATAGCTGGTTTACCGAAACACCCCAAACAAGTCTAGAATAACATATACATAGATATTTGCAATTGCCCTGAGATAATTCGAGGTGACAGAGCTCAAATTAGGCCTTTAAAATTTGTCATAAGCCATCAAAATTACAGAAACCAGTAAAATTTTTTATGTTGTGGAAATTTTTGCTTTTAGGAAATATGTCATGGACAGAATAAACAAAAAGGTGATACCAAAATAGATAAAATTTGATTGTTCATTTTCTTAGCAGCATATGGCATAGAAGAGACAAAGTTTCAAAATTCGGACAATAGGGGGAGACATGGTGTATGCGCCAATTAGAAAGGGCTAAAGCCAGCATCTTGTTATCATTGGTGTAGATTTCGCTTAATGAACAAGTTTGCCATAAACAAACACTTCTTGTAATTTGAATCGGCTGTAATCAGAGACAAACAGTGAATTTTTCGAAATACGTTTAGTTTGGTTGAAATGTTAGGATAAAATGGACGAATTTGATCACAAAAATCGCCACCATTAAGTAAATGACTCTTGTTAACGATCGTAAACAAAAACCAATTTAATGTATATTTTCAATTTGCATTTAATTCAAAAAGTTGTACAAATCACACAAAGTTTCTCGAATATGCTGTAACATATAATTTACAAAAAGAGAAGGATTTACGAATACCTAACACACTAAGTTTTGTATGAAGCCGTTCAAATATCTTTCTTGTTAAAAACGACAACAACAGAATATTTTGAAATATTTGTCAGAAAAAAAAAATTTCTCAGTAGAAGTGGAAAATGTATGATTCAAAATACGTTAATCGCTTTCCCTAAGATTACGATATTAACGCCATCTTTTGCAGTTTGTGTGAAGTAACGAAAATGTAAGAAACGTGATTGTAGAAAAACTGAAATTTCATTGCCATTCGTATTTATCTGTACCGAAACTCCCCAATTAAAACCAAAACACACAACTGAAAACTCGTTCTTAACATTCATTTACACTTCACTAAATCGTAATACTGGTAGGCAGCAACTCTCCACCATGCCAGGCAGCGCACAACGCCAGCCAGTGCCACAACACTCCTGTAGCAAACATGCAACACAGCCAAGTAACAGCTACGACATCGTTGACAATGCTGTTAACAAACACTTTCACTTTCGCTTAGTCATTGTTTAAGAAATGAATGCAACTCAAACCAACGTACACAAACGCAATTCACTTACTTGTGGCACGGGGAGAAATTACAATGAAATGCCTAAAAGTATGCTAAGGAAAATGAAAGACTTTCTACGTTTTAGAAAGTATCGCCAGGGAAAACATGGCTGATGAAGAAAAACCAAAATACAAAGCAAAGCAAATGGAAGGAAAATTTCAAACCAGCCATGAGGTATACTTTAAAGGGCAAAAGTAACTGAAAAAGTGACAACCATGGAGAAGGTGAAGGCGTAAGAAAATTTAATAAATACGCACAAGAATTTAACAGCAGACAGATTACCAGCCACTTTATTAAACTTTAATAAATCGAATACTATTATTTCGTTTGTAATCATTCGTAATTAAGTTTGCAATAACAATGTGGGTGTAACAACAAATTTATTGGCTTTGAGAAAAGTATTTGTAATCGGTTTTTTTTTTGTATTAATTGTGATTATTTATTCTAAGCAATAATTGTTTATTCTTAAAGTTCAACGATAATTTCAAGTAGTTGTATTTTTCTCTCATATCCTTTTTGTTCATGCTGCATTCGAATTTCATTACTTATCCATTTACCGCTATACTACACAGCTTTAAAGAGTGGTGGGTCTTTTGATTAACGCCCTCTTTTGGCATGCGATTGGATTTAGCCTGCTACGTTTACATCAAGCTAATGACAAAGGGATAATGACTACTGCTAAGACACGAGCGTCTACTACATATGTAATAGAATGAAATCCTTATAATACGAGTATATTCACCAAACAACTGTGCATTCAATACGAGTACAATTAAAATAAGACGATTTAGGGTGAAAGGCATTACAGGGGCGTGCAGGTGACAGTGTGGCGTCAAACTGTACTGTATTTATAGGAAAATCCCATCTGTATGGATTGAAGAAATTTTGATAATTACAGGAGAGGACACCAGGGCAGATGTATGACGAATAGCAGATATTAGGAAATCTGTGAGATTGCTGGACTAGTGGCTGTTGCGTTATCAGTGTGTGTTTCATCAGGTTGGATATTCCCGGATTGATACAGCAGGATACAAATTTATAAAGTAATACCATAACTACAGGACGAAATTCTATATAAATAAATCAGAAGTAGAGAAAAAACATCTCATATCATTAATATAATTTTAATCATTCTATTCTATACCCTCCAAAACTACAAAACTGGGGAAACCTTCAAAAAATTCACTACAAACATTTTGATCAAGACAAAAAGTCAAGTTTGGTAGCAACTTTATAAATCCGCTGCTAACAGCAGAGATTAATGTTTTGGAAATTCACGAAATAAAGCTAAATTTGACAGAGCCTGTAAATCCAATCTTAAATAACCATTCTAGAAACTGTCTGCTGTTTTAAATGTTTTCCAGCTAAAGTAGCTAAAGTAAAAATATGTACAGAAACTTAGGTCATTTGAATTGACTTATGTATATGCGAGGCGTGTTTAAAAAAAAAAAAAAAAAAAAAAAAAAAAAAAAAAAATAGCGAATTTTAAAATTTCGCGGGCTACGTACATTCGACTTTTGAATATTATTTTTTTATGTTGGCCTCGAAGATATGTTGACGGTTATATCCATACAATATGTTTAGTTTGCCTGTGAGAGGCTGAAATAAGACAAGCGTTTTGCGTTTTCGGCGATTTTCTGCCATTGAAGAACATGGATCAAAGAAGTTGCATCAAATTTGGCGTAAAAAATTGAACAAAGTGCTCAAAAACATACGGTGGCATACGGTGAGAGTACTTTGAGTCAAAAACAAGTTTACAAGTGGTACAAGCTTTTCACAGAAGGTGGAGAAGATTTGAATGGCAATGCTTGCTCTGGACGCCCCAGCACATCAACATCAATGTTGTTATGGAGAATCGTCGAATCACAATTAGAGAAGTTGCTGACGATGCCGGCATATCGGTAGGCTCATGCCATACAATCTTTTCGGAAATTTTGGACATGAAGTGTGTGGCAGCAAAGTTCGCTGCATTTTGACCAAAAACAACGTCGCATGAGCATCGCTCAGGAATTGTTGAATGACGTCAAGTATGCTCCAGATTTGCTTACAAAGGTCATAATTGATGACGAATCTTGGATATACGAGTATGGTTGTGACGTCAAAACCAAATTCCAATCGTCCCAATAAGAGAGTCCAGGAGAGCCAAGACCAAAAAAAGCACGCCAAGTTCGATCAAATGTCAAGGTTTTGCTCACTGTTTTCTTCGATTACCGTGGCGTATAATAATATAATTTTTGACAACAGGTTTAACGAAATACCCCAAACAAGTCTAGAATAACATATTCATAGATATTTGCAATTGTCCTGAGATAATTCGAGGTGACAGGGCACAAATTAGGCCTTTAAAATTTGTCATAAACCATCAAAATTACGAAAATGAGTAAAGTTGTTTTGTTTTGTGGAAATTTTTACTTTCAGGAAATATGTCATAAAGAAGATGAACGAAAAGGTGATATCAAAATCGGCCAAGCCCAATCGACCCAATGGAAGATGGCTCCAAGAGAGCCAAGACCAAAAAAAGCACATCAAATTCGATCAAATGCCAAGGTTTTGCTTACTGTTTTCTTCGCTTGTCATGGCGTAGTGCACCAGTAGTTCTTACCACAAGGTCGTACGGTAAATAAGAAGTATTACCTTGAAATTATGCGCCTTTTACGTGAAGCAATAGCAAAAAAACGCCCGGAATTGTGGAAAAAAATTCATGGCTTTTGCATCATGATAATGCACCTGTTCGCTCATATTTGCTTGTGAGAGATTATTTGGTCAAAAGTAACACCGTTGTCATACCTTAGCCACCGTATTCACCGCATTTGGCCCCCTGAGACTTTTTCCTGTTCCTAAGCTTGAAGAGACCCATAAGAGGACGGCGTTTTGCGATGATTGGGGATATAAAAACCGAATCGCCGAACACGCAAAACGCTTGCCTTTTTTATGCCTCACAGAAACAAACTAAACATGCTATGTGGATAAAACCGTCAACATATCTTCGAGACGAGTGTATTAACATAAAAAAATAATAATAGAAAGTTGAATATACGTAGCCGACGAAATTTGAAAATTCATCTTATTTTTTGAACACCTCGTTTTTCTTCAGGATGCAAGAAGGAGTTAAAGCTGAATTATACCGAATTTAGTGTTTTAATAAAGCGTGTCCCAACAAGAACGCAAGATTTAAATTTTAAATAAAACACGTATATTTACAAAAAAATCGTTAAACTTTATTACATCGTAAAGTAGACAGAATGAGGTTATGTATGGAACAACACATCGGGCAGATGGCCGTCGCGGCTTTTAATGAAATTTTCAATGACCGTTTTGCATAAATGCTGCAGTATTTCATTAATTCAGCGTCCAATTTCTTCTTTTAAGACTTGAGTCGTCGTCGGCTTATTCGCGTAAACCATCGACTTCAGAAAACTCGAAAGAAAAATATATGAGATAAATTATGTATTTTGTATAGGAGTTATCGGAGAGGGCGTGGTTATCAGGTCATTTGGTTTAAATTACGCTAAACACTATAAGAGCAAGTCTGTGTAAAGCAATTTAGAAGTGAAACTGTTTGAGCAGGGAGGTTGAAAGTATTGCACTACGTTTAGTTCGAAATTAAGCAAAATTATGAAAATCTGTAATTCTTTTTCGAATTCTTTCTATAATTATAATACTTATTCTTTAAGTAAAAGAAGCATACAGAAGAAGTATCGCAGAGAACTATGTCGATTCATATGTCTTATAAAAAGCACAGTCGGCTTTATGGGTATGGTTCTTATAAAATACTGAAAATTACAAATTTTCGTTGAAAAAAGCAGTCTAAATCGATTCATAATGTATGACAAGTGGCTTATTTATCTAAAGTTGGTTCGTTACTCTGCATTATAGACTACATACGTGTGGGCCGATTGGGTATAGTAAGGCAACTGAACTAAACTTTGGAATAATGTAAATTTTCAGAGCAGCCCATTTATCCAATTATTAAAAGCTATATGCGATGGTAATTAACAGATACCGGAGAAGGTCAATCCAGCTGATAAAATTTGTTGAGAGACTGATTAATAAAAAACACTGAGAAATTAATTTCCACTTGTAAACCGGTAAAGTCAGTAATTTATGTACGATAATCTGAGGCTAAGGTTCCCATGTATCACAAGTGGGAAGAATGAATTTTAGAAACATTTTTATTTTTTCGATTTTTTCTAAAATGTTTACAATGTATTGGTTAATTGATATCAAAAATTCGTCCAGACTATATCATAGTTGCGAACGAGGTTATCGAATAATTCATAGAAATATGATTTTTCAAAAAATTCGATACACATTACCACAAAAACGTTATGAAAACCGGTGAATAAATCAAGAGATATTTACGGTACCAAAACTAGCCGACCTGACGTATAGATGATGCCGGAAGTTTAAAAAAACTTATTCTTGTGAAAATTGGCAACCTTGAAAACACAACAACAAAATGGTATTGGACGATCGTCGGCTGAAGGTGCGTGAGTTAGCTAAAATGACACACATTTCAAAGTATTATACGTTGAATATTGCCCGATGATTTGAAGATGAGAAAACTGTGCGCTAGATGGGTGCCGCGCTTGCTTTTAATAGAGAAAAAATAGCGTCGTGAAGATGTTTAGCGTTGTTACACCACAATAAAGCCAAAATTTTGCATCAATTTAAAACCATGGATGGGACATGGATCCACCTCTTTACACCTGAGGCAAAACAGCAGTCAAAGTCAAAGCAGCTGACTGGAATGGAAGAATTTTGTCGAAAGAAGCGAAGACGTTCCATCTGCATGCAAAGTCATGGTGTCTGTTTTTTGGGATACGCATGGTATTACTTTTATTGATTATCTTCAGAAAGGAAAAACCATAAGGTAATAAAATTATGATAAATTGGTTAAAAAGAAAGGGCAAAAAGCGCATTTGGCGAAAAAGAAAGTGTTGCTTGATCACAGTTCGAAAATACACTATTGCGAGGGCGAAAATTGATTAAATGAATTAAAATTCGTATTGCTTCATCTCGTGCCTTGTTCGCCAGATTTAACAATCTCGGACTATTTCCTATTTGCAAACTTGAAAAATTGGCTCGGTGGCAAAAGATTTGCCAACAATGAAAAGGTGGAGCCTGGGATTGATGGCTGTTTTGATTAGTTTGACAGTTCTTACCATAAACATTGTATAGAAGCTATTGAATATCGCTGGAAAATGTATATCGAACTAAAAGGAGATTATGTTGAAAAATAAAGAAAAATGTTTCCAACGGGAAAAAGTATATCGAGCTAGACGGAGATTATGTTGAAAAATAAAGAAAAAATGTTCCAAACTTTTTTGCATCTTCTTTGTTAGGTCGGCTAGTTTTGGAATCGTAGTCGTATTATCCACTCAAATCTATTGCATTGCTTTCAAAGAAGCTTTCTTCCGAAATAATACATTTATGTTAACGAATAATACAATTATCAAAATATTTTCTGGAAATATCTCAGTTCTCGGCATGAATTTTATTTTATATATTCTTTTAAGTGAAAAAATGTGCCTCAAATTCGTAACTCGAATTTTGAAATGGGAAAAATGTCGGAAGGATTGACATGGTAAGTGTTCGATGATATTTGTTAAGCTTTCGACCAGAAAATCGTACGCAATGATTGCCTTGTGTGCTATTGGTGCAAATTACAGGAGTCTCTTTAACGAATTTGCCCTCCTAAGTGCCGCACAACTTGCTGTAAATATTCCTCATCTATTGTCTGGTCTTCTTACATGAACTCTGAGTGCACAACGCTTCGACCATCAAAATAAAAAAGCACCTTGACTTTTGATCAACTTCGACATGATTTTTCCAGTGTTGGCTCACTAAAGGGGCGCCACTCCAAAGCTTATTGACTGGTTAGCATCTCAAACTTCTAAACTTTTATCCCACTACCAGTTATAATACATTTTATGAATGTGGATAGGAATTAAGTCTGCAGCGATCTTTATGCGATTGAATTCAGGAAATTGTCGTTTTACGCTCAAAATAACCGCGTAAATGGTATGTGTTAATTAGTGAGATATTGGAAGTTCGGCAGTTATCTCCCTAACGATTTTAAGTCAACATTTACTTCACTTAATCGATGTTAACTTGATTTGAAGACATTTTCCAGCAAATGTCGCCCGCTTTCAAGAGCTCTTTACCTCTCATATAACCGCGATTTTTTATAAAATCGATTCGTGCCAACATTTTCGGTGATTTAGCATATGTAACAGTACAAACGATGGTTGTGCCAGTTTAGCGAAGAATGAAATGTTGGCAATCCTTAAAGAAGGGGTTTTAAAGGACCCATCCCCTATTCTATTTTTTTAATTTTTTCATGTGTTTTTGATCATTGCAAAAAAACTATCTCGATTTAAGTATGTCATATCATTCAAAACTTTGAGTATCTGGTAGAAGCACTCTGAATTGAAATTCAGATTATCCGCCGTTCTTTGCTAACAGAAACGATATGGTCAGCAGAGCGTACATTGCGATAATGCACAGTCCTGACCACATAGGTAACGCTTTCAGTCTCTTCAAATTTCTGTATAATGTTGCCAATACCTCGTACAGTAGATCGATTATGACGACCATAATCATCCCGTAATGCACAAAAAAAGGAACCACCACTTTGTTTTTTTTTAGTAAATTTTAACTAATTTTTCGCATTCTTGGATTACTAAATGCTCCACACTCGTAAATTGTAAATCTTTTACTGAATAAATAACACTTCAGATGACAGATATTTAACAAATGACAGCCTTGCCAAACCGACGGTTTTGAAATCATTAAATTGATAATGCTGTATAATGGCAGCTTGTGTGTACGGAAGCTGAGCATCCCAACTCATACATTTTTTATTATGGATGTGGTTTTTGGAAAATTTTAAGAAATATACATTAAAAAAAAACTGTTTAATTTGATATATTATTTGCGATAAACTAGTACATTGTCTACAATAAGGGTCGCTAGAGCGACAAGTTTCTAAAATCGGTCAACTGGGATGCAACTTGTATAGACAGGAACTGGATTCGCTTCCAACAAAAAAAAAAAAAAAAAAAAAAACCTAGATTTCTCACCGTTTTTAAGAAATCTGAAGGAACCTTTTCTTAAATATTGCATTACGCTGGCAGTTTACAATTATATGTGATTGTGGATACGATTGTTGAAAAATACGAATTCTTACTGGGGAAGTGACCAATGTTTGTACATTTTTTAAGAAAGAATGTGCCGTTGTTCACACTGCCACCTCTATAGGCTCGTGAACAGGACATTTTGAAATACGTCGCAAATCTCTACTAAACAATCTCTACTTATAAGGAAATATGATGATTAATTTATGCCTACTTTGAACCTAACAGCTACAGTTCTCTGTTAAATTTCTCGCAAAATTTATTGATTTTCATATGATATTTTTCAATTTACACGTTTGCTATCGATATGCCATCATAGGTACTTCAAAGATAAAAGTGGCCAGTCATGGATTAATCAAAATGCAATCAGTGCAGTTAATGTAACTGCCTGCAAACAATATACGAAAAGTCACTTTCAAAACAGAAAAAATGCTGTATACTTTTACTCATGTTTGGTCCAAATAAATCAAAAGTAAAGCATAAACGGCACACACAGGGTGGAGCACCAATTGTGCTACAATAAGAAATTTAAGTAACTTTTTTTAATCAATATATTTCATTTATTTTTTTATTGCATAGAAAATTCAATTTTATTTTATTTAACTAATTTAATTTTAAAGATGATAGACCATAAATGACCTTCATGCTAATTCACGATACCTGATCAGAAAATTATTCACTCTGGATCGCCTCAATTATTGTTATAATGGACTGCTTAAATTCAGTCAAATTCCTTGGTTTCGTTTTGTACAGCTCTTGCTTGACATAATCCCATAAAAAAGTCTAGTGCGATCAGTTAAGGTGATCTTGTGGACCAGCGGGAATTGGGGTTTCTGGATATTAATTTGTGTGGGAATTTTCGTTGGAGCTCTGCCATAATCGGTCTGGCCATGCTCCGTCTCGCTGAACCCAAATGCTTTTGAAACGGATGCATCTTCTGCGTAGTTCTGGATAAAAAAACACCTGCAACATCTTTAAACTGTTACACAGTTTCCGTCAAATAAGTATGGCCCCACAATGAACCTTGATGAAACCATGCACCACACAGTGACTCGTTCTGAGTGCAGTTCCTTCCCATGGAGTATGTATTTCTGGATTCACTCCATATACGATAACTTTGCTTATTTACACTGCCGTTTAGATCAAACTGTTGTTTAGATCAGCAGACATAAAGGAGCAATTTATCAAGTTGTTGCCTTCTTTATTTTAATAATTTTTTCAAAAATTCCAGGCGAATGGCCAAATCCAGAGGCTTTAGCTTGCGTATAATTTGAACTTTGTACGTATACAAGTTTAAGTCATCATGAATTATCCGTTGTAATGACCGTCTGCTACATCCAATTTGCACCGATAAGTTTCAAGTTGAAAGCTTGGATTTGCTTGAATTCACGTGACGATGCTACATTCGCGATTGTGTCTTAAATATGAACATAGGGATCTCGATGGTACGGTCTTCGTGCGATGCTTCCAGATTCGGAAAACAAGTTTACCGACTTCATAATTATTTATGGTGGAGTGTCACCAAACTTCCACATATATTCCCTTTGGACAGAAATGAAGGACTACAAAGCAAGATAACGCTGCATTATTCAAATCTTCTTATTTATTTTATAGATATAAATATAAGTAATCTCTTTATGTGATTACTTTTTGTGTTAAAATTATTATGTACTGTGTTTGTAGCACGATTTGTGTGCCAGCCTTTATACTAATTCATTAAGATAATTATAAAACTTCTGCTACATTTTTTTTTATTAACATCGGTTTTAGTTTAATTACATTATATTTTGGGTTTACAATATATGATCATTACGTTTGTAATCATCATATGAACCCAAGTTTAAAAATTACTATTACTATTCACGCATAAGTTTATTAAAGTGACTGAAATTCATGTAATCATTTTCTTAATGAAGTTTGTGAATTCAGACGGTTAATAATATTTACCAATATTTAATAAAGGGTGTCCCAACAAGAACGCAAGATTTAAATTTGGCGCCATTCGAAGTGTCATTGTTTGACATTTGAACAATTGTTATTGTTTGCAAGTAGAAGGTACGAGGTTAGTAAAAATGGAGCGCTACACGAATTAACAACGCATTCTCACTGTGAAATTGTTTTACGAAAATGGTGAAAGGTTTACGGCTACAATTCGCAAATTGCCATCAATTTGGGGTCACAATAATGCTCCAAGAGAGTCAACTGTAAAGAGATTAATGGATAAATTTGCCAAAACTGGGTCTGTTACTGATGTAAAGACAACAACGCGCCTTCGACCAGCGACACCGAGCTCAGCAAATTGGTGTCTCCAAATTCACTATGCAGCGAATTCTGACGAAAGATTTGCATCTTCATGCATACGAAGTTCAATTAATTCAGGAACTGAAGCCAGCTGACCATGGACAGCGAAGGGAGTTCGTTAATTATGTATTGGAGAGACAACATGAAAATGCTGATTTTGCCGATAAACTCATCTTCAGTGACGAGGCCCATTTCCAACTTGATGGATTTGTCAATAGGCAGAATTGTCGCATTTGGGATGAGGAAAATCCTCGAGTGATTCACGAGAAGAAAATGCATCCTGTGTGGTGTCGATTTTGGGCTGAAGGAATCATTGGACCTTTTTTATGAAAATGAGGCATGTCAAGCGCAAACAGTCAATGGTGTTCGGTATCGTAAAATGATAACCAGTTTTTTCGTGCCTAGAATTGAAGAAATGAATGTGGAGGGCATGTGGTTTCAACAAGACGGCGCCACATGTCATACAGCCAGAGAAATAATTCAATTGCTGCATCAGTCACTTAAATCTTGCCTTCTTGTTTGAACACCCTTTATTAGCCAAAAATGTCCGCTTTTTTAAATGTCTTCCAATTGAAGCAGCCACCTCATTTTCCATATCACCGCAATTGATATCAGAGAAATATGTGATAATAACGATAACGATAATGATACAAATAGCTCAGCTCAGATTCAAACTATAGACACTGTTGTCATTATCCTTCTGTTAGGCATATATTCTGTGTATATGTAATACCTTGATGACGTGATGACTTTAACAACAATAATCGTGCTGGTCGCTTTCCATACACAAGTTCGCCACATATACACACGATTATAATAGCATAATTTTCCTATCAAACATTTTGTCTTGGACGAATTGACCCAGTTAAGAATGTGGTTAAAAGTGAACATTTACAAAGACAAATTTGAGGATTTACATACGCAAATGTTCATGCATACGAGTATGTACGAATTAAAGGCATAACCAAATATCGATTATTATGTTTGTGTTGTGTAGTGCATTTAGTGGTTTTGTTTAATCTAAGGTTAATTTAACCTCAGGCCAATTTCAATATGGAACCTCTGCACATACGCACACTCGAAGTCGTTTAGGTTACTACCATTCGTACAATTGTGGAGGGGGGGATACATCTGCCATCAGATATTGTGTACATGTATGGGAGTTTCAAAAGTCCTTGTTTGTATGTTATGGTCACATCTATATCCTATATAATCGTATAACTACATAAATGAACGTATGCAAGCTTTGTCAAAGGCTTTTAGTTTTAGTTTTAACTTTTATCGCCACTATTGGAATTGATTGATATGGGATTTTGGTCATTTGCCAGTTGCAGTGAAACCCAGTTCTCCCTTTGGTTTGTAAATAAAATGGTCACATTTGTTGTAACACAATGCGGCACATATACATATGCAGAAGCTTATCCTAGTGAGAGGAATGTGAGGGGGACAAACAATAGAAATGAAAAGTACGCAACAATGAGTCCAGACGCGGCCAGTATTCGCGTACACATTTCATTAACGAATGAAGGCGATCAAAACAATTTATTGGTATTATAAAAAAATTTTCTTTGTATGCCGTAATTGGGATTTTTTAAACAACTGTATTATCTACATATACAAAATTCTTCTGTCACAGTGTCAATTGCCATACTTCTTCGAAACAAAATAACCAATTTCAAAATGAAATTTTATATGTTTATTCGGTATGTCTGGGAATAGGTCATAATCTATTTTCCATACCCCTAAGTGATGAGGGGTGTCCATCCCGAACATACTTTTTTTATTTTTTGAACAACATTTTTTGTTTTTATTATTTATGATGTGGCATTAAAAAATGCATATAATTACTCAATTTTACCACTGCAATCATCAACCCTTAGTTTTTAATAGCCATTTTAGTAATTTAGATCAGTTATTCCCGCCAGGCATCTACTCGTGTCATTTCTCACTCAGTAAACAGCACGATGTACGGATGAGAACAAAGCCGGTCTCCTGTCTCTTTCACACAATAAACCTTCTCTCACTCCCTACACAGTTGTTTATCAATCGAACTTAGTAGTAACGTTTACAACTGTTATTTTAGACGTTTGACGTTTACAGTGTAATTTTGAAAAAAATTATTGTTTATTGGCTCTGCCATAATTCTTTATTTTCTCTTTTATCAAAAATTAATTAAATTATTAATCTTAAGTTTAGTTCTCACTATTAGTTAATTGAGTGATCTATATGTACATAACCTCAAAAGCACTCAACATGTGTTACGAGCTCCCGCCAACAATGGCTGTTTTTTTTGTTTTACAGGTATAAATTATCCATATACATTTATTATTAGTTTATATTTATTATTTATGAATTTGTATATTATAAAAAATTATTATGTAATTCAATAAGTTCTATTTATATGTGTTCTGTACACTGAACAATGCCAACAAGACGTATAGGGGCTAATTTGGGCTGTCAAACAAGTAAAGCTGCATTAATGCGAAATAGAAAAGCCTAAAGAACAGAAGAACAAATCCAGCATGGCGCAATTGCGTCAAGAAGAATCAGAAGATGCACGAGCTGAACGAAATGTACTTAGATTAGAACAAAGACAGGCACGCCGTTTCACAGCCAACAGACGCAGAACAAATGACGCAGAACAACGCCAACAGGTACGAGTACAGCGATCATTTACATCTGATTCACTCCTGCGTCTAGCATTCGAGTATGTGCCAGATATTCAATATTATGCTCATTTAAAACTAGTAATTAGTTAATATTTAAAAATAAGCCAGCCGCAAAGATTTGCGCGTCAGGAAAGGTGCAACTACCTGAAGTTAAAACACCACCTGAACCATTGAACAGTTTACTTATCAGTACGAATCCAAATTCTAACTTGTTCGTGAAGTCAATTCGAATTTTGTAACATGGTTTTATTCGTAGGCTGAGGTAGCATTGTCGTGTCCTGGGTTAAGCTGAAGGACCATAAACCTTTCAGAAATAAGATACAGGATTTACTTTTGTTTAGATTTACTGAATAGAGGTTTTATTTATTCAATTATTTATAGTAAATGCTTGTATAGTTGTTGAACGACTTAATGATAAAGATCAACTTCTTCTGGATGCTCAGGGCTTTGGTTTATATCAAGATAATCGGAAGATCTGCTTTCTGTAGTAGCTGCTTTTCAGGATTCGGTTGTCATCGGAAAAGGGTCTCCAACGATTTCTCTATCGGGCTGTATTCGGATCGGCGGTATATATTTGATATAACTTACAAAATAATTTTACGAACAGTAAACCGAAGCTTCTGTGCTGAGGAACAGTAAGCCGAAGATTCTGTGCTGAGGAACAGTAAGCCGAAGTTTCTGTACTGAGGAACAGTAAGCCGAAGCTTCTGTGCTGAGGAACAGTAAGCCGAAGCTTCTGTGCTTATACAACCTTCTCCTTCGACTGCCTCCGGTGATAGTGATGCTTCTTTGCTTATACCTCCTTCTAGTGGCGGTAGTTTTCTTCTGGTGAGTCCCGAGTTGTCCGGTGATTAGCGATCGAACTTCTTGGTTGATCGCCTGCTAGCGACTGACTTCGAAGATGGTTATTCTTCTTCACTTATACTTCCTTCGAGTGACGGTAGTTTTCTTCTGGTGAGTCCCGTGTTGTCCGGTAATTTGCGATCAACCTTCTTGGTCGATCGCCTGCTGGCGACTGACTCGCTTATGCTTTGTTCCCTCTATTTATACCCAATTATGACGATGAAGAACGGGCATTAGTGTCGGTTGTGTATGACGTTGCAGCGTTTATTGTGGTGTTGTTGTTGTTCTGAACGGAGTTCTATGTTAAGGTATATTGTGTGGTTGTTACTGTTGTTTTGAATGGTGTTTTATGTTAGGGCATATTGTGTGGTTGTTGCTGTTGTTTTGAATGGAGTTTTATGGTGAGATATGTCTTGTTACAACTTTCAATTCATGTTTCTAAATAACATCGTTTGGAGCCACATATTATTAAAATTTTGAATTAAACATTCAAAATCGAAAGCAAAATTTGTCATAAAGTGGGCTCATTACTGCCAATGCCAAACGAGCCACACAGATTTTTACAGATCTACTGAGGATTCCGGAAGCGCACTTGCCAATCCCGTAGATGCACGTTGTGGCTACTATAACTCAATTCACTTTTTTTCAGACACATCTTTAGCGAGCTGGACACTGATACATAAGCGCAATGAATTGTTGAAAATTTTCACAATCGTTGATTCGCAAGATGCTCTCATTCCACAGGTATTTCCCGATTTACACGCAGAGTACACAAATCAAGAGTGGCTGGCATTAAGAGCAATTTTAGCAGCAAAAAATGTAGACGCCAATAATTTCAATCCACCACTGCTGTGCAAATTAATGAAAAACATTGTTGAAGCCAGCATTTCAAATGACAAGTTCCGAGGTGAAAACATGTTAATACCACAAATCCCTATTATACTTACAAATGTGCCAATTCAATTTGAACATATTCAATTTTCAATTAGATTGATATTTTCAATGATTATTAATAAGTCTCAAGGCCAAACAGTTTTCCACATGTTTTCCACACGGGCGTATAACTACACGTCGCATGCCCTCTAGCGGACAAACCATCCAGTTTGTTTGTATTAACTAAATATGGACTGACGAAAAATATTGTACAAAATATAGCATTAAGAAATTCATGTCATTTGTAAGTGTTATTGTTATAATTAAGGATATATATAATTTTAAAAATTTTTATATATCGTTACTTACAACAACAAATTATAATATTATAAATCAAAAAAAAGAAAAAAAATATAGGTGCGCAGTTAAATTTTTTTCTTTACAAAAATTCAGCTTTATTATAAAAACATGTTTATAAATGATTCATTGAAAGTATAGCCCATAGCTAGCTACCACTTTTTCCCATCTTTCTGGCAAGGCTCGAATTCCGTAACAATACAACTATTTACCTGTTGAAGCTATCCACGAATATAGCCATTCCTTGATGCTGTCGTATAGCTAGAAGTGCTAGTCAGCCAGACCATGTGCCATCGAATAGAAGAAGTGATAATCGGACGGCGCAATATCTGGAGAATATGGCGGATGGGCTAAGACTTCACATTTCAGCGTTTCCAGGTAGGTTTTAACGGGCTTGGCCAGGTGGGACCGAGCGTTGTCATGCTGAAGAATCGAGCCCCTCCGCGTATTATGGGCGTCTCTTTCGCAGAGATCGGCTCGCTTGGTTTTAACAACTTGTAATAAATAACACCGACCTGGTCTCACCAAATACAGAGCTTAGCATTCGCAGCGTCAATATTCGGCCAAGGCGACGACGTAGAAGCATGGCCTGTCAGCCCCCATGACTTTATTTTCTTTGGATTGCTGTAATGAATTCATTTTTCATCACCCGCTACAATACGATGAAGAAACAACGTTCTTTTTTGTCGCTGAAGCAGTTGTTCACAGGCGAAAAATCGACTCTCAACGTCCCATGGTTTCAATACATGCAATGGCTTGGAAATGGCTTGGCGAGTAACTTTTAATACTAAAAAAAGCTTTACCTGCCCCATCTCCATCTCCGTAAACGTTTTGAACCTCTCGATGAGCTTCAGCCGCCGTTTTCTTCGATTGAAAGAAGAAAACCAATACGATTATTTGGCACAAAAAAAAAAGAAAATCATATGACGATTATTTGGCACAAAATCATACTTATTCACACAACCGAAAGAATATGACGTCAAAAGAAAATCACTATTGTGTCGAGGCGGTATGTTTACCATATGTCTGAGCTTGGCTCATGACGTTGAATTTTCAAATTTCGCGGGCTACGTTCATTCGACATTCGATTATTATCATTTTTTTTTCTGTTGGTGCACTCGGCTCGAAGATATGTTGATGGTTTTATCCGTAAAGCATGTTTAGTTTGTTTGTGAGAGGCATAAATATCGAAAAAAAAAAAATGGATCAAAAAAGTTGCATCAAATTTTGTGTAAAAAATTTATTAAGTGCCCAAAATTAATTGAAATGTTGACAGTTGCATACGGTGAAAGTACTCAGAGTCAAAAAAATCTTCACAAGTGGTACAATCTTTTCACAGAAGGTCGAGAAGATGTGAATGACGACGCTCGCTCTGGACGCCCACACATAATATTCGAAAGTCGAATGTAAGTAGTCCGCGAAATTTGCAAATCCGCCTTATTTTTTGAACACACCTCGAATACCATTTAATATGGCAAAAATGTAACACCCAGAAGGAAGTGTTTAAAGTAAAAAGTATCTTTTGATCAAATGTGATACTTTATCAAAACGAAGCCGAGAATTTAAATGGAATAATTTCGACAAATCCTCTCTAGAAACTCTCATATAAATTGACTGCTTCCTGAAATTAATTTTTTTTTTCGTGTACTTTATAAGTCTTAGGCGGGGGAGTATCTTAGATTTTTGTTCATTACATTGGGTTTGGCTTGCTTTTACTGTATAGAATTTGAAAAAAATCAATCGATTGACACGTCCCATAATTCCGGCTGGTTTAATTCAGATATTTTTTTTTTTTTTTGCCAAATTTGGTATGCTTTAAACTCTTGATAATGAGAGAAATTAAATTTCTTCGCTGCAATTTCTAACTGGAGGACTGCAGTAACCCAAGCTTGTATTCATTTTGTAATTCTATAATTCTCTGTAAAACTTGAGAAAAAGTGGTCAAGGAACCATGCCCCTTCTGGTACTCCTCTGAAAGGTCAAATTGACCTATACATTCTTACCTTCATATATTTTAAGCAATTATACTAAGTCGGGCTAACATTTGCGTTTAGTGCAGTAGTTTCTTAACCGACAGTAGAGAACGTTTCCAGTTTCTAATTCATAGGCTGCAATTGGTTAAGTATTTGCTACATACGAGTATACATATATATTATGATAATGATTAGAAAATTTTGAAAAGAGGATAACGAAGCCCTTTCTGGTACCTTCCATATAAATTGACTAACTTAGACCGTTTGTTAATATGCTTCTCCTTTTAATCGTACTAAATTCTTATAAATTTAGCACGCATTAAGCGTTAAGCGAACTTGGTTATGTGAATGAAAATGAATTACATTGTCAGTCCCCACAGGGTACCACACATGCAAATGAATCGATTTTACAACATTATAATTTGTCATTAGCTTAATGTCTTCAGAAAGTGACAATTTTGCCTCTTTTATTGTGCTTTTATTTAGTCAGAATCCTCTTTTTGCATCTCTTACGCCTTTCCACTGACGCAAAAGATGTTGGATGAAGATTTGTGTACAACAATTCACCCAACTAAAGTTTCTATTTTGGTTTCTTACTCATTTAAAAAGTAATATGTTATAATGGTAGTTGCATATTTTTCTTTGTTACGTCTTTGCAATGGCTTATAAAACATAATTACATTTAAATGACCTCCACGCTAATTGAAGCAACGGTTGCAGCGAGAATTGCAGCAATTTTTGTTCGAACATTAAACATTTATGGCATAGAAAGGAATTGGATTTATGATTTGACCGCACTAATACTTAAACGATCTGCTAAAGAGCAGGCTAGAAACTAACTACGTACATTCCCATATTCTTCTTTTTATTATTTATTATATAATAGTTTACTTGTTATGCATTTTACTCTTTCAATGTGTAAATCATTTCGAATATTTCCAATTAAGTGCTATATACTTTTGATCTCGAGTGTGCTTAACATAACCATCACTTGGGTCTGGCTGCCCGCATTAGTAGTACTTAGTTGCACGTGTTTTAGAGTATTACCATTTAATAGCTGTTTTAAATATTTATTATTTTAAATTGCAAAACTTAATTGAATTCATTTATAAAAATTTCTAAACAAAAGTGTTACCTGCAGCAGAGGGAGACTGCCGCTTTTGGTTGTTACTCCAGCAAATTGTAGATTTTATGCGTATTTGAATTGAAGGAGCGGACTGTTTTTTTTTTTTTTGCTTTTAATTGTTAAAGGGATGTGGAAGGACAAGTATAGAATAGTATTTATTGTAAGATACTGTGTTATTTTATGGATTATTAAACTAAGTTATTTTTCGAATGTTGTCAGAGTGTGTTCGATTTAAACAAAGTGACTGTTATGGGTGTATGCGAAACAGAAGAAAAGATAGCGTACTGATTTGAAATTTCATATAATAGAAATTTCATATATAAAAATAGTAGTGTAAAAGTAGACGATGATTTCTGGGGATAAATGAAATAGGCGTTGCAATTTGTTAAGTTTTCCTGCAACATTCCCAGCTATTGTCTTGTCCTCCTAGCGCTTATAAATTACACAATATGTACAAGTGTTATCACGTATGATTTACTTGATCACAGCAATACTATAGTAATTTATCGTGCAAATTCCAAGCACTAAAACATGTGCCTATGTATTGTGGATGCATTAATCCATTCACATGCATATTCTGCACATATCTATTAGCAATTTGCACGAAAAAATATCATTACGAGATTCATTAAATAAATAGTTTTCATATTATTTCCTACAGAAATGAAATCTGTGAATTTAAACAAATGCATATATAAGTACATATGTATAATGTATATATATATATATATATATATATAATATATATATATATATTTATATACTTATATATATCTGCATGTATGTAAGTATAGCATAAAAGGCGAGAAATAATGCCAACAGCAATTCAATTTCTATTTAAAACAATTGCAGCATAATAATGCAGACTTTTGTTCGTATTGTTAACTAGCATTCACCAAAATACCACAAAAATCGAATGCAATGACTGAAAATTGTAATGTTACCACAACGGCTGACAGTAGCGCTACACAATTAAATGAGAAATCTAAAAAATTGTTACAGGGTTTACCACTTAGCAGTTTCATTTTACAAACGCTGTAAATCAAACATGGTTATGATCACCAATTTTCAAACGCTATTATTCCATTGGCAAGATAATCTCTACCGTTATTGATTGAAAACAACCTCGTTCAAATAACAGCCCCCACACATTCTCCCATGCATATTCCCATGCCATTAGACCAATATCTCATAACATAAGATGTAGGAAGAGTTATCCGTTACCTTTCTA
>JAHXMU010000055.1:2498214-2558141 GCA_019455685.1 Philornis downsi | reverse complement strand
TATTTTCAGTACAGGAGTTTAAAGTTTTAAATCTTCACTGAAAATCAGGAGAAGGTGTTTTTTGGAAAACTTTGCTACAGATTCCAAGGAAACGAATTTCTTTACTTAGTTGTTAACAAAAAATAGTTGTTTATTCTCGCAGTCAAAAGATATTGTCGAAAAAGACACTTAGGCTCTTATGAATTGTTGAACGAAAGAAAGTCCAAAAGTTCAAGTTAAGTTAGGCTATTATTCCAGATTAAATAAAAAACTTTAAGTGCGCCTAAATTGACATAAATTATTATTCTATGTCAAAATATTTCAGATTCGATCTCTCATGTTGAGTTAGGTTGTTGTTCCTATATAATGTTTATATTTGTTGTAATCCTAAATTAACTTAGGCAGTTATGCCAATACACTCATTTAGAAAAATAACTTAAGCTATTAGGTTTTTTAGGATTAATTGCCTTCCTAGAAGAGATACAAACATGAAAAATTTAGAGCAAATAAATTTAGATACGCTGAATACGATGGTGCTAATAACTCAATTGTGTCCTAACTCGAGTTAGGCTGTTACGGCTTGTGACCACAGATATGGTCCTCGCATTGTATAAGTACCATCGGCTTACGCTACATGACATTAGAAGTATAAGATTGTCGTACTCAGACAAAATTTTCAGACATTTTTCTGATTGTTGCTTAAGTATTGCTTGAGTCCGAGCAGCAAATAGAAAGTACACCATATTTTACAGGGTTTCTCAGATAAAGTTATTTTTTTTTACAAATAAACAATTCCACGAGACATTGTTTGCCCACGAAAATATTTAGCGGCGTTGCCAGTTTTTCTTTTATTGGTTTCCAACACCGACATCAGAACAACTTTTGTTTTACATCATAATATAATCGATAATAGATTTGCAAGATTGTAAAATTGCGTCTTTTGTTATTTCTATTTCTTTTTCAACGTTTACAAATATTACTACGCCAAAGTGTAAGATATTTCGATTTCAGTGTTGGAAAATAACAAAAAACGGTTGGCGCTGCCACTAAAAAACACAACCGTTAGCTCTAAATTTCACAACCATTATTTTATAAGCAGTTTCGCCACTAAAAATCAGCATAGAACCAGCCTTTAACGCCAAAATAGTAATTTTGGACCAAATGAATAAGGTTGGATTCAAAAATAAACTAAACTATGGGTGCCACACGAGTTAACGTAAAACTAAAGGTAAGATTTTTTAATCGTAGTTTTCTTAAAAATCGAGTGAAATACTCAAATTTGCATCATATATTAAAATTTTTTATTGGACTCGATTGTTGTCCGCGGCTCCGTCTCAAAATGTCCAATCGGAAGTTCTAATTTTTCGTAACGTTTTCGAGCGTTTCGACCTGTATTCCACGAATAACGCGTGTTATGTTATCCTGTAAGGCTTCAATAGTGTTCCGCCTGTCCACATAGACTAAAGACTTGACATAACCCCAGAAGAAATAATCAAGAGGCGTTAAACCGCAAGATCTTGGGGGCCAACTCACAGGGCCAAACCGAGAGATAAGCTACTCACCAAATTCACGAGCAGTGTAGCATGTTGCACCGTCCTGATGCAAATTGGCCAGCCAATTGGGGCAAAAAAAAAAAAATCGCGTATAATGGCTCGATGTCGTTCGCCGTTGACGGTAACGTTTCTTCCACGGTCGTCTTTGAAGAAAAATGGATCGATGATGCCAACAGCCCGTAAACCACACCAGACTGTCGTTTTTTTGGGGATGTATTGGTAATTCATGTATAGCATGTGGCTGTTCATCACTCCAGATGCGACAGTTTTGCTTGTACGTATCCGTTCAGCAAGAAGTGAACAGAAGAAATGAAATGAAGAAATGAAACAGCGGATTTTCATTGAGCTTTTGGAAGACGAATTCACCAAAAATTATACGTTGTGGGCTTTCAAACCCAAATCGGCGTGTAAAATTTTCCTTGTGGTTGAGTAACACATACCCAATCGCTGAGAATGGCGACATCTCACGATCGTCATTAACACTGGCCGCTACGGCTGCAATATTTTCTTCGGTATGCACTCTAGGCATGCGAATCGATGGTTTTATGTCCAACAAAGTAAATTTGGTGCGAAATTTGGAGATAACGGCACGAATTGTTAATTCAGCAGGTCGATTTTGACGACCAAATGATGCGCATTTGTCACAGAGCACGAATTTTGGTAATAAATTTCAACGATTTGCAATCGTTGCTCGTTTGTTAGTATTTCTATGATGAAATGGCAGAGTATACTGTACATTTTTCACTTTGACCGATGACGTTTGGACGCCATTACCAACCAGTGCTGCCAACCTGGTTTGGTGCAAAAATTGTGAGCGTGGGACTGGAAGTTGTGGGTGAGTAGCTAAATTCTTTAAATTATATAAACTTCTGGAATTATTTGGGTAAAATTATTTAATTTGTATGGAAGCTACCGGAGAGAATATGGTTATCCAGTTGATTTTTTAAAATTTTATGAACTATTTTAATGTAATTTAATCGCCGAAAGTTTAGGTAATTGAAGTCAGCGAATTAGGGATTACAATGAAAAAGTTACATTTCTGTAAACCGGCCAATTTTTATGGGAGATACCAAAATGAGCGTTGGAATGCCCTCCTCTTCATTTCCAGAACTTACTTCACCAAAACCCCAGTGAATGCCAAATTTAATTGAATTCAGCATATTACTAGAAAGATATGAAGCTAAGCGTGTTTCAAAGTGAACTAAATTTAGTGCAATCCTGGGCTACATCAGCCATTTTTTATTGAAGGCATCAGAAGGGATAGGTTGATACAGCCCATTTCTAATCTCTGGATACAATCTTCTAAAAAATATTAATTGTGCCACTACCACTAGAAACATATGAAGCTGAGCGTGTTCCAAAGTGGATTGAATTAAGTGAATTTTTTTAAGTTAGAATTAAGTTAAGTTAGAATTTTTTTATTGGAGGTACCAGGAGGGATAAGTTGATATAGCCCGTTTCTAATTTCTGAATACTTTCTTGCAAAAATATATTAGTTGTGCCAAGTTTTGACAAGTTTAGTCAAGAATTGCGACCGCTATCGTATTCACCAGGCAGCCAAACAGATGCTATGTCCACTAAATCTATTTTAAAAATCATGTAACACACTTTGGTTAAAAGATACTTGGTACTTCCTCATGGGTGTTACATTTTTGATGGTATCAAATGGTATATAACTTAATTTTTCCGTGTGAAGATATAAAGCCATCATGGATCAAATTTTCATTTGTTAATCCCTTAAACGCGACAAAGTCGACCCATTTCTGAAGCGGTTGGTGATTGTTGATGAAACGTGGATCGATTACATCAATATCAAGCGAAAACCGTCGTAGTCGTAATGTGGGGCACCAGCGCAAACGGTGGTAAGGCCAGAATTGACATTCAGGAAAGTTATGCCTTTTGTTTGGGGGGAATGGCTGGTAATTGTTGACTATGGGCTGTTCTCCTACGGCCAAATTTTTAATTCAGACCTGTTCTGTCCATCCGGATAAGGCCAAGCTATACACATGCTTCCCATATATCCACATTATAATCCGGATCTGGCATCAAGTGATTACCGGCTGTCCCTGTCTATGCCGAATGGGTTTGCTGGCAAAAAACTCCTCTCCAGAGAAACTTGCGAATATAGGTCACAACAGTTTTATGCCAATGAGCGCAAGGGTTTCTAGGAGAGCTCGACCTGTTCTGTCCATCGGGATAAGGCCAACCTACACACATCGATGACTCGCTAGAAGCTCGCAGAGCTTCCTATGTATCCACCTTACAATCCAGATCTGGCATCAAGTGATTACCGGCTGTTTCTGTCTAAGGCAAATGGGTTTGCTGGCAAAAAATTTTCCTTCAGAGAAGCTTGTGAATATTGGCCATCACAGTTTTATGCCAATGAGGCCGAGGATTTCTATGAGAGCGCGAACTGTTCCGTCCATCAGGACAGAGAAGCTTGCGAATATTGGCCATCACAGTTTTTTTCCAATGAGGCCAAGGGTTTCTATGAGAATGGTAGGATGGAATTATGTTTAAAATTGCAGCAATTTATCATGGTCAATCAAGCCTTCAATGCCATGCACATATAATGAATTTATTTTTACTACAACCTTTCATAATGTAGGAAATTAAACAAAATAATTTGACTGAAAATATATTGTTTTCTGTTATATCCTTCAGAATATTAGAATTTTATTTAAATGTGCTTAAACCATATTTAAACTATATTATTTTCACTACTCTTAAAGAGTAGTGATGTTGCTGCATTTGTTTTAAAATAAAAAGTACACAGATTTTTAAGTAGTTTCCTTTTCGGTGTCCTCTACGGCTTATTTTATGGGTTGATAAAAGTCTCTTGGGAATTTTATATATCATCATAATATCATCATATCATATACCATTTGATTCAAACATTCATATGTCAAGGTGCTTATCACTGTATCTCCTGGTCATAAGGATAAGTACGTTCATCTTGGACGTAGATAGCCCACCTCTCCCCTTTACTAATTCAAAACCCGTAGAAAATTTTAAATCCATCCTGAAGCCAAGTATCTACTGTAGGGTGTACCACTATTACCACACACCAAATCGTGAGTGTTGGACACATTAAACAGGCGACAAGGCAGCTTCACCATGATTATTTCACTGTTGCTCTGTGTGCAGCCAAAAATTAGCGTTTCATTAAATCAACAAATAATGAACCAGAAACAAAAAACTGAATTTAATTATTTAAAAATATTATGAGAAAAACAAACACAACAGCTCCAACCAGATAAGCAACGAGGATTAGTTGTAACCAAAAAGAAATTAATTAATTGTGAATGAGAAAAAAATCATGATATTATTTTATGTAACAAAAAGCCACGATAAATGTATGAAACCAAAAAAAAAAAAAAAAAAAAAATAAAAATTTAAAGTTTTCCCCCAAAACGAAATTCACTTTTGTTTTCACTGTGACTACAGATTTTGGAGGAAAATTCGGGGGACTGAGAGCACAAAAAACCAAATTTAAACATGTCTTAACAAAATGTAAACCATGTTTCCCTGCAGTTTCTATACAATTTACACAAGAAAAAACTGAGTTAAATAATGCATAAATTTCAGTTTTCGTTTTCCAACAAAATTTTATTCATGCATCAGCAAAAAGGCTATAATGTAATATGGTTTATTCATATTTGCCACATCACACACAAACGCTGCCGGGATTTTGAATGTGTTGTGGCACTTTCGTTAAAGTGCATCACAATTTTCTGGGAGACGGCGAGGTGGAGTGATTCCCGAAATGTATTTTGAAAGTTATTGACACCTACTCGTGATCATGGCGATTATTGTTTAACAAAATGCCTGGATAGTCTTTAGATAGCTTTTTCTGCATTTTGCAAAAAAAAAGAAGAAAAAAAAATATAATACACGTGAGCAGACAAAAGAACTTCGGTTTCGTTTTGAGGCAAGTCAAAACAACGACAGTGCTGCCAAACATCGCCACCGTCACAGACGTCTTCGCCACTGCACTAAAAGGTGTTGGTCTTTATGGCAGTGGTCTTTTAGTCTGGCAATGCAAAAGCATTTAAGAAAAAAATTCGGCGAAGAGTTATAACCAAAGGAGACTAAATCGTGCATTTAGGCATAATTCGTGTATTCATTTTTTTTAACTTTTTTTGGGGGGGAGCTGTATTAGCTGGTGGTGTTAGTTAGTTTCATATGGTTGTTGCTGCTGTTGTTGGAGTTAATGTGCTTCTCTGGCTGTTGCTGGTGATGTTGGTTGCATATTAGTTGCCTATTAGGAATTGATGTGTCAGTTAGTTAGTAACTAGCATCTGAAACAGACTATTACTGTAAAGACGTGAACGGTTGCAAAGGAGTGATGAAATTGAAAATTTTTCGAATTTAATGATTTAATGATTTGGTGCTGATTTAATTCTCTTTTAAATCGTTGCAACTTTTGCCCATATTTTTGTTAAATTTAATATCATTTGGTACCAGCGATCTCTTCATTATAGAAATGGGGGCTGGTAGGAGAATATTCCAAAAAAAAAACACCTTCACACTAAACTGAAAATTATGCAAAGTTCATTAAGTCCCAATTTAAGACCTATATTCTCCCCAAATTTATATTAAATATAACATCACATGATGTGAAATGAAAACCTGTAATTGTGTTTAACACATCGTAGAGCTCTTTCATACCCGGTTTGGTCCTTAGGACAATTAGCATTCTGCTAATGTTTAATACTTCCAGTTCTCTCCCCAAACTATCGTATATTTATTGAATGTTTTCATGAAATATTCAAGACGGTACACCAAAGAATATATGAACGGGAACATTTTGAAGAGGATTTTTGTAAAACACATGAAATGCAGTAAAAAGAAATCCATTATAATTGCATGACATTGAAAGCTTTTTTTAGCGCAATTAAAGTGGTCCGATTCAGGTAAAGTAAGCATCATTTTATATGACAGCTTGTTTTTGAATGTAATTCCATTATGTAACTATTGTGAAACCCCTTGGCCCTATGGACAAAAATCTAAGACTCCCTTCTCTTGAGGCACATTTTTCACCACTAAAATCATTCGCCATAGATAAGACAAGATAATAATCACTTGGAGCCCAATCCACGCTATAGGACAAATGCACAAGAACTTTCCAACTAAGCTTCCAAAGCTCCTGGCGAGTCATTAACATGTTATTAAAAGTTGGCCTCCTTTAAGCGATTTCTTTCTACAGATGGTGTAATCGTTGATAGTGCAGGTCAGAATTAAAAGTTTGGCTATTGGGAAAACCATCCTGACCATCAATCAATCCTGGCTTGGTCAGTATTGCCTAATTTGGCCTTTACCATTTTCCCTTGAAGTTGAAATAGTATTCATCACAAGTCAACTTCCATTTCAGAAAAGGATCGTTTTTGTTGCGATTCAGCAGTGATTTTCAGATGGAAATTCGACCCATGACGTTTATTTGCTTCAGCTCACGTGACATTCCTTGTGTACCCAGCCTTATTCATGTGATTCTAAACGATTTTCTGTGGAATACCAAATTCCTGGGAGATCGAAACAGTGCTTACATGACGGTCGTGCTTAATGATTATTTCATTGCATAATTCTATCGATGTTGTGGGTAATTCGGCTTCCAAAGCATATTGCACCTTTCACTTCAAAATTACATTATAATGGAATCGACGGAATCGATTGGATGTTATATCAAGAGCGTAAATTTTTTTTTTTCATTTTCCGCCGTCTGATTTGTATTTTTCCCCTTATCGAAGAAATACTGTAAAATATGGAATATTTTATTTTTTCTGCTGTTCATTTTTGGCAGGAGCTGAAACAATACTGGGTAAATCACAAAATCATTTAAACTACAGGGTTGCCCATATTCGACGGACCCATGTTTTTTTAAAAAAAATCAAAGAAAAAAATAAAAATTTGGCGGTTGGCAATCTTATTCATTTAATTTGTTCCAAGTAGATTTGTTTACATCAATTTTTGAATATGATATCTCTCAAATGGCCGCCTCTGGCGTTGATGGCGTATTGTGCCCTTTTTGCAGCATTTTCCATCGTTTTCGCCAACATTTCGGCCGGAATAGCGGTTATTTCTTCACGAATGTTGTCCTTGAGCTCTTCTACGGTCCTTGGCTTGTTAACGTAAACCTTTGACTTCAAATGTCCCCACAAGAAGAAGTCAGCGGGCGTCAAATCGGGCGAACGCGGTGGCCAGTCCAAATCACCACTTTTCGACATCAAACGGCCCGGAAACAAATTCTTCAGAAAACCGATTGTTATGCGACTTGTGTGCGGTGGAGCGCCGTCTTGTTGAAACCAGAACTGCCTCATACGCTTTCGACGAATAATTGGCATCACAAAATTGATCATCATGTCGCGATAACGCTCCTGGTTGATGGTAACAGCATGGCCATTTTCGTTTTGGAAGAGAAACGGCCCAATGACCGTTTTCGCACTAACGCCGCACCAAACTGTGACTTTTTCGTCATGAAGAGGCAATTCTTGAATCTCCTGAGGATTTTCAGTGGCGTAAATACGGCAATTTTGCTTATTTACGGTCCCATTCAATGTGAAATGGGCTTCATCGGACATGATAATTTTGTTCCAAAAATGCTCGTCATCATCGGCCATTTCGATGACTCGTTGGGCCCATTCCAATCGACGAGGCTTGTCCGCAGGCAACAATCTTTGCGTCAATTGAATTTTGTACAGGAACAAATGCAAATCAACGCGAATATTCCGTTGTAAAGTGGACCGAGCCATGCCCAACTGCTGAGAACGGCGTTTTTGGGATGTTCTTGAGGACCTCTCAACACTGGCTCGTACGGCAGCGATATTCTCGGCCGATCGCCTTGGTCGACTTTTATTTGGCCTCTTCGGATTAGAAAGAGCCTCACCAGTCGAAAATTTTTCGTATAAACGCTTAATGGTGTTCTTAGAAGGCGCACTTCTCACATTTTTTAATATTTTAAAAGCACGTTGAGTTTTCACAATTGACTTCTTCTGTTGAATGTAAATTTCAACTATTTCAGAGCGCTCGCGTGGCGTGTATTGTTCCATGGTAAAAATCTGCTTGGACTGACGCTTCAAACGCGGTATATCATTAAGCGATCTGACATCTCTGTCAAAAGTTATGGCGTTGCCAGATGGGTCTGTCGAATATGGGCAACCCTGTATATGTTTAAGTTCAACGTTCGACGTTCTAACGCCATCTAGTGTAACCCCTTATACAAGTATAGCACTTATATAGCGCGAGATACAGATTACTGAATCCGTCTATTGGAAAGTAACGGATTCCTTTTTACTAAAAGTTCTCATCAAATATGGTTTCCAAATAAATCATATTATACGTAATTTTTCAAAATTTTTCCATACTAATTTACACAAAATTGAAAATATATTCGGATTACAAAGACAAATACATGTAGCTGCTTTATTGTTTGATGAATGAATTGAGTGATCCATTTTATGGAAGCAGACTGTTTTTGACATAACCCCACAAAAAATAATCAAGAGGTGTTAAATCGCAAGGTCTTGGGGGCCAACTCACAGGGCCAAATCGAGGGATAAGCTGCTCAACAAATTCATCCCTCAACATATCCATTGTTTCACGAGCAGTCTGGCATGTTGCACCGTCCTGATGAAACCACGTGTCAACCAAGTTCAACTCAGCCAATTGGGGCAAAAAAAAAAAAATTCCTTATGGTTGAGTAACACATGCCCAATCGCTGAGAACGGCGTAGAATTGACATTTCACGATCATCTTTAACACTGGTCGCTACGGCTGCAACATTTTCTTCGGTACGCACTCTACGCATACGAGTCGATGGTTTTATGTCCAACAAAGTAAATTTGGTGCGAAATTTTGAGACAACAGCACGAATTGTTAATTCAGTAGGTCGATTTTGACGACCAAACGATGCACATTTGTCACAAAGCACGAATTTTGATAATAAATTTCAACGGTTTGCAATCGTTTCTCGTTTGTTAGTCTTTCCATGATGAAATGACAGAGTAAATCGTATACTTTTCACTTTGATACATGACGTTTGGACGCCATTACCAACCAATGCTGCCAACCTGAAAAACTTAAATCTTAAAAAATCACCCTAGTTTTAGGCTTTCATTTAGTGACTTCAAAATCGTCGGTCTGGCAAGAATGTTAGCTGTTAAATATCTGTTATTTGAAGTGTTATTTATTTCGTAAAAGGTTGGCTATTTACGAATATGCATCGTTTAACAACCGAAGAACGCGTAAAATTAGTGGGCACTTTTCGTTCATTGTAGGGTGATTATGGTCAACCTACTAAGCAAGAAGTTGCCAAGGTTATAAAGAAATTTGAAGAGACTGGAGGCGTTACAGATGTAGTCAAGCCTTTGCACTATCGCAATGAACACACGGCCGAAAATATTGCATCTGTTAGTGAAAGTGTGGCAGGTAATACGAATTTCAATTCAGAACCCCATACCGTATGATAACCGTCTTTTTTTGGACTGCAATCGAAGGTTATGAACTGGTCGATAGGTGGTTTTATTAAAGGGGTGCCACAAGTCACACAATATGACAGGTTTGGGATTTATCGCATGAGAAGTTTTGATGACGTCAATTGGCCACCAATGTCATGAGAATTGACGCATGGGGCTACGGCACAAACCGTGTTTACGCATATAATTACTAAATGTTGGAGCATTTGAAAACCAATATTCGTTATTTATTCGAAATGTGGGAAAAAATACTCGACAACTACTTCAAGAGGATCCACTGCTGTAACCAGTACAGAAGCGGCCATTTAAATGGCATTGCGTTTCGCACATAATGGCAAGGTCCGAGAATTATAATGAAATAAAAGTTTCATCGAAATCATAGGTTAATGTGTGTTTTATTTAACTTTACTTTTAAAACCAAAGAGTGTATGACCCGGTAGTTGCGTGCCAGCATTGCCAGATATTGGTTACTGTTTACGATTTTTAGATTTTTAACAAAATTCTTTTAATATCATTTCTGTAACTTAAGCTTATAACTAGATAAGTATATAATTCATTGTAATTAATTTTATTTCCCTTTAGTATCTTTATGATTTCATCCAAATTTAATGCAGTTTTTTGAAACATTCTAAACTGAGTTAATTGAATACAGGACAATTAAAAGCAAAGTATTTTCAGGGGCATATAAATTGCATAATTTACATACTCCAACCGTAGATGCTTTGAAAGCTCTTGCATTAATGTTCAGTAAACCACCTCTGTGCGTCGCGACGCCCAATTGGTCCATTGTCGAAGACTTTTCATGTTGTTGCATTTCGGTTCATCCGTCCAGTATGGCCAAAGCAACAGCCGTAGTTGTCATAAAAGTCGCTGTCCTCTACACCGATCCACCATCCTTACGACGCCCATGCTTTACATTTTGCAGAGTGTTTTTCTCTCGAGGTGTTTGCGATACACATAAAGCCAACTGGCATTGCTGAATTAGTTGATCATCGAGGTATTAAATCGCTTACGTATTAGCACCGCTTTGCACGCGACGTTTTTGAATTTAACTTTATTAATAGGTATAGCACGGAATTTTGAGAAATGAACATGAATCGAATGCAAAACTGCATTCTTCGCATATACATTAGAGCCTTTTCGACTACTCGCAAAAGCCTAATGAAAAGATCCAATTTTTCCATGTTGATATTTAGTGCTTTTATGGTCAACTTGTTTTACTGCAAATGAGTGTAAGATATTCGTATTTTTTATGTATTCTCGACAGAAACGGATCTTCAAATTTATAATTCAATATTCTCCGAAATTGTGATTCATCGAGATGACTATTTGGCTTTACATTCCATTCAGCATTACGTTTATCCACAAGGGACAAGTATTTACTTTAGTAATTCAGTTATTCGCAAAGTAATAGGTAATAAATACTATAAACTTTTTAAATATTCTTATTAATTGTGTGCTATTTTATTGGAAAAAACAAATAAACAAAAATTTAATTTTACTAAAAACGAGCAAAGTAGTTCAGTGGGAAATTCAGATGGCGTTTAATAAAATTATGAGATATTTGTATTCACTGAGGCGTCGTATAGAGGGACACTCTATATTAAGTGTTTCTTGGGCTGTAGTTTTAAAAATTTAATTTAATTTAGCTTTTTCAGGCACATATTCATTACAGAATTGGGTAGAGTTATTTAAAAACATTAATGTTTAATCAATTAGTTAAAAAACAAGATTGGCCTTACTCGTTGCGGTATGGCAACAAGCAAATTTGATGACAAAAATATTTATTTTGGTGTGGTTTTTTGCTGTAATTCTGTAGTTTTATAATCTGCCTCTTTATATCAGAAACTTCATCATCCCTCTATGTGCTACGCTTTTACGGAAAAATATATGTACAGGGTGGCGCACAAATCGTGCTACCGTCAACTGTCAGCTGTCAATGGGGACCGTTATTTAAAGATGTTGAAGAGTTGTTTTTTACCAAAACTGTGAGGCAGACGTATCCGTTTCATCAACATTTGTATTCAGTCAGGTGGAGCAACTACGCACATAGCTAGACGGGTTATGGTGAAGCTTCACCTGAATTCTCAAACAAATTGATATCCAGAAACCTCAGTTTCCGCTGGCTCCCAAGGTCCCCTGACCTGACTGCACTAGACTTTTTTTATAGAGTTATGTCAAGCAAGAGATGTACAAAACGAAACCAAAGAATATGACTGAATGGAAGCAGTCCATTAAAATAATAATTGAGGCGATCTCGCAATAAATCATTTTCTGATGAGGTGTCGCATATGCGTTAATTAGCATAGATGTAATTTACGGTGTATCATCTTCAAGACCAATTACTTATATAAAATAAAAATGAATTTTCTGTACAATAATAAAAAAAATAATAAATAAATAATAAATAAATAATAAATAAATAATATTAAATAAATAATAATAAAACAATAATAAATAAATAAATGAAATACATTGATTAAAAAAAAGTTGTTTGAATTTCTTATTGTAGCACAATTGTTGCGTCACCCTGTCAGTGTGCACTTTTGCCGCTTTCGTTGCTTCTTATTATTATACTCATAACACCCAGAAACTAATAATAAACACCACGACTTTTATCCCCATCTCCCCGAAACGTTGTTTGGCAAGAAGAAAAACTTTATATGAACATTAGTTTTCTTTCCTTATTGTGGAAATCAAAAAATCAAGAGGTGATTTTTGTCTTCTACTCTGTTAGCAGACATACCGTCAGACAGTCGTTCAACTTTTGTCTATCATATAGGCAAAAATATGTTGAATTTTTTTTGTGTGGGGGAGAGGGGATAAAAACAAAAATTGCAACGTGATATGTTAATCAAAATGTCGAGCATTGCAAAATAGCTAATATTATGTAATACAGCATTAGTGAACATGATTGTCTTTAACAAGATCTTACAACAAATAATGAAAATTAGTGAAACGCGAAAGGGTATTAGCTGTGGAAATATAGATGAAAAATATTGATTATGTTTCAAAGTATAGAAACTAGTGGCAAGAAGATATTGAAGCTCCCAATGAGATATCGTTTAATTGAAAATTATGCGGGATATTTTATTTTGCTGTAACTACAGCATAGAGTAGTAGTTCGGATGCCTAGCATACCATATATTGATGAAAAATGATTTAATTTTAAATTGCCCGATTTTGTCTTCTTTCCATATGTGAGCTAATAATCTCTGTGGTCCTCATTTTCGGCGCAACTGCTTCCTAAATTCAATCTCGTATTGTTTCAATCTTAGTTTAAAAGATTGAACCACAAAAGTGGATCTTTATGTAGCTGTTTGCATTTTCAGATAATTGTTCGCCTAGACATTCCAGTTGTTGGTCTGTTTTCTTTAATATGATCTTCATTTAGATTATTATCATTGTTAAAATTGTTGCATTAGTAGCTGATTGATTGGCTGATCGGCAAAAATTGATGTTCGTATTACCCTTCCAGGGCATAGACTAGGAGACTTCTTCGAAATAAATAAACGACTAGAGCCACAATCATGAAAATTACTGTCCATGTTCCTCCTTCAGACTGGACACGTTGTAAGAAGTTGTTGGTAAGAACAGGATGAAAAGGCGCAGATGAGGAGCCATCGCTCAATTCAAATTGATGCAACTAGAATCATGGAAATTGACGCCAACATTGTCTTTCCAGATTAGACACCCAGTAAAAATGGATTTTTCAAAACACATATTTTTAAACAGAATGAAAAAGGGTAAAAGAGAATAAAAAAGGACAAAGGGTGGTATTCTTAGTTTGAGATGCAACTAAGAGGCACACAAATGGTATCATCGATCAAAACAAATTTCATTTCATTTCGTTTATTAAGGTATATGGACATATAAATCCTTACAGACTAAGAATTGACATAACATATATCAACAATGTTATGTAAATATGTACATTATTTTATTTTAAATATCTAAAAAGGAATAGTTTAATGTTATTTCTAGACATATAAAACTCTAGATCTAGACATATAAAACTCATTTCTTGCAATCCCATTTAGGATATTGAATAAGTTCGCGCTTCAAAGCACTATGATGGGCATAATATGTGGAATGGCGTGTTATATTAAATATAACGGGTGGGCCATAAGGGTGTTGGCGGTTTAAATATTCAATTAAAAAATACTACGAAACATAAAAGACATATTTGTATTTTTAAAAAGTAGAAGCATGGGAATTTTTAAGACTTAAAAATAATGTTGTCCAAATGGCTTCCCTCGGCTGCTTGACACTCTTGAAACCGAAGTCGCAAATTTTGGAAAACTCGTTGAAAAGTTGTTCTCGGTGTTTTGTTACTTTCCTGAATAATGTTCCTCTTCAACTGCTCTAAATTGGTCGGATTATTCCCGTACACTACCGATTTGAGTTAGCCCCATAGAAAATAATCGCATGGATAGAGATCGGGGCTACGTGGGGGCCATTCAATATCCCCCCTTTTCGAAATGGGTTTTCCAGGAAAACTTGACAAAGTTACGTCGGTTATTGGCATCATCGGGTTTTAATTCTTGGACTATCTGAATCTTATAAGCCTTCAAATGCAAATCACGTTTCAAAATTCGTCGTAAAGTTGTTCTTTTGACATCCAAAGACTGAATTCTCTTACGTGTTGACTGTTGCGGATTTCGCTGAACTGAAACACGAACACGCTCCACAATGTCGGCTGATCTTGCAGAAACTGGGCGACCACGAACCGTAATTGGTACTGTTGAGCCGGTTGTTTCGAACATTCTGATCCATTTTCGTATCACATTGACGCTTGGAACTTCACTTAAATCATGTAAACCGTGTTCATGCCGATACAAACGTCGTGCAGTAATGACTGATTTATTGTTTTCGTAATACGCTCGGACACAAAATGCACGCTGCACTCCCGTGTACGGCTCCATGGCGACTAAATTTCCAGGAAGCGGCGCAGCGAACAACATATCCCCCCGCCACCACGCGCATAAAACGCTATAAGCTACAATAATTCAGAACAATCAAATATACCAGCTATTATATCGAATACAAATAACAAGATGTGATAAATACGGCGATATTGCAATGGCTGTAAGCCGAGTAGCCAGCATTTGGAAATATAAGGAGGCACAAAATCACCAAAGTTAATTGAAGAGAGAGCAAATTTCAGAAAGACCCGCTAAATTCTCTCTATGCGTGATATATTGACTAGGGGACTCCAAACAATAGAGGCATATTCCAACTTTGATCTTACATAGAAAGTATACATTATTTTTAAAGTATGCGGATCAGTGAAATCGGAACAATTTCTTCTAATATACGCTGGTATAGAAAAAGTTTCAGGGATACTATAGTTTATATGCGAGGTGAAAGTCAGCGCCGCATCAAAAACAACATCTACATCCATTTTACTTTCAGTAGTGAGGAGAGCCTGTAATCACCAATTTTGAAATCCAGTTGAATTGAATTACGAGGCCTTGAAAATGAAATATGAATACATTTTGCTAGATTTAATGAAAGTTAATTTAGAGAACACCAGTCAAGAAAATTATCTAAATCGTTTTGAATATCTAAAGCCTCAGATATATTCGAAATTTTGTGATATATTTTTAAGTCGTCTGCATATAAAAGAAAATTTACTTTTTTACTTTTTTAAAATTAGAAATGTCATTTATAAATAAATTAAACAGCAAAGGCCGCAAAATACTACGCTGCAGCACGCCAGATGTTTGGAAATGCGGAAGAGATTCATAACCACTAATAACGACTTTGCATATTCTATTATGATAAATATGATTTTAACCACTTTAACATCAAGGAATGAAGTCTCATAAATTACAACATAGCACAAAATATACTATAAGATACTTTATCAAATGCTTTGGCGAAATCTGTGTAAACTGGTTCAACTTGATGTCCAAGTTCAAATGATGAAATACAATATTCTGTGAAAATGGTTAAATTTGTTGTGGTTGATCTACCAGGATGAAATCCATGCTAAGATGGTGATATAATCAATTTTGTAAGAAAAGACAACTTCTTATAAATTATGTACTCAAAAATATTCAAAACATTTGTTAGTTTGGAAATTGGTCTGTAATGCGTAACATCATTCTTCTTACCATCTCTAAAAATTGGTGTTATTGACGTCGACTTCCATCTATCAATAAAGTTGCCTTCCTTTAATGAAGAATTAAAAATATATTTAAGAACAAAAATTAGTGACGAGGCACATTTCTTTAATAGATAAACACAAATCCCGCCAGAATCCGATTTATAGCTGGTTTTTAAGTGACTTTCCACATTTAAAGATTCAGTAACCTTTTTACGAAATTTGTTACGCAGATTGAAAAGTTTTTTTAAGACCTCCAGTATACCACGAAAGCAACCAAATGGTTGGAGCAATATCATGAAGCTGCTTTTGTATGCTCTGCTTTTACAGTATAGTCGAGCCGAAAAAAAATGTTTCTAAATTTACTTTTAAGGGGTAGAACTAGGATATTTGCGCTATTGCTAACAAAAGAAAAAGTGAAGTCCGAATAATCAGATTGGATGTGTAAATTCGCTTACTAGCGTAGGCCAAGAATGAGGATGTATACAAATTTGTGGCTCCAGTGGATAAGACATGAAAGAATGACAAAAAAGATAATAATTGTACCATCTTCCAAGACAAACGGCTAATGCTGTTATCACTATAATCAATATAAACATTACTACTATGGGCAGGTGGGCGATAAAAGAGCATTTGTTGAATTCTTGTTTTAAGAGAATCAAACAGTTACCACAAAATTGGTTCACTAGACTTGAATAAAATTCATGAAATTGGGAGTGTAGATTCCTCCATCAAGATATGCGGGCGATAAGAATGAATTTTCGAAAACTAGTACATCGCACAGTGAGATTCTAAGTGCAAAAAGTCTATTTTTCGACTGTAAAATATTAAAAATGTAATGATGCAATTTTGTATGGAATTGTTTAGTTAAGAGAAATTTATCATTGCTTTTTTGAAAAAAATAATTTTTTATCGCAAAACAATTACTTAGAAATGCTTGGGAGAAGTAATGCGCAAAACGACTAAGATTTTAATGCAACTTGAGGGCCTGTATATGCATATTTGTTGTTCGTTTAACTATTTTATGTCATGATGTTCTAAAAATATGGTGTTTTGTGATTCTTTAAGAAAAAAGACAACTGGATGACATAAATAGTTTCGAAACTATTTAAATTTAAAAAAAAGCCCTAGAAATTTCAGTGTTCTAAGTTTTCCTTCGATGAAAAAAAGGTTAGCTCCGGCGACCTCCATGCTATGACTGCAATAAAATGAAGGAAGGGAGTATATTATTGCGATTTATAGAAAAAACCTTTATAATATTTTATACTGCTGAACAAAGTTATAAATTTTATGAAAAAAGTCACAAGAAATTACGCTACAAATTAAGCAAAGAAATAAAGACAAAACACGTATATGGTGCATACATAACTGAAATTGAAGAGAAATTAATTGATAGGTTTCGCATAATATTATAAATAATCACATGTGGCCGAAATATTAATTCTTCGAAGTTTAAAAATTACACGCGGGATACGGCGAAACTTTATGTCGAAAAATACAGCTGGTATTATATGCCAGTAACTGTGCACAAAATATTAATGCATGGAAAAGAAATTATCGATGCAGCTACTCTTCCTATTGGTATGCTATCCGAAGAGGCAGAAGAAGCGCGCAACAAGGATTATAGAAAATATAGACTGATGTTTTCAAGAAAATGCAATAGAATGGCAACTAACTCTGATGTTTTCAACCGTCTCTTGGTGTCATCAGATCCTTTTCTTAGTAAATTAGGGCGTCAACCTCGTAAACAACATTTGGAATTAGATGATATTGTAAAAGAAATGATAGATGAATAAGTAAATAAGTTTTCTTGCACATGTAAGTAATTATTTTATTTTAGGCAATCCTACTAAATATTTTTACAGAAAATAAGTCAGGCGGGTAGTGGGTGAAATGGTTATTTTTTCTGAGTAATATAGGCGACGGGCGTGGCCGATTTGGATGAAACTTTCCAAAATTTTTGTTTCCGTAGTACAGATGATCCATGCCAAGTTACAAAAATTTCTACCTAACAGAATAAAATTTATACGAAAATTTCATTTTGAGTTGTATGGGCGGTGGGCGGTGGTCGGTGGGCGTGGACGATTTAGATGGAACTTTCCAAAAATTTTGTTTTCGTAGTACAGATTCATTTTTAGTTGTATGGGCGGTGGCCGATGGGCGTGGTCGATTTGGATAAACTTTATATTTTTGCTACTCTACGTCATAAAACGCTCTATGCTGAATTTCAAGACTCTACGACATATTTATTGCACAAAAATGTATGAAGCAATCCCACTGTGCATCGCAGGGAATTAAGAGGGCAAAAACGAACCCGGCTCATAAAGGAATGACTGAAGCTAAAACCCCCTTAGGTTGTAGTCGCACAAAGGTAGAAGGTGTTTTGATATTCGATCTTTTAAAATGTATGGTATGTAAGCATGCATAAGGGAAACTAGACGGTGTTAAGCTGCACAACCCCGATATCGATAAACTCTCACTGTTGCTGCAACATAAATTAAAAGATTAATTTTCGGTACTCCAGACTCATATTCGTAACATATTACGCAATTGATGGCAACTATGCATCGAAGAGAATTGAGAGTATGCATATGAGTACATTGAAAAAAGACGTGTGGCAGACTGTTCCTTTTTTCTATTAAGTGGAAAGGACGGGAGAGCCAAAATGTAGCCCGGTACGGAGGCAAATGTAAAGTCCGGAAATTATACTAAAAGTTGGAAAGACAAAAGTTAAAGCAAGATGGAAATCTGGTCAGAGATACGCAGATAGCCATGCAATTATAAGGAGTAAACTTCTATAAATCGCCGGTTCAAAATGACTGAGATAGTGAAGAATTTATGTCAATTATCGAAGATGTCACTGCTTACCCAGTATTATAGTATAAGAATAAAAAATCTGTAATAATCAGCCGATTTTTTCACACCCTGCCAAGCAATGAAAATCAATGCAATGAATAAAAAATGTATGTTATTGCAGTTTACGAATGGGGAGATGTTGGGAACATATTGAATTTCGAAAGATTTGTATTGAAAGTACCAAAAAGGGTAGTAAAACATTCTTGCTGAATCAAATGGTATATAAGAGTATCCTTATTCATTCGGTGAATGTGAATTGATGTGTTACAATCATTTGATTTGAAACGAGCGGCAAACACAGTACCAGCATTATTTATAAATTTCTGAGCAACTTAAAAGCAATGAATTTAAAATTTTTCACAGCAACCATTTTTGGATTTTATTTTGCTTGACATAAACGAAAACAATTTTTTAAATGAACATTGAAAGTTTTAAATTTAATTTAAATTGTTTAATTTAAATTGTATACGAATGTTTTGTTTAACAAAAAACGTTATTGAACAAATGTGAGACGAAAGTTTTACCATTTACCACTCTCTTTAATCAAATTCAATTGTGAATATTCAGCATAAAGTATTAATATAAACGCCAATAAAAGAACTATTTTATCAGGTAAACATTCTCATCCCGTGATTCAATTAGAGGCACACAGAGTGCAACAAAAGTGCACATGTTGGTCAGTGGTAAGAAAATATATAAAATTTTGTATTAGAATCAAAAAAAGATTTGATTAATTTGATCATGATGATTATATGATTTGTCGCTTATTGTGTGGAGAACATGAACGAAGTTTGAATATTACATTTTTCGACTTCACAAAAATTTAAATTTTTTTCGAATTTTTTGTTCACACATTTTAGTCAAATGAACTACAATTACCGACGTCTAATATTTGCTGGGGCCATTTTTTCTGCATTTTGTTCACCTGTAAAAAAAAATAATTAAAAATTTGGATTCATACTAAAAGGCATAATTTCAATTAAAACGCTAGAAATACAATTGCCAAAATTGAGCAGCTTCTATCGAGTTGTTCGGAAAGTTCATTCGGGTTTTAAAAGAAATTTATTTACAAATTCATAGGCAAGAAAACAATGATTTTAATCTATTATATAATCTCCCCTTTTTTAACTTTTTCCCACCTCTCTGGGGGATTTTCAATTCCGCTCTCATAAAACTCGCGTGTTTTTTCTGAAAAAAAAGCGTTCAATTCAAGTTTTTACTTCCTCGTCGTTATGGAAATTCAACAGGTTCAGTTTACGTTTCTTAAATTTTGGTACACTTTTGTCATATCATCATCATCTTTATTGTGTATACTATTGCATCCTTTCCCTATGTCCTGCTTTCTTCATATCAGTATGACATACACGATTGACACCAAGGAGTCATAAATTATGTTCTCGAATTTTATTTCCGAACGGAAAACAATTTTCATTTACATTTTTGTTTCTACTCACTCATTCCTCTCATTACAACACAAACACCTGCTTCATTTCTGGTGTCAGCTGGCAATTTCCGAGGGATATGAAGACAACGCAAAAACTAACTATTAATTTACAATTGGATGTTTTTTCATTTCTTTCGTTTTTTGTTTCTGCAGTTTTCTTCAGACGTATTCACCAATCTGGGCCACACAAAAATTGTGCTTAATTTTGTACAAATCATCGTTTTTAACAATTTGTTGTGATATCATATCATTTGTTACCTTCATGTTTATGTGAATTAAACCCGCATCTTTTTATTAACCCTGGGGCACAGCTGAAGGGAATAAGTACTACAACCACTGTTGGCGGATTCTTCCTAACAAGATGCACGTGCTGCATTGGGGAGAACCAACGGCAAAGAGATACAGACACCAATTCTTGGCATCCGCAGCTACGGTCGAGTGTTGTTCCAGTTAATTAGAGTTTTCAACACCTGCTGGTTTTTCGACAACTTATATGGAATTCTTAACCATCAGTGCTGGCTATGTTTATTGATGAGTTAGGAGTCAAATTAATATTCATGATGAAAGAAAAGGCGATTTCAAAAACTTTAATATTATTTTTCGAGAGGTCCTTATGAAGGCGATGGGAAAACTGCATTATGAGATACAACAGAAGATAACGAGAGTTTCATTATTTTCTCTGGTGGTGGGCTTTTAAAGTGTTTTTAAAATGCTACTTAAACTGAGCGCAATATGATTAATGAAACAATGTACGTATATACTTAAAAGCGCACAATTTATTCTTGTGATAAAGATCGCAAGGGGACATTCTGGGGTAAGATTCGCTTCATAAGCGAATAATGTTGATCAATAATTCGCCTGTTTATCTTAATAATCTATTAGGGCATTAAATGAGGTCACAAATTAAATTCTTCTTCTTTTTTCTCCCTTTGCGTTTCCTTATTTAATTATAAATAAAAAAAGTAGACTTCAAGACGACACATATTGCTTTACAAAATACGACACCACCAATAAGTTATTACGTACTGAAATTGTCAACGTAAAAGATATAATCTGACAATACCATAGCCATGAAATATTAGCGATTTTCTATCACCATCATACATTTTTTGCAAAAATATGTGCAGGAATAATTGATTTATTTTTTTTAATTTGAAGAAATCGGCAATTGCGGCGCATAGACTGTGGAAGCATAAGATAAGACTGCTTTATGTGAAGGAAGTTGTCGTGACTGGTCTCAAAAGTTTAAGAACGGTGAATATGAGTCGAAGACAAGAAATATTGCGAAAACAACAAAGGGTACAAAAATGCGGAACCAGAATAGTTATAGAAGATTCGTGTTAATCTCGGGAATAAATTGGCTTTACATTAGGAATGGCTTAACAAGGAATTTCGCGATGCTTAGAACCGTTGTGAATACCTCAAGAGAGGGGAGATTGGATTTCAAAGGAACAACACTGAACAACAATTTTGCACAAGTGAGATGCTGCCTGCAAGGCATAAAGAAAATTGGCTATTGTATCCCATACTTATGAGTGATGGATCCTCTACGATAAATCAAACAAGAGGAAATCATGAGCACCACGTGATCTTGCTTAAACATCGACAGCTAATCCGAATATCCATGAAAAACGAAACTCATATTTTGCATTTGATAAAATCAAATGTATTACAAGTTGCTCAATTTGAACGAAACCATTACAGGGATTCTCCGCTGAATACACTTGACGAAATTGAGTCAAGTGATCAAGCAAAAAACGTATTCGCTACTTCTTTATACACAATGTAATTATTATATTACATGTTAATGCTCGGAATCATTTAATTGGGACGTCCTGCCTCATCTACTGTATTCACCAGACGTTAACATTCCCGGTTTTCACTTGCTCCGATCGATGACACATGGATTTTTGTTTAGGAAAGACAGTGCAGCTGCGGCTTAACAGACCGCTCCCATTCATTGGCATTACCATCTTATATTCGTTGATGGGAAAGTAATCGTCGCATTCCCTCTGCAAATATAATTTTTCGAAAGTTCCATAATTAAGTCGTGAAAACAAGTAGCGGGTATTATTTTCGGGACATAGTAGCAGCATCAGGGCATATCTGGAAATAGCTTTAGATCATTTCCCATCAATTTCCTCAGTACTTCAAGTAATCGATTCTTCATTTATACTTCAATCTGGACAAGCCAGATTATTTGTACCAAATGTACAAATCTGTCTGAATAAAATAAGGGAACATATTTTATTTATTAATTTTTAATTCCTAAAAGTATTTATAAAACTTCCAAATACTTTATACCAAAGTATATATAAGCTACAATCCATAAAATACCATGAAAGTAACCATGCTCGAAACTAAATTTATGCTTAAAAAAGCTGAACGATTTTTTAGGGCCCTTTTCCGTGACTACGGTAGAAAATCTCTCCCTTGTTCGATCACATCTTCCATACTGGTAAGGCCGATAAATAGAAATAAATCCGAAATATTCTATACCATCCTAACTCATTTGTTTTTACTTCTTTCCTATTCCATATTTTTCGCTATTCTGGGATATTTTCTCTATTTAATCGCGGAGTAAACAAGTCGATGAAAACATTGACTAGTTTTTTCCGGCTCAAGAGAGATTCCATTTCATTTCCAGATTCCTTTCCCCTTCATAACAACACAGATAAACCAGTGACACCAGACAACACCAAACAGGTATGCCTGGAATAATTGAATCGGACAAAAAATCATATATAATATATACTGATGGAGAGTAATCATCCATAAAGAGCTAAGTTCTTCAGTTTACTATATAATTCTTCAGCATTCTCTATTCACCACATTGTCAATAGTACTGAATTGGCAAGGACATAATGTGGACTTTTTTATACAGATGACATTTTTGTTGTTATACCTCAAAAAAATATAACACTCAAAAAAAAAAGAAAAAAAAAGGAATGTAAAATAACAAATATCTTTTGCCCAAATGTGTTCCTTGATTTTTTAAGTGGATTCAGCGATGTCCGTCTATCTGGCTATTAGAGGAGATATCTGTTTAAAACTTGAAGTAAATTCTCACCATCGAAGCTTGAATTGGGTTGTATTGGTGCACAGCTTATGGTACTTTCCATGCAAATTGTTTGATTTTCCGAAATTCAGATTTCCGCTATAGCTCCTAACCGACGCACAGCATCAACGCAAGCATTTATTTATAAGGCATAGTAAAATTTGAAAAAAATTGGTTTAATACATATATTCCTGTGTTCATATCTTTTGTCCGACTGCACTAAATTTAGTAAATTTGTATGTGGTTTAAACATAAAAACCGCATTTTCTCGCCCCTTCTGCTATTGACTGATTATTTCAATTTAGTATTTTTCTCCCGTTACTCATGTTTTGCAGATTGCAGCAGCGTGGATGTTTAAGCATTGTAAAGGGTGACCCAACAAGAACGCAAGATTTGAATTTGGCGCCATTCGAAGTGTCATTGTTTGACATTTGAACAATTGTTATTGTTTGCTAGTAGAAGGTACAAGGTTCGTAAAAATGGAGCGCTACACGAATAAATAACGCATTCTTATTCTGAAATTGTTTTACCCAAATGGTGAAAGTTTTGCGGCAACAGTTCGCAAATTCCGATCAATTTGGGGTCACAACAAAGCACCAAAAGAGTCAACTGTAAAGAAATTAATGGGTCTGCTAATGATGTAAAGACAACAACGTGCCTTCGACCAGGTCGATCAACCGAAAGTGTCGCAGCTGTACGTGATGATGTCGCTCAAACTCCACCTCAATTCGACACCGAGCTCAGCAAATTGGTGTCTCCAAATCCACTATGCAGCGAGTTTTGACAAAAAATTTGCATCTTCATGCATACAAAGTTCAATTAACTCAGGAACTGAAGCCAGCTGACCATGGACAGCGAAGGGAGTTTGTTAATTGGGTATTGGAGAGACAACATGAAAATGCTGATTTTGCCGATAAAATCATCTTCAGTGATGAGGCCCATTTCCATCTTGATGGCTTCGTCAATAGGCAGAATTGTCGCATTTGGGGTGAGGAAAATCCTCGAGAGAAGCAAATGCATCCTCAATGTGTTACTGTATGATGCGGATTTTGGACTGGAGGATCACTGGATCATTTTTTTATGAAAATAAGGCATGTCAAGCGCAAACAGTCAATGGTGTTCGGTATAGTGAAATGATAACCAGTTTTTTCGTGCTTAAAATTGAAAAAATGAATGTGGAGGGCATGTGGTTTCAACAAGACGGCGCCACATGTCATACAGCCAGAGGAACAATTCAATTGCTGCATCAGCCATTTCCCGGCCGTGTTATTTCGCGTTTTGGAGACCAGAATTGGCCGCCTAGATCGTGCGATTTAACCCCATTTGACTTTTTTTTTTGAAATACCTCAGCATTTATGCAAAAAGGTCATTGAAAATTTCATTAAAAGGTCGTGTTTGTGTCAGCAAAGCCGCGGCTGCCATCTGCCCGATGTGTTGTTCCATACATAACCTCATTCTGTCTACTTTACGGTATAATAAAATTTCACGATTTTTTTTAAATATCTGCATTTTATTTAAAACTAGCCGACTCGGCAAACGTTGCTTTGCCTTCAAATTTTATTTTTATTGGAAATGTTTCATGCCAATCGGTCTATTATAAAAAGAAACGCCTATATTTGCAGAAGAAATTCTGTTTAAATACCGTTAGCAGGAGCAGAAATAATTGCTTTTTAATTTGTGGTTTGTATAGGAGGTACCTTTCCCCATTGTCCAATCCCGCCCATATTTGCAGTAGCACTTAAGATATGTACACCAAACCGATGTACCAGATTTTGTTCAAATACCGTAAACAGGAGCAGAAATATTGGATATTTAATTTATGGTTTGTATGGGAGGTACCACGCCTCATTGTCCAATTGGACCGAATTGTAAATCTAAGCGTAAGCAAAGCGGTCCAGCCGTTCTGGAGTTTTAAGCATCGGAACAAACCACGATTCATTTTTATATATATAGATTTAAATTTTGCGTTCTTGTTGGGACACCTTTTACTGCTTTATGCTGCCTAATAAAATTAGAGAAAAGTCGACCAAATAATCATGCACTTTCTTCCATATACGATATATGACCGATTTAACTCATATGTTCTTAGATTCATGTCGTTAAAATTGTTGCACATAATTCAGACAGATCATGTGCTTCCTAATATTTAATTTAACCGGTATTAAATAGATTCGTAGGTTCATATTTAATGGGTTCATTCTGTTGTAGTAAACTATGCATTGTTTATCAAGCATCAGAGTATCTGTTTGTACTACACTCAGTTCTGCCAATGAAAATAGTTTGAACAACTGATTCTCTTACAGTACTCACTAACTCAGTAACTTTTTGGGAAATCAACTTTTTTTATTATGTGATTTTATTATTTTTAATAAAATAGTTTAGTAAATTACAATTTTGATTCATTTATTTCGCTTTAATTTATCAACGAACAAGAATCTGCCGTTTTTCTATGCTTCCATTTTTATGCTCCATCATTGCACCATTGCAAAAAACTGGGCAAAATCAGACTAGTAAGAAAAACCTTAGCAGTACAAAGACTGCACCATTTTTTCTGCGTTTTTTTTTTACTTTTTTTTTTTTGTTACTTTTTGAATGATTTCAACATATTTGAAATATTGCAACGTGCCAAGGCTCTAATCCTTTGAAGGAAACTAGTTAGTATAAGGAAAATATATGGATAATTTTGAATACAATGAGTGTCTATTACATCAACCATATACTGCATAACATTTCCAGTGTGTAGAATATTTTTCAGAGGAGGACTTCTCTGTGCTATTGAATAGAATTCTCTAATTGAAGCTCTGTAACTCAAAGTCTTAAGTATTCAAGTAGCTCTTTAAGAATTACAGACACAATAAACTGCAATCCAACACAAATGCAAATACATTTAATTTCAAGTTTTTAAAGCTCTTTAGCCTTCTACAAGGACCCTCAAAACTATTTGTGGTTGGCATTACAACGTAACTGGCTTCTATGTACTACTGGAAACTTAACTTTAGTGTTCATTCAGTTGTGCGAACCTATGGAACACTCGAATCAATTGTTTGTATTGTTCTGGTTGTCATTATTATTTTTCGCATACAACTTTCATTGAGTTATGCTTTATACAGCCTTTATTGTATGATTATGCTAAGGATGACCATCGGTATAATGATGTTTTGTGATGATGCTGTTCCACTATAGCTTTACAAGTTATGTGTCCATGAGGGACGTGTGATAACTATGTTGAGTAGAACAGGAAAATAAACTGCAAATCCTTTCAGCTTAATTTATAAAGTGTGGTAAAGAGAAATTCTTTACTTTTTTCTTTTATTTTTAGCATTGCGTAATCTGATTTAGGTGAAATTTGCGTTGTTTTGTTGGATAACTTGTTGTTTTTGAAGAAAATTTCATCCAGGTATCGGCAAAAAAGAGGACAGTCAATTTTCACTCAATTTGAATTGAATTTTTCAGCAGCTAAATCAGTAACAGGTGGTGCTCTCTTTGTGCCAGTTCCGCACTATAAGATAGTTGCATAAGAATCTGCCAAACAAGTTCCAGGAACTACTGGCGAATTACTATTAATATGGTTGACTTGGCGTGACCCTAACGGGACATAATTCATCTACTGTTGTCCAAAGTTAACCAGCGCTGGGCAATCGTTTGCTTCAGGCAGTACAATTGTTGATAGTACAGGTCAGAGTTAAGAGTTTGGCCATAAGAAAGCAGCTCATAGTATATTAGTATGATTATTTGCCAACCCCACCGAACACACAGCAAAGCCTTCCGGGCCGTCAATCCTGGCTTGGCTACCGCCGACTACAGCGAATCGCTCATTGTCATTTTCTTTGACGTTATCGTAGGCCAATTTTTCATCACCAATTACTACCCGATTCAGAAATGGGTTGATTTTGTCGTGATTTAGCAGCAAAACTTGGAAATTCGGTCCATGAGGTTTTTGGCGATAACATGTACGGTATTCTTTTTGTACTCGTATCTAGCGTTATTCACGTGGTTCCAGAAAGGTTTTAAGTGCAATACCAAGCACGGGGGCAATCAAAACATTATTTACAATACAGTCTCACGACTTCCATTATTTTATCGATCCTTCAGACGGTGGTATAAAAAAATCGATCAAACAAGTTGACTTAAATTGTGTGTAAAAAATGGAATTAAGTGCTCAAAAATACTTGAAACATTGACAGTGGCATACGGTGAGAGTACTCTGAGTCAGAAAAAAAAATTTTTACAAGTGGTACACACTTTTCACAGAAGGTCGAAAAGGTGATGAGAATGACGACGCTCCCTCCGGACGCCCCAGCACATCAACCACCTATGAAATTTGAGAAAGTGAAGAAAATTGTTATAGGAAATCGTCGAATCACAATTAGATAAGTTGCTGAGGATGTCGGCATATCGGTTGGTTCGTGCAATGCAATCTTTTCGGAAATTTTGGGCATGATTTGCTTAAAAGAGTCATAACTAGTGACGAATCATGGGTATATGATTATGACATCGAAACTAAAGCCAAATCATCACAATGGAAGAGTCCAGGAGAGCCAAGACAAAAAAAGCATGCCAAGTGCGATCAAATGTCAAGGTTTTGCTCACTGTTTTCTTCGATTACCATGGCGTAGTGCATCAGGAGTTCTTACCACAAGGTCGTACGGTAAATAAGTTACATTACCTTGAAATTATGCGCCGTTTGCGTAGGCAATACGAAAAAAATGCCCGGAATTGTGAAAAACAATTCATGGCTTTTGCATCATGATAATGCATTTGCTCCCTCATCTTTGCTTGTGAGAGATTATTTGGTTAAAAACAACACCGTTTTCATGCCTCAGCCACCCTATTCACCAGATTTGGATCCCCTTGCGACTTTTTTCTGCTCCCGAGATTGAAAAGACCCATGGAAGGACGGCGTTTTGCTGCGATTGAGGAGATAAAAACATGCCAAAGAGTGCATATCAGAACTGCTCCAAGGATTGGAAAAAATTCTGGTACAAGTGCATTATATCTGAGGGGAACTACTTTGAAGGAGATAAAATAGAAATTGATAAATAAACAAATAATTTTTGAGAAAAATTGAAATTCACCTCGTACATATATAATATGTATATATATGTATATATGTATGATGGCTTATTACTTCTTTGCTGATGTTCAACTTTGACGAGGGCTCAAACAGTACTGAGTTAATCGATTATAAGACTGTCTTAGTAGCTTTTTTGATAAGAGATCTAATCTGAATCTAAATGTAGTAAGTTTTGAAAGAATTGCCCATCCAGCATATAGGTGCTGCAATGTGTATTCTTATATATATTCTGCGCAATATATATTCTTTCGCAAGAATTTCGATTTTACATTATCCTCGATTATTTTTTCAGGAAAACGGATCATTTGCTATTCATACTTTACTTAACTTCTTAACTTTGCGCTTCCTTTTTTTTAATTAGATTTATTTATTTTATTTATATTAGAAATATGTGAGCTTTATATATAGTTTTAAACACTAATTTAATGACAGGCTGTGGCTCGAAACTCAACAATATTATATTGATATTAGATTAACATTCAACACACAATCCTCATACACACTAAGCTATAAAATCTTGACATACATTACGAGCACTTGACGTAATGTAAAGGAGATACGAACTTCAAATGAATGTAATTCTAGGATTGCATCCATTTAACTAAAATGTTATAGTGGTCACTCTTGAAACTAACAATAAGAGCATTATTATTGTTGTTGATATCATTTTCGTTGTTGTACTCATTACGATGATGATGTACTTCATCATCGTCAAATGCAGCTATGGCTTTAAATCATCATTCGCAATTATCATCATGATGAGCATATTGTTTCCAACATCATTCCAGCCGCCATCAGTGTATTGATAATACCAACGGCCATACTAGTCAGCAACACTTTTATAGCTATATACAACTTCAAATAATCAGCTATAGATGGGAAACAGTTGATCAAACCGTTGCGGTCTAAACACTTATAAAGAGAGATGGAGTATAATTCAGCGAGCGACAAAAGGAAGCGCCACTAAAGGCACATGTAAGCTGTCAAACTTTAAAATTTGCCATGACATTTAACATGCCATACTTAGTAGTCATTGTCGTCGCTTGTTGTCTTTGTTTGTGGATTCAGTCAATGTCCAAGGAAGTGGTATTTATGCCTCTTACACACTGAATCAAAGGGTGAGAGATGTGACTTTTGTTACGTGTATTTGTTTACTTCTTTAGCCTTCTTTATTGCAGAGTTAGGTTGTTCCAAGTGCCGCATTTCTCAAAAGACAACGAGATATAAATCATAATTTTTTACAATGTAGCTCCGTAGATGAAATAACAGTGAAAACATTGAAAAACAACTATTTACCTTGCAAAATTCAGAAAATTTTTTTTGTAGAAACTTATTTGCCAAAAGTCTGTGCATTTGTTATAATGGTCAAAATCGACTTGAATTATTTCTTAACCTTACCTTGATCTTTGAACCTGTACGCGATCGAACTATTTTTTGTAACACTAATTTGGGAACAAGAAGAGGAGGCAAATGATAAATATCCATCGTCACCAAGAAGAACAACTTAAGTGGAATTAGTACAAAGTCGAATTTATTTCTTATTATCAACCTACTTCTTTACGTCCTTGTTTGGAAAAAATATACTCGTATATCCAAATATTGATGTAAGCTAGAATATATTTTCTGTTATTATTGTTTATGCTACTGAAACACATGCCGTCATTTCGTCTCATTTCAAAATTATCACAAAATAGAGGTTTTTTTTGAACGCTTAATTATTCGAAACAATAAATTCCGATATAAAACGTTTATTCCAGTAATTATGACTGCCTGGAAGATATTACGACTGCCTGGAAGAGTAAAGTGTAACCGCTGTATTGGCCTAGCATCTTCGATAACGAATTCGGGCTAATTGATTTCTCCGTGAAGATTTCAACATAGATATATCCACAAAGCATATTGACTATTCTTTGATCAGAACCAAGTTAACCATGGGCAGATAGAGAGAATCAACAATATCTGAAATAGAAGAAAAATATGACCCCCAACATGAAGTCTCTGGCATAAAATACCAACCAAATTCGTAATCGGTAAAAAACATACTAAGATATGAAACCCGCCCCCAAACAAACGTCACTTAGATAAAGAACATAAGCTTGGCGGCTGGGGAATGACCAGTCGCATACAAGCCAATATTGCAGCCGAGTTGTAGACGTGAACTGAGGACATCAATAATCATATAAGGGAAGGAGCAAACAGAATTTTCTCAGTAAAATGCTCCTCACTTTAATAATGAGAATGTAAATCGGTCATTTGAATGGGAGATGGTAACGAGTTTTCCAAAGAGGCCAGACCGATGTCGACGTGGAACAAAATAATCTGTGTGCGAGATTTTAAGGATTTTTTTTATTTGAAAAGCACACGTACGAGTATGTCATTATGTTTGGAATATAATATTGTCCGAATGTCCGCCGCGGCTTCCCAGATTGGCCTGGCTTCAAAAGGATACATTTTCAATGACTGCGCATAGACCCGACTTAATTTAACTGATGGCTTTTATTATTTTTGGCGAATCATCGATTGACTACAGCTTATTGGCACAGACTTGTGACTTCAGAAAATCCCACATGTAGAAGTGAAGTCGAGTCGCATGATCATGGTGGCCTCTGTGAGAGATAACCATATCCCCATATCCTTCATGTATCATGTATATATCGCAGCGTTCGCTGTACGGTAAGTAGCGTCATCCTACTTTAGCCACATTCCATTCACACACATATATAAGTAGTTTATTTCGCCTAAGATAAATCGGTTTTATATATTGTGCTCGTCCTTGAAAGCGTAAACAGTAACTTCTTGTCGACGGTATACCACGTGCGGGTTGGCGTTATTCCACATACGGTAAATTTGTTTGTTAACATAGCCATACATCCAAAAATGCTTCTCGTAGAGCGATCCTTTTCCAAATGCTCCAAATGCTCAATTGTCATTAACGTTGAGCTGCTGAATCTGACAAAATTTCAACGGCTGCAGGCTCAATTCCCCATGGAGTATGCCAAAGTCCGAGTTCTTTAATTTCACAAACTTTCATGGACTGCAGTGATGCCTTCAGAAGATCTAGCGTTCGTTTGATATACGGGTGTTCGCTGACTATACTAAACTGTTCCCCTAGATTTTGGCACCCATATATTGGAGAACCGTATTTGAATGGCCACCTCGTCTGCATTAAAAAGTGTGCAATAATTTCAATAATAGCCTTTTTATCATTTGGACAGATGCCGCCAAAGCAACTTCGTCATTACAGGCTGTTCACATCGAGCAGAGCTATATGAAAAACCTGTTAGTAGAATCGTGGTTCACTATTTTGTAATTCAGCAAAACATTATAAAACAATGTAATACGAACAACCAATAGAATGGTTAAAAATATAAAGTATTACAGTCTGCGGATGAGCAGTTACAGAAAACGAAATGAATTTCGGAAAATCGACCAATTTGTATGGGAGCTACCAGAAGAGGTGGATAGAACTAGCTTGTTTATAATCCCCGTATACGATTTGATAAAGTGTTAGGCTGCCAAAGTTTGACAAAGTTTTATAAAGATTTACAATTGTCGGATCTGCCAGCCAGCCGAGTACAGTAGTCGAGTACACTAAAATCTCTGAATCAACTTAAAAATCAAGATGATAAGTACATTTGATCAAAACACACTTGGTACTTTAAACACTTCTTTCAGGATGTTACTTTTTTGCCGTATTAAATTTGCATTCAGTTTAAGATAAGTTTGTGTTTGAATATCCAAATGAAGTTCGAACTTAGATTTGAAGGCATAACTGTAAAGGGCAAAAATTTTGCCGTCAACATTGTTAATAATTAATTTTTTTTGCGCAAAATTGTTATTTGCAATGCATTGCATGACCAAAATATTTTAGGAATATTGTCATGGTTTATTCTCAAAACACTTTGGAGACTCATTGACAGTCACCTCAGCACAAACATTGACCAGAAGCTGCTGTCGGATAGACATCATGTTTACTGCCAGAGTAAATCCACTAAGACTGCTCTTCATGACTTGGTCAGATTCATCGAAGGTTCACTCGCCGTCGAGGAGTATACTTGGGTAGTCCTTCTGGTGCTGGCTGTGGTTGCCCGAACATGTGTTTTCAGTGATTTTGCGTTGCTTCAGGGTCTGCTGAAGGTAATGCGGGAACTTGGAAAACACTGTTCTTCATCTATCTGAGGTGTCCTAGATAGGCCTCACTCCTAACCGGGATGAAGCTCACTTCATTCCAGTGACTTCAAAGGTACTTTGGCTAAGAGAGGAAGCAGGCTCTGAGGAAATTTTCCAAGGGGACTTACTTCTTATCTCAAAGGTACTTCGACTAATCCTTTCGGGATTAGTTTGAGTACCCCAAAGAGGCGCTGGCTATCGCAAAAAAGAAAAGAAATATATATATACGTACAAAGGAAAAGAAAAAGAGAAAGCAATCCCATTTGTGATGGCACATCATGAGTAAGGCCTTACGGCGAGACTCATGTAAATAACCGCAATTGATTGATTTCACACTTACACTGATTACCAAGTTAGGGGTGCTATTGAAATTAACCAAAGAAGAAGAACACATTTTTCACCCCGAATCAAAATAACGGGATACTTCCATGGTTTGAAATTTTTTGTAGAAACAAATAAGTAATTACTGAACCATTATGTGAAGTATACTTTAAATAGTAGTCACTATTGTTAAATGATTAGGGAGGCGCTATTTAAGTGAGCGTCAGTGTAGGTTCGATTTTCGCACTTCATAGGATAGCACACATACAGATCATACGGTTTATAAGATATTTAGTGATCTCTCTATAATTAATAAGCAACAGACTTCAGCATTCAAAATATTGTTTTTTTTTTTTTTGTTTTTTTGTAATACTGAAATTTCGAGTATTTTTCGACAAGAACCAAGAGATTTGCCACATAATTCTATTACCCCTCACAATGTTTTGTAAGTCAATTTATATGGGTGGATTACTGTACTGATATAACTTATACTTAAATTTTTGTGTTTATGAATATGGACATTGTAATAAATTTATTTACAATACTTTACCGGTGTTTCATTCTTATCACCCTAACCTATCCTTGGTAACATTTTTTTTTCAAAGTACTTTATATTACACATGTAAATATATATATATTTCTCGGGCGATTTTTCTCTCTGTTGTTTGTTGTTAACGCAAAGTTATCATGACGGGACAAAAAGCGGCCACTAAAGAATCGTAGGAAATTACAAATGTTTTTTTTACTATTTTGTTCCAACAATTAAACAATGGTCGTATAAAACGAATAATAAAAGTTTAAATGAATTGAAGTATCATTGAGGAGCAAAAACAAGTACAGAAAAAAATAACAAAAAAAAAATTGCAGTTGTTTTGTTGGGGAACATTTTCAAAGGAATCGAGATCGCTGAGTACAAGTAGGACTCCTACTTGTTATATGATGCACAGGAAATAATGGACCATTGTATACTATAGTCCAGTTCAAAGGACACACTTTTTTGGATGGGTACATAACCCACATTATAAAGAATATGTGTTTAAACATTAAAACTGTGGCAAAATGTCGAGCATAAAGTATCGATTTTAATAGTAAGCCTTAAATTGAGATATTTTTATGTAGATCTATAAAACTGAATATTCGTTTGTCATGATACATCACATACAATTCAGCAAGTCTCGTTGATTTGATAATTTTGTTATAAACAATAATTTTTCTTGTCAACAAATCATGCTTGCAATGCTTCCTTTCACGCATGTTCTTGCCAAATATTTAAGGATCACAGTTTCACATTTTGTGCTGGTTTTGTATTTTTTATTTGCTTAAAATCATTGGTTGAAATTGAAAACTTTTTTATATCAGCAGCAGGAGATCTGTTTCTTATTAATTAAGAATTATTTTAATTAAGGTAATAAATTTCAAAATAACAAAAAACTGTGAGATGTCCAGAAAAGAAAACTGACACAATTAATGTAATACAAAAAAATAATAATAAGAGCAGAGTTGCCATCTCATTGCAAATAAAATAAAAATAATAACGTATAATGTATAGTGAATCGTAAATACGGTAATAATGGCGTGCGTTGACTGCTGTTTAACAACTAAAGCCAATCCACAATAAAAGGACTCAATGTAGTAAAAGTCTATCAATCTAATTTTGGATTAGTTATTATAATGTAATTCCGCTTAAAGTGCCTACTATAGTTTATGTATATAAACTCGGAAAAGCTGTCACTTGTTTAGATCATTAAATATAAATTTGGAGCGGAAAATCACCGCTCAATCACCGAATAAAAGTTTAGTGCCCACGTCTATGCAGGAAACAATTAAAAAATTCAACTTTGTGCAAGAACAGCATCCATTAAGCGGACTAAACATTACTTTTAAATCAGTGATTGAATAACATGTTTAAGTATATGACTTCAGAAGGTTGTTATTTAATTTTTATATTGAGTTTTATTTTCTCAGATTTTTGTTTGTTACAACCTTGACCTTACTAAGTCAATTTCAATACTTTTACTCTAAGGCAAAAGATAATTGGGTGAAATTATATGCCAATTATATATTTATGTTATGTGGGTGAAAAAAAGATATTGGCCTAAGACTGTCAATATACCACCACTTATAGTTTGTGTTTTATGTATGGATTTGGTAGCACCAAATGCTAACCTTTTAGTTATTGCACACACATTGCAGAGCTGAATTTTTCTTTAGGAATCTCTTTTGAGAGGATACGTTTGACTTCTTACAGGCGCAAATTTTCGTACAATTGTTTGCAAATTGTAGGCACAAGTTATCTAACGCATTTCTTGCGTCTGGAGGATGAAATTTTTTGCATTAACCTAACTTTGCCAAACTCCAGAAGTCAATACAAAAAAACGTATTGCAGAGCATTTCCAAAGAATGTTATCGCAATGAACAACATTTGTCTATATATATTTTGCCAATACACCTTCAATTTATGCACCAGAAACTATTATAAAGGGTGTTCCAACAAGAACGCAAAATTTAAATTTGGCGCCATTCGAAGTGTCATTGAACAATTGTTATTGTTTGCTAGTGTGAGGTACGAGATTAGTAAAAATGGAGCGCTACACGAATGAACAACGCATTCTCATTGTGAATTTATTTTACCAAAATGGTGAAAGTATTGCGAGAGGCCCATTTTCATCTTGATGGCTTCGTCAATAGGCAAAATTGTCGCATTTGTGGTAAGGAAAATCCTCTAGTGATCCACGAGAAGCAAATGCATCCTCAACGTGCCACTGTATGGTGCAGATTTTGGGCTGGAGGATCATTGGACCTTTTTTTTATGAAAATGAGGCATGTCAAGCGCAAACAGTCAATGGTGTTCGGCATCGTGAAATGACAACCAATTTTGTCGTGCCTAGAATTGAAGAAATGAATGTGGAGGGCATGTGGTTTCAACAAGACGGCGCCACATGTCATACAGCCAGAGAAACAATTCAATTGCTGCATCAGTCATTTCACGGCCGTGTTATTTCGCGTTTTGGAGACCGGAATTGGCCGCCTAGATCGTGCGATTTAACGCCATTAGACCTTTTTCTTTGGGGTTTTTTCAAAGTCGATGGCTTACGCGAATAAGCCGACGAGGACTCAAGCCTTAAAAGAGGAAATTGGACGCTGCATTAATGAAATACCGCTGCATTTGTGCAAAAAGGTCATTTAAATTTCATTAAAAGATCGCGTGTGTGCCAGCAAAGTCGCGGCGGCCATCTGCCCGATGTGCTGTTCCATACATAACCTCATTCTGTCTACTTTACGATATAATAAAGTTTAGCGACTTTTTTAAATATCATTTTTTTATTTAAAATTTAAATCTTACATTTTTGTTGAGACACCCTTTATTTATAAGAATTATAAGATATTTCGAATACATATTGCGTCTTTCATATGTGTGAAGATATACAAAAAACTCATGAAATAAAATGAAAATACCACTAAGCATAACTTTGGTTGATTTGTAGATTGATTGAATCATCGGTTCTTCAAATGTGAAGCCGTGAATTGCATCTTTATTACGCCATGGAAAGTTAATATTAGCAAACTGAAATTTAACCCGTGATTTAGGCAACATTTGACTTCGTGTACCCCGTGATTTAAGCGACATTTGAGTATGTCTACTCCATGGACGTAGCAATAATTTCTTTCAGGGGAGCTAAATTGATTCAATGCATCTAATCTGAAAACCCTCGGGTTGCTAAAAAACTTCTGGGGCATTAAGTCCCCCTAGTACCCCGCTTGATACATCTATGGTATACATCTATACATACATCTATAGTATATTTGCATCCCCTTGTAATAACTAGAATTGAATGTGGTTCCCCGGCACCAGTTAAGTGTTTGTGGAAATAGTTTTATTTTAAAGCAGTGAACGCAGTAAACACACCTCTTAAAATGTTGTTACCAAACTCTGTAGATGTACTTAACATGTTAATTTCTAAGCTACTACTTTAAACCCTTTTCTGTTAATTATAACTCTGGCAACCCTTATTTCAATATATGACTCCAACAGATGAAAAGAAAAATAAAAACGCTTCATTAAAAATGTTGCATGCTTTCATTGACGATTTTTTAACCTTAATATACTTTTCCAAAACCGAGGGAAAATGTAAAAAAAAAAAAATATGTCTATATGGATTTTTAAATTTTATTGTTGGTGTTTAAAAACAAACAAACTACAGACAACGCACACAACAACAACAGCGACGGCAGCAACAACGGATACGGTAACAAGACAACAAGCAACCAGCCACACTGCACACTGGCTTTACGTAATTAACGAGCAACAAATGAGCCAAAATTTATGTTGTTGCTGATTTTGACGCTGATGATATTGCGTAGCGCCCCCTTCGGTGAAGAAGTCATCGTCATGCGTTCTTTCTTCTGTTCTGTTGTCGCAGCTACGTCATGGATCGATTGTTTTCTGATTATACGTATGAACGCTTGAAAAGATTGTGAAGAGTTAATAATGTTTAAGGAGGGACGTGGTGAGGTAAATTTAAAAGATATCGTGTTGTGTATGGCCATGTTGCAAGCTTAAAGGTTGCATTGTTCGTTTTGGTGTTTTGGCATCATGTTGTTGCATTCATTTGGTTCGTCCGCCTGCTCGTCCGTTCTTATACACAATGTGGGTCATTGTAGATCAATTGTCATTGATAGCTCTTTTCTTTGGCCTGTTCTCAGATGTCGTTCATGCCGTTGACTAAAAGGAGATGTTGCTGCTTTACAAATAAATCACCAATATAATGTCAAAAAATTTAATTGGTAGAAAATTGTTAAAATACCACTAAGAATTTTGCCAGCATTTAGCAGTGGTCTTTCGATACATTAAGTAAGTCATTCATTTGTAGTGAGAATATTTTTCAGTTAATGCGATAACTTTTCGTTGCCATCAACAAATCGTGTTGTTCCCAAAATGCTGAAAAGGTTTTGTCGATTACAATGCGCTGATTTTGCTTCGTGCTGTTGGCGAAACACTTGATAATCGAAATATCCTTGTCATCCGTAGCAATTTTCGTTAACCTAATAACCCATTATGAAATGATGACATACTTAATAATTGCAATAACATTTAACGTTTATAAGCCACGGCCAAAGGCAGCCAGTGCTCACCAAAGAAATAGCTAATGCAACAGTACACGAGTATCTGTAGTTTCGCCAACAATGATCTAAGCAGCCAACAGGACCGACCGCCATGACAATGACAGAAAAATTCTTAAGTGTCATTTATTTACTCTTTCACTTTGTAAACAATGTTGTTAGCACGTCCCGATCGAATGACAACAAGTCACTGTTAGTTGGGAAATGGATGCAATCGCTCTTCCTTTTCTTTGAAGCACAGTGGATCGAAACCAAAATAATGTTAGAAATACCAGGTATAAGTTATCGATAGGATTGCAATCACAATAATTAAACTACGATTACGATCCGTATATACGTAATCTTTGTCTAGCTGAAATTAAGGCATCTATTGAACTTTGCGCTCTTACACTTGTTAGAACACGCCTAAAACTGGGCATGCAATAGATAATAATTGATAACGTAATAATCTACACAATCACAGTTGATGGAAGGTGAAAAGTTTTAGTCCGGAAATCATGATTTAGTAGGCTGTGAACACGACGACGGTGAGACGAATTGGAGGAGAAGCGCAAATAATCGAAGTGCTTGAAGTTATTTTCCACGGGCTGTCTATTCCAGTCGGCACATACGGGATGTCTATTCCAGTCGGCACATAGGAAGAAGAAGAAGGTTTTGAGTATTTATATGACAGAACTAGGGAACACCACGAAAGTCAAATTTCGCTTCGGTTTTTGTGTTATTTTAAATTTATTTCAAGTACTTTAGAAATTTGTTTTTGACTCATATTTGAAACAATAACTAATCTTATATATTGATTCGTTTATTATGCCAAATTTTACAATAAAACAGGGGATTTTCATCGAGCTTTTGTAAGGCCCATTCACCAAAAATTAGATGTAGGTACTTGCGTGAGTTGAATTTTTTAGGTTTTCAAACCCAAATTGACGTGTAAAATTTTCCTTGTGGTTGAATAACACACGATCATCAGTAACACTGGTCGCTACGGCTGCAATATTTTCTTCGATACGTACTCTACGCATTCAAGTTGATGGTTTTATGCCAAACAAGGTAAATTTGGTGCAAAATTTGTAGATAACAGCACAAATTGTTAATTCAGCAGGTCGATTATGACGACCATAAAATGGTCGTATTAAACGATGCACATTTGACACAGAGCACGAATTTTGATAATAAATTTTACCGATTTGCAATCGTTGCTCGTTTGTTAGTCTTTCCATGATGAAATGGCAAAGTATACTGTACACTTTTCACTTTGACAGATGACGTTTGGACGCCATTATCAACCAGTGCTGCCAACCTGAAAATTTTAAATCTTAAAAAATAATCACCTTGTATTTGTCTATTGAAACATAATGAAACTGATATTTGGATTCGAGAAACTGAAACGAAAATATAATTGCGGGCAATGTAACTGAAACAAAAGGTAGTTTCGTTTTTCGACACGGAAAAAAGCAAAGCAAAAGTAAAAATGCTTCAAGTAATTTATTTTCTGAATTTACGGTACCATTACTAGGCTGTCAGAAATTGTTACAGCAAAAGTTACGTCTGTTTATGAATTAACAAATTTTGAGCAGAATATAAAGAAAAGTTTTGATAAACCGAATCTGTATCAAAATTGTTTCTAATTTCATTTGGGGTGTGTGTAAGAACCAAAATAAAAATATTTTGCAATTTCGTTTTAGACGTATGAAGCAAAAACAAAATGCAATACAATTTCGTTTCGTTTGCCGGAAACAAAATAAAAATGTGTATTTTTGATTTAGTTTCCAGAAACTGAAACAAATCAAAATGGTTTTTTGATTTTATTTTGTTACGATGGCAATCCCTGGGAAAAACTGAATTTTAAAATTTTATTGTATTGAATGATAGAATGAAATGATTTGAATGATTGCACATGCGGCAAAGAATTTCACTCTAATTTCTAACTGTGTGTTGCAGCTGCTATAGAGTAAAGCCTTAAAAATTCATTGGTAAGAGGTCAATGTGATAACATAAACTGATATGGCCCATTGTTAGCAATAGTCTTTCAGCCAACTACATCATAAATACATACGAGGTGTGATCAAAAAATTACCGTTATTTTAAATTTTTTCCAAAAATGTGTGTGTTTATTTATTCATCAATTTCTATTTTATTTCCTCCCCCTCAGATATAATACACTTGTGCCAGCGTTCGTTCGTTGTCTAATCTTCGAAACACTTCTAAAACGTGCTTTTTGGTATCGCCAATAGCTCTTGTTTCGATTTTTCTTTTATCTCCTCAATCGTAGCAAAACGCTTTCCGTTTGTTTTTTTATCACAATTCGTACTTTGAACAAAAACCAACATAGAAATTTCAGTCAGGTTGGTGTTAAACAATGATGAGTGCTAAAAGGCTGGAAGGGGTATAGCTAAATTTACTAAATGTTTGTTGCTTGTTACATTATACTGAACTTAGTGTAGTAATGCATGGGATAAATTAGGAAATTTGCATGGAAGTTACGGGAGAGCGTGTTTATCTGGTATTCTTTTTTTTTTAAATTACACTAAACATTAAAATAAAATATACTTGACAGAAAACGTATGTAACTGCGGTTTACTCATTACGGTGTGCCGTGCCACCTTTGGCGGTATGAACGACATCTGGTGCCAGGTAGGGTAGCATAAATCAGCTGTTGAATGACGAGTAAACAAACACAAATGTATGTTTACGGGAAAAAAGGGAACAGAAGTTGAGTAGAGATCACGAAGGTGACGAGACACCTGAAAAGGAAAATGGAGGTCTCTTCTTTTGCGAATTTCATCAGGACTGGCAGCAGATCGAAAGTTCCCACAAAAAGGCAAAAAAAGAAAAAAAACGAGTGGGATTAAGCCCATGAAAGGGGCAATCCATATAAACTGGTGAAATATATATATTTGAATAATATAAAAAGAAAAAAAACTGAATTAAAACTTTTTAAAATACGCTGATGAACAAGAGCAGAAAAAACAGCGGGGGAATCACACAGTAAATCCTCAGTCATTGTGGAAATCACACAGTAAATCATCAGCCATTGTGGAAATCACCCACCATTGTCATCGGAGCACCATCGCACCTGGTGGTGCCGAGGTAACTGGGAATCCGACACATTTTTACACCGATATTATCTCGGACAAGACGGTCGCGACCGGACGAAATCTATTACTAAAATAGTAAAAAGAGGATTTGCGGTTATATTAGTATAGGATAGTCATTTAAGGTTTATTTTTTTATCGTACCTCAACCAAAAAGGAGGAAAAATCGACGAAGCAGGGTTGAGCTCAGATCTTCCACCGTCAGGTGAAGGTTTAGGAGGGGAATAAGTGCCCTTAAGATAAGCCATATGAATGACGTCCTTAAGCTAAATTTGAAAGAAAAAAAAAAGGAAAACATAAAGGTTTATTAATAAAAAATGTACTTTAACTGAAAATCTTTTATTATGTGATACAGTCTAAATAATTAACATTCGAAAAACACTTCCAAGGGAACGACTATACGGACAGACAAATTCCCAGCCGGCCGGTAGCTGATATAACTCCGCCATATTTAATCAGCGCCATCTTTTCGATCCATAAGGAAAAGACTGAGGAAAGGCGCAGATTAATTGAAATTTTTTAAAGAATTTGTTGTATTACCGAAATTTAAATTATTTTGTATCGAGTTTTTTTTTGCTTGTAATTTTTTTATTGAATTCCTTTGGTTGAAAATTAATTTAAATTTATAAAGAAATTTTGAGTTTGACTAATAAAAAGTGTATATTATTTTTTTTTTATAACGTTAAAAAAAAGTTTGAATTTTTTTAAATATGGAGAATTGAAGAAGGTGATGTGGTAATGGGGGTTCTGGACAAAGGCGACCATGGGACCTCTAAATAGAATTAAAATAGAGTGTCACGGTGGAATCAGCAAGATTCCAAGAGGGAGGGAAAGTTACTTTGACGGTTCATCGGCCAAAGTACAGGTGCAAATGTACGATGGTGATAGTGCGAGTATGTTCGTTCCTTTTTGTCTTAATCAATTGTTCGATTGATTTTTTTTGTTCTTGCTTCTGGTCCCGTTGTTCATTTTATTCAATATTCCATAAAAGCTGGTATGATTTTTTTATTTATTTTTTTTGTCGCTATCCACACGTCAGAGAGTTGAAAAAGAACCACCCCGTCCGGCGAGCTCTAGCCGCGCAAAGCGCCAGCGTACCAACGACTCCAACAATCTGACAATATTTCAGAACTCGTAGAGATTTCATTTTCAGACAGGTGATAGCACAACGGGTTAGAGGTGAAAAAATCGTATCAACTTGTATAGCAGATACTAGACGATACTAGTGACGATGCCCTTCACTTTCATTCTTAGAATTTGGTTCATAAAAAATTTTAATGTGTGGCAAATTTAACTTAAGAATATGTGGGTGAAATAAGCTATATGTATAGTCACTTGACTGGTTTTTCTCAAGGTGTACACAAAACTATAAATCAATGCAATGAACAAAATTCCTGGCTACTGGAGCTTAGTAATCAGAAATAACAGAGGAAAATTTGAACTTCGGAAATTTGGCCATTTGGAAGGGAGGTACCAGACAAGGCACGGCAATGCTGTTCATTTTCACTTTGAAATTCTGGCTTGGCAAATGCTCAGCGTGTACCAAATTTCACTACATTTTGTGCAACTGTGTAAAAGTTGTGATTAAAAATTCTGGTTACAATCATTAAAATTCTTGCTTGCAAATGCTAAGCGAGTACCAAATTTGACTAAAATTTGAGAAACTGCATCAATATTGTGAATAAAAATTATGGTTACAATCTGGCAATCATTAGGCATATTCATAAAAATTTACGGCAGTTATGAAACACGTTTGGTTAAAGGATGCTGGCTGCCTTGAACCCTTCCTTCTGGGGTCTTTATTTTTGGTAGTATCAAATAGTGTGTACCTTCATTCATTCTGGTGAAGTTACATATAACAAAGCGTATATAAGGATAGTTCCTTCCAGTCCATTATTATATATAGATATATATTAGAATATGGGTCGATATCGCTCATCTTACATGGCGTTTTTTTATATTTCAATTAAAATTGATTTGATGGATTAATGTGCAGAATACAATAGACAGAAATTGACATTGAGTTCATCGGTATAAATTTTGTTTTGTTCTTAGCTTTATCGCGTTGTCGAAAATAAAACAAACTTTAGGTCCCATTAAGTAAGTCTAAAAATAAGGAGTGTGTTCTCCCGCTGAATATTAAAAGTTCCCCAATATTTCATTCATGGCTTTCAAGGGAATTTGTTTGTCGTTTTACAATAAATAAAATAGTGAGAAGAAGATAAAGTAAGAAAATTTATGTATTATTTTTCCAATTGCATTCTACTGTGCCTCCTTTTATTTTGACCTTTTATTATTTACAGTGTTCTTTATTTTTCAAACCCCATGTTATAACAAAAAATTACATTTGATATTTTTATCATTCCACTAACTTCAATATTTCTTGCTTTGCTAACACAGAAATGGCGGTCTACCTTCATGACGTTGCTGGCAACATTTTGTCACCACCCCCACTTTCTGAAGACACCATCGTCTCTCCCACAATCCGTTGTCGGCGTCAATACTACGAGTTTCATTCACGTCGTGGTTGTTCATATCGGAATTGCATCAATAAAATATTTGTTGTTATTGTTGCTATTTATTGTAAAATGATTTAAAAGTTTGTAACGCTTTTGTCCCATTAAACTTTCACATCATCTTCATGCTCATCATTGAGGATGACAACAGCGTCTTCGGCGAAACAATTTTTTGCGCTATTGGGATTTTGATGATGAAGGAGATGCCATCGATATTTTGTACTTTATTGGAGGAGACGATTTAATAACTGTACAAAGGTTTACATTTGCAGTACAAAGGAATAGAGATACCTGACGCACCCAGAAATATTCGGTGGAAACTTAACAATGCTTGTGTGATGTGCGCTATAGAGATGTTAGACAAAACGTAGATGTGCTGAGAAATTGTGCAGCTTGAATTGATGGAGCTTTTTTGCGAATGTAGTGTAGATGGGTTAACAAAATCTTAAGGTCACTGGGGAATAATTATTCACAAAGTTGAGGTCTCATATTAAATATAATAATTACATACTGATAGAAAATAGAAGATCTGAGATTTATGACACGTTCTTTTTATTGAATCGCAAGATTTATTGCAGTATTAACTGATTGGACTAATTGATTAGTCTTTTCTTTCTAATTACATTGCCTTAGAACAAACTGTTTTGGTATCAGCATGACACTTCTATTTATTCCCAGAATCCACGTTTGCAAATTTTTAGATATAAATCCTAAATTTATCATCTCCACTGCAATTAGGACGTTTAAATGTAAAGTCCTCAATTGTAATGAGATTAAGTGCTTTAGAGCAAGCTTTTTGTCGACTGATCTATTAGAGAATTTGGGTGATTTGTTTAGGTCAGTTCTGACTCTCCCCCCATACGTGTATGGGGGTGTAATCTTTTAAATAAACTCTGGAAACGAATTCTAATCCCCGCTATTTTTTTATATTTTATAAATCTCTTGAGGAACCCTACAACTTCGTTACACAACTTTCTGTGTGTTGTGCCGCTTATACATAAGAATTTCAAAGTTACCACAACAAATTTGAGTTAATCTATATTTGCATCACTTGATTTGATTCTGATGAAAGATATGCATTTGCATCGGTTTTTATTTGTAAGTTAGTTTTCCATTGCTTAGGTAGCTTTAAATGGAAATAAAAAAATCAGTACAAAGAATCAAACTCGCAAGAAACCCGACTGAAGGATGTTGGCCCTGTGTTTACTGAAGGCGATACAGTTGTGCGTATCAACAACTAAGTGACCATTGTTTAGCTCAGCACACATACGTTCCTATCAAGCAAACTATGTGTAATATGGAGCATCAATTGACCGCATGGTAGGGGTTTAGCCCTGTAAACGGGCAAGTGATGAAACATTCACGGCAAACTATTTTAGATGACTTCAATGCGCCTTCCAACAGTTCAGAAAAAAACTTGACTGTCCTAGCATTCGAAAACGGTTACGACTTTGTATTATTATATCGAACTCCAGGAAGTATTCACAGAAAATTCAATGCCGCTCACTTGAATAGCACCCCCTTTAAATATTTTTCTAAGCTCGATTTTTTCCAAAGTAATAAATATAACGAACTGGTTGTGCTTTCATAAATCATATTTTACATATTTGATGTAATACTATAACATAAATTTTCTTTCATTTTTATAAATTAAGTACCAAAACATTAAACACAAAAAAAAAGTCAGAAATTCAATTTCAGTTTTTGGTTTGGTTGAATAGCCTCCCTTACAAAAATTAGATTATACACGAAAACATTAATTCTAAATTAAAGGTATTATTGTTTGCTTACATCTAATTTAAAAATACGTATTTTAAGTAAAATTTAGCAGTGAGTGTTTCCGCCCTGGTTGAGAATACATTTATATACATATTCTGTTCGATAAAGAATCATACAGTTTTTTGATTAGGTCCAGCAAAGTACACGATCAGGCCTGTTTAATGCCATAAATGAGTTAATTTTTGCTTGAATATTTTTTGAAATATGTTGAAGTCTTTAGAATAAGACGGCCAGTTCATAACCTCAACAATTTGGCTTTCAATCCATGATTTGACGACTCTTGCTGTGTAGATTGGCGCGTTGTCATGCTGGAATTTCCATTCAAAGTCTTCGAAAACATTTTTAACTTCAGGAAAAGCTTTTTCCAGCACGCCTTTGTATGAAGTCGCATTCATTTTTGCAGAGAGAAACTGGAGCTCTTTTGTGCCATAATAAGAGATCGCACCCCATCTTTTCGAAGATCATGAAAGTAATAATTATATTCATCAGGACCCTCTAAATTAATTTTTTTTCGTCGGAAAATATAATTCTATTCCACTCTCTCCTCCACGTCATAGACGCACGACAAAAATTAAGGCGTCGTTCCTTATGGGGATTGTCTAGTTTCTTTTTAAGTGTCAAGCGTTGCAAGTGCGCTGCTTTGAATATAACTCTGTCTACCGTTGATACACTTGCACTTACGCCAGCTTTTTCCTTGGCAGCAGAGTCGTGTGAATTTGAGGCATATCTCAGAATAGCCCCCTTATCAGCGGCTGTAATATCACTTGCTGTCCGACCCTTCATATTATTTCCATAGCCTTCGGTGTCACGTAAATATATATCTATATCTTTGCAACTTATATTAGTTTTTCTGGCTATTTGATGAATAGGAAGTCCACACTCCTTGTAGGTTTTAATATTGTATCTTTTCTTGACACCCAAGGATTTAGCTCGGCTCATTTTACTTAAAATCGATTGTTTTGTATTTAAATATACACAATTACTGTAATTTGATCTGACTTATGATGATCTACAAAAGACTTTCACACTTAAAATGATTACAACGTGAGGGGTGCTATTCAAATGGACCAAATTCAAATGGGGCGCTATTCGAGTGAGCGGCAGTGTATACCAGCGACATTTTGAAGAGAATAGCAGTTTACCGACCTAATTTTGCGACATTTTTATGGAGATGATTATGAAGAATACTGCAGCATACAGAATTTGTACCAATTTTAGCAAAACTCAAATGTTAATTGCCAGCTCTGCTCACAAAGATTGCAGTGGTCCAGAACTGCGGGACGTTATTGTATCATTTACAACTATTAAGAAGGGAAAATCAATGTGGTTTTGGTAAAACGGAATCATAGACTAGTTATTTGCTGGAATATATAAAGAGTTTGCTCTTTGCACATATACAGGTTTCTATAATATAAAACGAGTGATATGACAACATCGAACGGAAATCAAAGTTTAGACGGGACCGAACTTTATACGCCCACCACCTTGGGTTGCGATCTACTGTGTCACGGCAATGTGCCATTGCAGGACAACTTAACTAATTGAAAATGTGCACTTCCTGTGCATAATATGTCGATGGAATTGAAACCACTGAATTATTTTTCACTAAACAGGCTCCTCAATTAGATCGATGTCATTGGAATGTGTCTAAATTGTCATGAGATGGATTAGATTGAATCGAGACGGTCAAGCGAATCTAAATTGGGCCTGTCGAGCCATTTCAATCCGTAGGTTATGATGTACCGATGAATTAAAATGCTCACGCACGATAAGTGTTCAATAATTATCATGACAATGGCCACGAAAAAGGAAGACCAAAACTCTATTGAGACTAAATCTTATAGTGACGAGTTTAAGAAGGAACGCAGAACATCGAAACACTTTTAACTGTTTTTTATGAGGGGCAAACTTTACAGAATTCGGCGAAACCTTGGTTCTGTGTGATAATAATTGGGAAATCAAATCAAATCGTTCCAATAAAGAAAAAGAATATCGTACCTCTCGTTTATTTGGAAGAAATTAAATTTTTTGCGCTGCCTGGTATTAAAGAAATTAACACACTTCAGCCTTTTCTACATATCTAGTAACTTTTAATTGATTGGTTCGATTTCAACACCAAAGAGAAGGTCGTTAACACAATTAATAGTGAAATTCCAAATGTTCAAAAATCGATTAAAGAATAACGGTTACGTTGAGATGCTATATAAAAATGTATATTAAAGGTACGGAATTGAGATACTTTTGATAAAGTTATTTATATTTTATTGAGAGAAATTTTGCTGTATCGCTCGTAATATTAATGAAATATCTAAGAACTCTGATGAAGTCACGTGCAATGTGTTTTTATACCTTTGGTTCAATTACATACCCTCCTGCTCTCATCATAACTGACATATTAAGATTGTGGCCATGACGCTGGTCTTTCAGGCGTTAATAAAATATAGTTATTGGCAAACCACCTAATCTTTTTGTCAGGTCATGGCCCTTGACGCTCTCAAATTTTGGCTTAAATCACCAGAAACCCGTTGAAGTATCTTGGCAATTACGAATATACATTTGAAATCATGCCTTTCTGCTTTGTATCCGTATTATTTATCGTATTTTCTATAGTGTACAATTTTGTTCTGTCTGAATGGCTGTCTTTACATAAATATTTGTAGATGGAAGCAATTTTTCAGTAAAAACTTCAAATTCACATCATCAGTACCGATATTAATTATCTACGGAAATCTTACTGAATAATATGGAATTCTCAATTAAAGATATGAAATTGAGATTCATCATCAAATTCTCATGTATTTTCGCTGCCAGAATGCAATTTTTCAGGTTTCTGAGTCGGCATAAGGTATAAGTTCCACGATACATACGCATACTAAATTTGGATTTGTTAATTATCTAAATACTCCCTAAGTAAGGGGTAATCACAATGCTATCGGTGATTGCTTTAATATTTCAATTGCATCCTTTCCGTTTTTATAATTGTCTATTTTGCCTATAAGCCTCACAACAAAGTACTCCAACTTTATTATCTTCTTGAACTGGGCCATGTGTGGCTGGCTAATGTACAAATACCACCTACCAAATTTCCTTCTAATCATCAAACATACCTGAAGTATAATTTGGCATACAATGCAAAGTGGAGTGCTCCATATTTCGCTTTTGTTTTTGCGGCACTCATAAAAAGTTCCTGGCCGACTTACGAGAAAAGAATGCAACCAAAACAATTGTTGTAATCAAAATAATGGGCAATTAACCTTTTATAGGGCAATAGGACAAATTGTCCACACCCAGAGTACAAAAGGAATCTAACAGGATATTCCTGAAAACAGGGCGATGCCCACACAACCACCCATACTTTCTTGTAACGATTTCATCTCTTGGTCTAAAGCAACAATCAAAAACAGACAATGCAATCTTTGTTAACGGTTTTCATTAGCTTTAATGTTTGATCATGTAGACATTACTCGATGCAAAAAAAAATGTAAAATACAAATAACTTCTAATAAGGCGTTGCAATAACAATAGAAGAAAGAGAGTTCAAGAATGATACCCAGTAACATGGCGCCTTAAGCTAACTTAAGAGGTCATGCATTGCTGCAGTAAAAATAAAACATATTCCAAAGAGCTATTCCAGTGTCCCTGCAAAAGAAAATACGAGAAAATGGCCCACCTCTATTCACGAACCATAATGATTTAGAGCTTATTATTCATTGTATCCCTTGATTGGCACTGCAGTAACCGCTGCACTCGTCCTATGGCAACTACACTAGCACACTGGCAATGATATCTAAAATTCAGTCTCCCTATTCATGCCTGGTTTCACATTTTCATTCATAGCATTCATTGATTCATCTCTCATGGTTATCCAACAAGACGAAAGAATCAATCAAACAAATATCTATGGAATATTTTACCATTGTCTGGAATATGGACAAAATCGTATTACATAAGATATCTTCCATTTGTATGTCTTATTTGTGTGTTCTTATTGTATTATTGTTGTATACAATGGGGGTATGAATACCCGCAATTTGTTTGTCGTTCCATGGCCACAAATATACATTAATACTTTCATATATTCTTAGTATAAATTGAAGAATAACAATATGTTTATGCCATGAAATATTGCTGGCCATATATTTCAACGTTACATAGTGGGAACGTGGTAACAGGTAACGGTCTGCAAACTTGCTCAGTTCAGATCTAACAATTAGGACTAAGTAGAAACTAAGCAGGAACAGAAATTTCATTCAGATAAAGGCGATACTGCATTTTGTACAGGGTGATTTTTTAAGATTCGAGTTTTTCAAGTTGGCAGCACTGGTTGGTAATGGCAAACCAACCAACCAAACGTTATTTATCAAAGTGAAAAGTGTACAGTATACTCTGCCATTTCATCATGGAAAGATTAACAAACGAGCAACGATTGCAAATCGTTGACATTTATTATTAAAATTCGTGTTCTGTGACAAATGTGCATCGTTTGATACGACCATTTTATGGTCGTCATAATCGATCTGCTGAATCAACAATTCGTGCTGTTATCTCCAAATTTTTGTTGAACATAAAACCATCGACTCGCATGCGTAGAGTGCGTACCAAAGAAAATATTGCAGCCGTAGCGCCCAGTGTTAATGACGATCGTGAAATGTCAATTCGTCGCCGTTCTCAGCGATTGGACATGTGTTACTCAACCACAAGGAAAATTGTATACGTCGATTTGGGTTTGAAAGCCTATGCAATTCAACTCACGCAAGAATTGAAGCCGAATGACCTACCACAACGTTCAATTTTTGCTGAATGGGCCTTACAAAAGCTCAATGAATATCCGCTGTTTTATCGAAAAATTGCGTTCAGCGATGAGGCTCATTTCTTACTGAACGGATACGTAAACAAGCAAAACTGCCGCATCTGGAGAGTTACCGATGCATCCCTAAAAAACGACAGTCTGGTGCGGTTGGCATCATCGGTTCATTTTTCTTCAAAAACGACCGTGGAATAAACGTAACTGTCAACGGCGAACGATATCGAGCCAGGATACGCTGTTTTTTTGCCCCAATTGGCTAAATTGAAATTGGTTGGCATGTGGTTTCATCAGGATGGTGCAACATGCCACACTGCACGTGAAACAATGGATATGTTGAGGTATGAATTTATCTTATCTCTCGACTTAGCCCTGTGAGTTGGCCCCCAAGATCTTGCGATTTAATCCCTCTTGATCATTTCTTGTGGGGTTATGTCAAGTCGTTAGTGTATGTGGACAAGCCGGACTCTATTGAAACCTAACAGGATGACATAACACGCGTTATTCGTGGAACACAGGCCGAAATGCTCGAAAAAGCGACGAAAAATTCAACCTTCGGAATGGACATTTTGAGATGGAGCCGCGGACAACATTTACATGAAATTATCATTAAAAATTAAATGGGAAATACCGATGTATCGATTCCTATAACAAATTTTAATATATGATGCAGATTTGAGTGTTTTATTCGATTAAAAAAAACTACGATTAAAAAATCACCCATTAGTATTGCATGAAAGGTATGAATCCAGAAGTATGAGGGTTAAATTAAGTAATTTGTATGGGAGATACCCGAATGGGCGTGGTAATGCAGTCTATTTTCATTCTCAAAATCATGTTTATCAAGCGCATGAATATGTGAATTAAATTGGGCATTTGTATGGGATATGCCAGAAGAGGTGGGGTTGTTAACAAACTTTGCCAGGCACCATAAACACTGTAGTGAACAAAAATTTAGGTTATCGGTTGTTATCAAACTTTACCAGGCATCATAAAGCATGAAATGAACTAGAATTTAAGTTATTGCAGTCTAATTGATGGGAGTTACAGGAAAAATACAGAATTTCGAGAAATTCAACAATTCGTATGGGAAGTCCGAGAAGGGCCGTGACAATAGTTATGGTTTCGCTATCGAACACGATCTTAGCAGAGACCCTTGATGTATACCAAATTCGACTAAAATTAGAAAAACTGAAAAAAGATAGGAACCTAAGAATCTAAGAGTTAAATTGGTCATTTGCATGGAAGTTCTAATAGACTTGTAGCTAACCGGTCACTTTTCTCAACTGTTACCAAGAGTTTTAGATCAAAACAATAGACAACTAAATGGGAAGTTATATTAAAACCATTAAATTTCAGAAAAACAATAAATTTGTATGTGATGCACCATAAGGGTTGGACCGATACAGCTCAATTACAATCACCGGCTATGACGTAAAAAATTATGAGGCTATGCCATGTTGTAGGAAATTTTATATGGAGATTTACGACAGCTACCGTGTCTAACAACCAACCAGCCTGACAGCGGGCATCACTCTGTCGATTTGAAAAAGTCCTGAAACATATTTCCTTATAATCCACTTGGTAACTTAGACGCTTCCCATTTGGTCTAACTTTTTTCCAGTATCAAAAATATACTTTCCTTCTGGTAAAAGTATAATTAGGCCATTGAGGTGATGAAACCATAACTTGTGTTGTTTCTATAACCAAATAGAACTATGATGAGAATTGCTCTGTAAATCACGGTTGTCATTATATTTACTAAAAGCTACAATATCCTGTTGATATAATTATATCCTGAAGATGTTATCGCTACTTTTACAATATAAAACATCAACGTATGCAGTTTTGGCGATATGTGTCGCTGATACAAATTTTTTGACTTCCATGTTCAAATATATAGTGTTCAGTATGTGAAGAATCGCCCTCGCATGAACATAATTAAAAATGACGGCCTAGATATACAACTGCTTCGTAAGAAGCAGCATTTAATACTCCGGAACCATCACTTGGTTAATGCTAACGCCAATTAGTCCATTGCTAATTGAGTTTCCATAAAGCTGGAGCACTTTTCGATAAAGTTTGTAGAACTTATTTCTAAAAACTTCTTACATAAATCTTCCAAATATTCTGCGTACCTTTAAAATATGAAATATGAAATATCGACGTCGTATGCTGTAATATAATGTGTAACAAAGCTAAACTTTTAATTAAACAAATTTATCTAAATTTGTAAATAATATTTACTTATATGGCGACGGTAAACTATTAAATATTCTTTACCAAATGCGCTTCATGATCTTCTAAATCTATTGGACGATGTTCGTCACTCTGTTTGGCTAGCCGGCTGGCACGCATGATAGCCGTCGTAAATCAAAACAAAATTTTTCAATGTTACACCATTACTGTCCATTGTTTTGCTCTGTGATGATTACAAAACTGGAAAAGAAACCAGAGCCCTTCCAGAAAATCCCACATAAACGACTGATTTAACTTCTTCTTCTTAGTTTCATTCATATCAAAATATCTGTGTGTGTGGAAGTCTAGCACATATCACACGTTTCTAATTCTGAAAATTATATTGGACAGCATTGTCTCGCTTTTTCTGGTATTTTTCATACAGATCAACAATTTAACCCACATATTCTTAGATTCATTTGTCCTTTTATTTTGCACGCAATTCATTCAAAGTTGGAGGTCGCAGGGGAAATTGTCCAAATATCGTCCGAATGCGCTGCCTTAAATCAATTAAATTTGATGGATTTATTCTATTAACATCCAAGAAACTTGATGCAGTAAGGTTCGGAAGACCTTGGTGGCCAATGGAATGCGAATTTTCTTGAAATCTTCTTATCGGGGAAATGTTGTTGCAACTCCGCCATAACAGACCTGTCTATATTACATATCGCAATATTTTTACTGAAGCCGCAGATAGTTAAAGGGGACCCCCTTCCGCGGAATTCTGGAAGTAATTGGTAGCAATATTCATCGGCCACCCCGTTGAAATTCAGTTGGAATTAGACAACTTTTACAGCAAGGTCACCAACACAAATTTATAGTCGTCAACGCTCACCAATCGTCTACAACGGAAAGAGTATTTGTGACTCGAGGCAAAACGCTTGGACTTGCCTTATTTGAAATCAACCCACCTCCTTTGACTGTTGCACACTGATCGAGAAGACTGCAGTAACATGTCGATGTCTTCATCACCAGTACAACCAAGCATCATATAGTATGTCTCTCTTAGAAGAAAAGATGCGCAAAGTGTGTTGTTTTGAAAGCGATGGTTATGCACAGTTCTCCCAAATAGTCCACGAAGTGATCTAACCATTGCAGAAGAATATAATGCGACATATATATATTCCTTTTAAGGAATTTGCTAATTTTGTTGGAATTCCATTCGTTATACACAGATTACTTCTTAAAAATAGAAAATTTCGCTGATCATAAAAGTTTTGTAAAATTTTATAAATGCTTCATCTTTCCCCAAAGTTTAGGAAAACTTGAAAGGGAAATGTTTTTACAATTTTTATAAAAAAATATGAAATCTCTGAAAACGCTGAACTCTTTTTCGGATTCAACGTCGATAAATTAATTAAATTAAAACGAATAAATTAATTAAAACATTAATTTTACTTTATTTTGTGAAACAATTAAGCAATTCTTACTGAAACAGTTTAGCACACTATAACAACTAAAGTAATGAAAATTCTGTATCCTGGCCCATACACAAAAATTGTCATTGCTATTTTAAGAAATCGAAATAAGGCGGTATTCTTGTAGATATATTTTTAAGCGGTTATATTATTAATAAATATTGTGTTTATTTAATACCCGTTATATTCGAGGCTTACCTGTCACTCATTCCTTCATCTGGGCTACTTATGTTGTCTTTTTCGGTTATTACGATTGGACGTAAACAAAAACCTCTGTCGTGTTCTTGATTTATTTCATTTCATTATGCAATTTGTAAAACTATGATTATGATATTACAAAAATTTGATTGAACTGCAGCGAAGATTGGCCCACATTTGATTAAATTGTACTGAAAATTTATAGTAAATTATAGTAAACGATAAAGTGCCGCAATCATTTAACGAACATTTGGTGAGTAGAAATTGTCTTACTCTTTCGACAGTGAGTTATACTAAGAATCGCGCAAAAATATGAAATGAAAGTGACTATTTTTCTAATAAAAGTTTTCCTTAGTAGATCGTATTCCAATCACTGAAGACTCTTTCTGTAAGACGTAACAAAAAAGTAAATTCGGTTTTAAGTCGGTAGATCCGATTCACGTTCAAGAATTGATGTACGGAATATCACATATGAGTACATAGCATACTCGACTTTTTTTTGGCTACATTGTTTTACATATAATGATTACTTTTGCCATATTTCCGTGATTATTGGAATGAAAAAATGTTTGACAGTGTACCTCTCGAATAGTAACTTAGCTACTCAAAAACTATTCGAGATATCCAGAAAGTAACTAGCCAAAATTTGACCAAAATCGGATGAGCAATTTTAGAGATTGTGAAAACCACACATACACATAATGTTCTGTGTAAAAGTTCCTACACCATCTAGGCGATTCTGATGATAATTTGACAGTTTATTAGTCAGACGTCCGGCGCAGTTTCTGGACTGCTTCCGTTAATACACAGTATCAAGATCAGCCTCTTTTTTAACGAGTTCAGGGTCTATAGCGTTTTAAAGCAATATGCGGGGTTGTTTGCGAAATAAATTTGCTCAGATTGTTTGGCACTATGATGAGGAATACAAATGTCTTATTGGGTTCCAGGTGAATACTTCCAGTTAATATAAATAAATGTGAACGCAGTATACTTTCCTAAGATGAAGGAACTACAAATTGCAAAATGTTTCTGCTTCTCGATAAACATGACGCCACGGATTACGGTGCATATCGTGGTGAATATCGGTTTGTCGTCAAAATTCTTCCTCTCTACTATATGCAGAAAGTATCTTATTTTTAGTTTAGTTTAGTCCCAGTAGAGGAAGATTTTCTTACTTGCTTTCAGTTTAGTTGAGCCTTTGTATAGATAAGTTGTTTTTACTGGACCAGTGGACCTACTTGCTATACTTGCAACCCACAGTACAACAGACGATGCACTGGACCAATAAATATAGTGAAGATTAACATCGATTTAGAAAGTTTTTCATTGAAAAAAAGAGTGGCTTCACTAGAAATGGGTTGAGTTCATGCATGGGCACATTTATTCCAGCTAAAAAAAAAAACAACGATTCTAGTTGGTTGTATTACAGGAACAGACGGACCGAAATTATTTCGATTTTTATGTCAATCAAACGTGCTTTACTTTATGGGATCACAAGTAATTGCAGTTGTTATAAATGAAACAGCAAATTATAAAGTAGGATAAAAAGAAGCAGTCACAACGCCTGTCGCAAATGGCTGTTTCCTAGTGCAGTTAATGAACTTTCGGTATAACAATTCTGATGCAACGCATATTCAGATAATACTTATCCTTTTTGTACCACATCTGACTACAGATCGACTGATGTGAGATTTTAAATAGATCATATTGAAGGAAAAATTTTCGAATTAGGTTCACATTGGCTCATTTTACTAATTAAAAATCGATAGGTTCATTGCAGAAAGACTGCAATACTTAAGTGAGATCGGTTAACACAAAATTGAAGGCAATCTGTTTTTACTTTTTTTTTACCTCACCAAATAATTTACAATTTCTTAATTTTTTTTGTTTTTGCCAAAAAAGTATGTAAATTAAATTTACATTTCTGCACATTTGCATATAATGTTGCCATTGCGATTCCCATGTCCTTGAACTTGATTTCAAAACCATACAATTATCTCCATCCGCCCAAATATTTGCAATGCACCTTCGTCGTCATTCAATTCAAAGCGTCTTAAATTTTATTTAAAACAAATTTTTCAAAAATGTCAAAAAACTCATAAAAACTTCCGTTTTGCATAATTTTGGTTTTTATACTCCGAATGAAAGAGGACCACTAAACGCAAGACAAACGCAAATGCAACTCAAGCAGGACGCTGATTTCGATGGGAAAGATGAAGACGATGATGGCGGTGATCTGCCAGTTCTTTTGTCGGCGTTTTTTTTCTATACAAATGCAAAGGCAGAGTGCACCACCAGGCAGACAGACATTCGGAGAAACTCTTACAGATGGCGCTTAAGAGTACTTATGTACGCTTTCAGAGGAAGATATCTTTTGGCACAAACGCATTCAGCAGCAGGGAACGACAACAACAAGCGAGTTAAGCAAAAAGGCAAAATATCATTTGCAGTTATTTATTGTACCGTGTTGTGGACTTGGATGGTGCCTGGTGTCGTTGCTGTTCGAATGGAACAAACGGCCTTCACGAACGACCAAAATATTCACTGGCAGCGCGAACGGCTCCAATGCAACGACACTGCAATACAATAAACCTTAACTTATCCAATGCTGTAGACAAATAAAAGCGCCACCAAAAAGCGATTACCGACAAATATCTCAAGCGGATGCATGTGGACATTTATCTACATAGTGTGTCTGTAGTTGCAAATATACGAGTATGCGTGTGTGGCACAATGGTGTCCTTTGGCGGGTTAATACTGCAGATGCAGCAATATGTAATTTGCGTATTCACATTTAAAATGTCCGTTCGTAAGAGGGCATTCATTCTGTCAAATCATTCAGTGTAAAGTTGCGTCTGCCTGTGCACAAGACTATTAAAATTATATCGTTTTGAACGTTTGGGCGGGCATGAATATTGCGATAAGGTGTTTTTAAATGTTACAGGGAGACTGCTTACAAATGGAAGACATTTATGCGATTAATAATAATACTTGACTTAAACTATACCTTTCTTAAATCTTTCTTTAATTTTAGCTTTAAATATTCTATACGATTGGCTAGAACATGCTTGAATATTTTTCCAAACTAACGATAAAGCCGTCATTGTGATCGATGTAAAGAGAACATTTAAATATAGTAAATTAGAACATGAACTTGCTAAACACAAAAAAACGAACCATAGATAATGTAAACACTAAATTTTGTGATAATTTTATCCAGCTTTTCACTCCGCGGAGCTGGGATTTAATGCCTCTGAGCAATTTTCTTTAGAGAGACCCCAAAGAATAATACTACTTTCATAATTAATATAGTACTCGCATATATAATATAGTACTCACAATTAATATAGTACATTGGTATATTATTAGCTATGGAGTAGCGACAGTCATCTTCGGTTGTAACAAAATTTTTCTTTTCCAAATTTTTGTCATCCGTCACAGAGACTGCAAATTTTTGCATTTATTGGCATACACCAGATTTTTTATACGGCATATTGGTACCAGCGTTTTCTACACAAAAGTTTAATAGAGGATAACATTTTTTTTACCAAAAATTTGATCGGGCAAGATCTACCATATAAAATTTCAATGAGGCCAATATTTTCTATTACAAATTTAATGGAATCCACAATCTATACATATCACAAACAAATATCAACAGTTTCCAATGAGAACTTGCCGAAAAAATTCAATGTAGAATCTTATTCCACACATTTTCTGCAGGAAATTTTATTTGGGTGGCAACATTTTCAATTAAACATATGAAGAAGGTCAACTTTTGCTTGGATAATTTGAAGAACGTAATCATTTCTTGGAATGAAAAAATTTGTACTCAAAAAATTTCATGGAGGCCAAAGTTTTCTAATTTTTTGAAGATCAATATTTCCACAAAGACTTCTAATTACAAAACCTGGCAAAAAACAGCGTTTCGAAGCCCGACACTTTTTACATAAATATAAATGAATTCCAACAATTTTTTTTTTTTTTGAAAATGTTGACATTCGTCTAACGCTTATAGAATTTATTAGTTTTCTTTAAGTTTTTCCATGCAAAATATTTTCCTCTATTAATTTTGTAAAATGGATCATTGACACCTATCAAGTTTTTAGCAAAATTGTCGCCCTTCACGCATTTTTTGTATAAAAAAAAAAAAAAAAAATATTAACTACATTCAAATTTTCCTTAGAAAATGTTTACTTGTAAAATCGTAAAATGTAAAATCGTAAATGTAAAATCGTCCATAATAAAGTTGGCCTTATTGAACCACTCAATTGCAAGTTTTAGATGCTTTCATATATCCCATAGAAAGTATTTGGTTTCATTAAATTTCTGACAGAAAGTGTTAACCTCCGTCTAATTTTCTAAAGAATGTGAAGGCCACGATTGCATGCAGAAATTTTGGTGGACTTCAATATTCGCTACAGGAACAGACAGAAAATTTTCTGTCCTATTGTATGTATATTCTATAGAAAATGCGGAGTTCCATAAAATTTCTGATAAAAAATCTTGGGCCATGCCAAATTTTATATAGAAAACTTTGTCCTCAACCAACATTTCAATATGAATAACTAGTTGAATGCCAATATTTCTGATTAGAATCGGGGAAAACTGCGATTTTTAGATGAAAAAATTGATATAGCCCAACATTTCTATATGGATTAGTTGGTCACGGAAGTCCTTTCTTTACAGGAAAGTTGGAGTGGACGAAAATTTATTTCAGCCCAACAATGTTGAGTTATGGAAAATTTCTATATAGAAAAATAATTGAAGTGGAATGCTTTTACACAGAAAATTTGGTGACAGCCAAGATTTGCATGCTTCTTATGATTGTGGTAAATTTACAACCATATTCCTGGGACTTCAAATCATAACATAGTAGACCTACATGAGCCTTCTTTCCCCGAAATATCCACAAATGTGTGATCGAAAATTCAAGGTCTCCAGAATATCTTGCATAGCCTACCCTTAATGCCTACAATTTGCATGGAGCATTCTTCTGAACAAAACAGTCTAGAAAATGTCGATTTTTAATGCAAAGCTCGAATACTTATGTTGTTTCTAATGCTAATGTTTCTAATGGTCCATCGGTATAACATGACCAGCGTCTCAAAAGAATAGACCCTTTGCTTTTTGAAATGAGAAATTTTTCACTCCTTAATATTTGAGAAGATGGTTTCGTAGAAAATTTAACTAGTTGCGTGCACTATAGCTTTCCTCATTATTATTTTATATTTTGTATAAAACCATGCTGAACAGATGGCACAAACTGTCACCCTATCTAAGACATGGTTTATCACAAAATGCCTAAAAGGTGAAAGTCACCCTTTAAAAACGCATAATACGATATCTGATTATGTTGTTTTTAATGCAGTGGTATAAATTAATATTAACATAAATTCCGCAAGTTTTAGTTTTTTTGTCAAGAGAATGTAGTTTTCCTCTTCAAGGACAATTTAAGCTTTCAAGCCCAGTAGCTGATAGAATGCCCCGAAACATTTTCAAACTGCAAAAGGCCTGACGTTTTTCAGGCATTGTTTGCTTAGTATAAATTAGCTTGTATACAATCGAAAATCCCGAAGATCCATATCTCGTATTATTTTGGGATTCTCAGACAACAATTTCCGAATCAGCCTCTTTTCTTGTATATCTTAGTTATATATTTCTTTTGCACAATTTTGTAATAAAATTTCCAATAAAACAATAGAAATACCGCACCTCATAAC
>JAHXMU010000055.1:2483783-2497814 GCA_019455685.1 Philornis downsi | reverse complement strand
TTCATTTCATTTCATTTCATTTCATTTCATTTCATTTCATTTCATTTTATTTCATTTCATTTCATTTCATTTCATTTCATTTCGATAACTTCTTTCATAAAATTAACTCATAATCACTGTGCTCATTTTCCAAGATGCTGAAATGAAGACTGAAAAGATTGACTCAAATACGTCGTCCGATGGTACATACTCGTATGCAAAAGGAGAAGAGCAAGGGAATCGTTCTTTCCTTCTCAACTTAAAAGTATCTTTAATCACACACAACAAACTACACCATTCCACCAACAGCAACAGGAATAGAACGGCCGTGCAACATGAACAGCAACACATGTTTAACAAAAATCCGTAACATAACGAGTTGGCGGCGGCGTCGAACGCCGTCATACAATGAATGCAACAAGATGAGCGCGAAAATGGAGTGTTGAGGAATGAGTATGAATATGCATCCATCTATGTCGTTAATGTCTACCGGCCGTCCGTCCATCGCCTATTCGAATGTTTGTGAGTCTGAATCATTGTCCGTCCTAAGTATTTACTTGCTGTTGCTGGGATACGGGAATTACGGCAGAATTAATTTCATGCCTTCTTACCTCTGCAGCAATGAGAAGAGCACTAAGAAATACCAACTATGTTGTCAACGGACAAATAAGAAGTACAGAAATTTTGGAAGTGAAGTGACAATGATCAGATGACAGACATGCTACACGACAAAACTTTACACAATTGCGGCCACTGTGAACACAAACCTGAAGTGAAAAATGAGGTCACAATGACGTGTTCACAACAAGAACTAAAATTGAACAATTTTTTATGCGTCGCTTTGGAAATTGTGATCCTTACTTTTAAGAGGGCGATTATCGGCTCGATCTTGGAAGAAAAAGTTCCTATAAAAAATAGGGCAGAGGCATAATATGAATCTAGTCTCCTTCCTGGTTTGACGTAAAAGTATTAAAAGAAAATTTTCTTGCTGCACCAATTATTTAACGAAGATTCCGATTGCGGAGCTTATGCTAGACGTGTCGACTAATCGATTATTTGAAGTATTCGTATTCAACCGCCGTTCAAACAAAGAATTGAAGGTTATATCGGAGCACGAATCCACGATCACACGCGTTGTAGTTGCATGTACGTACATGGCTGGCCTGAAGACAAAAACCTTTTATTTTCCGAAATTCTGTTTTAGGCTAACGTTTCGATGGCTCCAATAGTGGTCACTGTGGCCACTTCCGCGGAATACTGAGGATGGGGGACAAATTGGATTTGGAACAATTCGTACAATGTTGACATTATAACATTCGATTGAATTTTCACTAAGGGAACAACGTCCAAAAATTTAACTACAAAGACGTGGTACGGATGGTATTAAACCCTTTGCATAACGCACAGACGTACATTTCGTCAGACTCTACGTTACTCTACGAGAGATTTGTAATGTTAAAAAAAAGGCATTACAGAAATTTGGGTCAAGTGGACTGACTTACATATTCCTTCGGCCAAATGCTGGAGAAAAAGTGTGCTCTAGACTAATGCGCTTTCGGAGCCCTCTGCTTAGAAATTATAGAGCAACCACTATTTTTTGTCTAAATGAGATAGTAATATGGATAGCATCGTACGGGCACGACAAGTTTTAAGAAGTTCCGTATCCTGTCTACTTGCCAGTCAAACAGACAGACTGACTATTTAAAAAGTCATGAAGCACATTTGGTCAAAACATATTTGGCAATTTAAATGCTTTCTTTTGGTTATTGTAAATGATAAATCCATTCATTCCTTCGGTTAAATGCGAGTTTTTGATATTATCGGAAATAGCAAAACGTCGGAAATGTCACTGTTTAATTAGAAAAGGTTTCAAATCAATTGGAAAAGTTTTCCTTTTAATCCGAAAACTTTTCTTTCAAATTGGATATAGATTAATTTGATTTGGGGAAAGTTTCAAATTATTTGGAAAATGTTTCTTTTTCGAATCCCTCCTTAAATGCAGAATGAACATCAAATTGTAGTGCCTTAATAGCACACTGCGTATCATGTCTTAATGACTTTCTTCAGCTTTGCTTAGTGGAAAATAAACATCGTCCATTACGCCATAGAGAGCTAGAGATAAACAAACAAATATTCAGAAAAAAACGCAACAAGAAAAGTGTCGTCTACACTTTGTAGAAGTGTAAGAACAGTAAATACAAAGTGTTGAGTAATTTGTTTAAAAATATTTGTACACAAGTTTTCATACAAAATAAACTTAAAATGAAATGAAGCAGCAGAAGGAGTGGGATTTCTCAGAGCATGAGGAAAGAAAAAATGGAAACTAGCTTTTGTAAAAGATGCTGTGACAGGAAATGTTAAGAAGTAAAGAAATATGAAATTTTTAGAATATAAAGTTACATACGAAAGAAAATAAATAAATATGCGGGGAACCAAAAAGGAGTTAAGCATACAATGTTTTGGTGTTGGAGTAAAAGATGTTTGCCTTTTACCCGTGCTAGCAATAAAATTCTTGTGCGAAGGAATCACTTTATTTTTCAAAAAATGAGGATGTTGAGAATATACGAGTATGAGAGTACATATAGTGATAGACGTTGACAAAGACAGTGAAGATGAACATGGGTGAGATGATATGAAAGCTTAGAGGTAGAGTATAGAGTTATTAAGGCTAGTGCTGAAATATCCCGAGAAAGTGCTATGCTATATAAACCTTAAAAGTATGGCAGAAACCTAGTTGTTAACTAAGTATGCGTTGGGAAAATGTAATAAAATAAAATAAGTGAGTTATTTTTCAGGATTATAAATAAATAAACTTTAGGGAAACTAACGATTTAATAACGTTATACTTTAATAACACGCCAAGAATAAAATCCTGTTCCACAGCTTTGGCATCATCTGCGTACATATATATTTCCGATCACAGATTTGCATCTGTTTCTGTTTCGTTTTTTTTTTTTTTTTTTTTGATTTCCTTGCATTTGAACCTGTACCCGCATAGCCACCTTTGTGTGCATCAGTGTGTGGTATTCGGTTATATTCAGTGTCAGATCTTGTCATCTGCGTAAATCAGCAGATGAGCTTTTAAGATTAAGTGCCGGTTTTAAAATATATTAACCACATTTTACATCTTAGCATGATGATGATGCCATCGTTGTTTTTCTTGTCATTAGCGGTTGTACTCTGCTGGTTGGTTGTACGTAGATGTAAATATTGCTATCCATCTAAATGTTTTGTATCACTTTAATGAGCCTTTGATAAAACTCAGCAATAGCAATGGCAATGGCAACGGCAACGTCGACAACAATCCAACCTTAGCCACACCGTCCGGAAAAAAATCTTAACAATTTCTGTGTGTGTTCCTCATTTGAACATCCTCGAACATGGAAGAAGAATGAAACTTAAAGCTTAAGCTCGTTGTCTACTTAAATATATGATTGTTTTTGATCGTATTGCCTGGGATATGTTTAAGCATTTACTTGGCCAGCTTACAGTTGAACTTGAGCGTCTGCGTCGCACACGTAATAAATGTGTGCTGGCCAACGTGTGCTTTATGGTGTGGTGGCAGACGGTGGCACAGTGGAGAAGGTATAGATTGTGTTTAGATTGGAAAGGATTATCAACTAATCGGTGATTACATGGGGATGCAATGCGTCTTCTTTCTGGAAGTCAAAAACTAAAACAAATTCTCTGGCATCTCGTAAATGAGACATGGGAGAGATTCTCACATTGTGAGAGCGTACACCCATTCTATTTTTAGACTCACTAAACGGGACCTACAATTTAACCACGTTCCGAACGTTACAGTTTGAAGAGCATTTACAAGACTTGTCGATTGCTGGGCTAATCGAAGTGTTCGTTAGATCCAATGATATGACCGCAGCTCATATCATATCACATCACAGGTCACGGTATGCGGGGTTGAACTCGGAGTCATGAGAACGGTCGGTTCCTGGAAATGACTGATTGGAATTTCCTAGAAAATATGGACAAAATTTTTGCCAAATTGTATAGTAAACTTAAAAGACTAAGGTACAATTTTACATTTTTAGCAGGTGGTCTCTATTTCGCTATATATGTATGTGCGACCAATCACGTTAACTATCCCTTTTCTCATAATCAGAAAGGAAGATTAGAAACCATCATTATCGTTTGCCAGTCCCCGACTTGTTTCCAAACACTTTTACATAGCAGACACGGAGTCCACGGGAGTTTAAGGTAAGTCTTGCCGTAAAGGCTTTACTCACGGTGCCCGACACACTGGGCATATTACAATGTGATTGCCCAACGCCCCCCTGGGATAGCCAAGTAAAACGTGGGCTATTTTGGTACTACCAATTTCAATTTTGGTACTACCGCAACTATCAGCCCTTTCTTCTAGCCAGGAGATACCAAATTGATTATACTAGTATGGAACATAATCCCCCTTGGCGGAGGTGCAGCCTATCTTGCCACCTCTGCTACTCTATGGGTCTGTAGCACCCAGTTGCAATGAAATTCCACGTTCGAGCACAAAGTCTCTACCAGCGATTTTGGTATGCACCGCAAGCCGCGTGATGCTCCTCCCAGGGGTTCTACACCAAATAATCAGACAGGAACTCAGTCCCGGGGCCTGCTGATCTCCACGCAACCGGCCGAAATGACAGGTTGAAGTTGGGTAGCAAAGCAAAAGCAAAACTACTACCAAATTGTGATTTATACACCATACTTCACGGAATTAGTCGCCCTGTAGTAAAAGAGTACAGACTGGACCTTTTTAAATACCTGCAGGTGCGGAGACCACAGGTGGATAGAACGGTCTATACTACATTGTAAGGATGTAGGATGCGGTATCCTCACCGGTGGGAGACGGAGAAAACTCCAAACCCTTTCCGTTCGGCGATGGTGAACACACATAGCAGATACAAGGAGATAGCCTGCCTTATGGGGGAAATCAGCAGAAACATTTTAAACATGGCAACACAGATTAATTGTTGAGGGTGTCAGATTCCGCCTTTCTATTGACAAAATTCAGAAATAATCAAAGTAGCTGTGTGATCTGGCTTAGAAATGTGGAAGGGGCAGAATTTTCTATCAAATTTGACCAATGAAGTGGTTACGGTCTGATAGAATGGCTAAAGCCTATTTGCTGCTTGCAGTGAATGCGCAGAGATAACGTTAGTGGACCACAAAAGCGCCCCAATAGGTCTTGACAGGGAGTGTTATAGCTAACACAAACCAGGATCTACAATTATTCCGAGCATCACAGTTTAAGAGCATTTGCTAGGCTTGTTAATTGCTCGATTAATCGTCGTATTAGTCAATCATATCTAGATAACTGCCGCTTAAAAAATGATAGGTGGCTGTATCGGGGATTGAACCTGGAATCATGCGAGTAATAGTCGCGTGCGCTAACCATTGCGTTACGATCTGAAATCAGACTTCGATAGTTGTCTTTTTACTTTATTCAACAGGTCTAATGAATCACACATTGGCATGTAAAAGGAAGTTTCGTGAAAATGTGTATCATTATCAGAAGTTCACATATTCCTTCCCACTGTGCTGCATTATGATCCTTTCCGTTCGGCATTTGGGTATTTTTTCTATGCTGTCACTTTATGCTTGGTCCATGTTTTCCAGAGCTCAATGCTATTTCGCTCAGTGTTGCGTGTAGTTTAATTAAAATGTCAGAACTGGTTTAATGGCGTTAATGACCGACACTTTTTCGCATTGTTGGATATTGTGCGATGACGACGGTTCCTCTTATTCTGCAGCCTGTTACTATTGCTGTTTAGTGGTCCCTCAGATGTTATGTCCCCAGTCCATGTGCCCATTTGATGTGAGCAAACATTTTTCTTAATACTCCCCACTCTCCGCAGTCTGCTGTCTTTCCTGACCAAACTTAACGAGCTTTATAGTGCAATGCCGGGTGTCTACTAGTTGAGTTTTTTTCTGTTGTTTCCTTCACAATATAAGATATGTGTGACTGACGTTGTGTGTATCGCTAACATTTGTTAAGACGATCGTTTTGTCAGCCAGCCATCGAACTAAGCCAAGTTAGTCTGTCAGTTAGACAACAACCAGTCAACGAAGCAGCACCACATTTATCCCCTCATTGTCAGCTGTACAGCTCTATCATTGGTCATGTTTTATACGAATTGTGTTTTTTGAGTTCTTGACCAGCAATCGTATTGTCATCAGTGCATATCAAGAATTCCCTTTTGAATTCCGTGGTTGTTTTATGATCTGTCTGTGAGCAATAAAGAAAATCAACATTTAATTTGCACATGTGCACGTCTAGCCTTTAGAATAAAGCGTCTTAAAGCATTACGTCTTCAATAATTTCTGAATTTTTTCCCTGACTTTTCGTTAATGAAGGTTAAATGCGATGGAAATAGGAATTTAATGAGAAAACGTATAATGAAGAATGGTGGAAATAAACCATAATTTCTGTAAAATTAGTGAATATGCTGCAAAAAATACAATTAAAGACTTTTGAACATAAGGAGAGAAAGTGTTAAAGGAATACTACAATTGAATAGACAAATAAGTCTCTGGTTGTCTGATCTGGTCTGATCTCTACTTGGCTTTATAAAGAAGAATGGAAAAAATGGTTTTAAAATGTAAAGTATTACAAATTGGTCGAGAAACTTTTAGGCATCTGTGTTGTATATTTGGGGTCTACTGAATTTTATTATGTACAAAAGAGGAAAACTAGTTTCATTTGAATGAATGTATTGACCGATTAAAAGTGGGAAGAAACCAAAGCCACGTTAGTCAATGTTTATAACACTGTGCACCGGCAGTTGCGACTACTTAAAATTGAGTAATGACTGTTTTCATTGATGACACGCTTCCGCAGAAGTCAAAGGTGTAGCAATGGGGGTGCTAAGCCCCGTTGGAATTTTTTATCATTCAACAGGGTTTTCATATTAGGTGCATCGAATGAATTTAGTCCCCACCCCCAAAATAAATGAAAGAATTTAGCCTTCTCAGAGAGAAGTTATTACTACGTCAATGGCAGTAGCAGATATAAACGATTAAGCCTCCTATATTCTTTTCGGCGAATCAAAATGCTTGTTGGGCCGCAGACATGTGATGCAGCATTGTGAAAATGTTATAAGAAAGATTCATGATATGTCTGCATTAACCCCGGCAGAGTGACCATTTCAGATCATAGTTTGAAGACATTAATAGACATTTTGAACGAAGGATTGATCAATTAAAATACACCCTTGACCTAGCAGCAGTCAGACTGACGGACTTCGTCCGCCAGAAAAACGATTGTCTGAGTTTTAATCGAGAAACGGTGGCATAATTAGGGATTATAGGGGAAAATTTCAGTCGATTTGTATGACAGCTACCAGATGGAAAGCACTTCATTTCATACCCAGAACTTGACGCACCAAACCCATAATTTGACAGTATTCAATACAACTCTTTAAAAGATATGAACCAAAGAATATATGTGATATGACGATCATTTAATTGAGGGGCAATAGAAGGAGAGTGCTTGTTCTATTTTTCTAAAGTTTTACCTGGAAATGTACGTCAATGCAGTGGTAAAAAATCTGCAGACTACAAATTAGAAATTACAGACGAAGTATTGCATTTTAGAAAACCGGACAATTTGTATGGGAGCTACTAGAAGGAGTGTTGTAATATGTTCCGTTTTCATTCTAAGGCAATATTTTAGCGTTTGCTAAGCTCAACGTTTACTAAATTTGACTAAATTTAGTGTTCTAATAAAAAAAAAAAAATGTGAGCCTAAGGAAATATGGTTTAAGTCGTCAATTTACAAAACCAATACAATGACTAAAAATTTAATTTAATGCGGTCTACGAATTTCGGGAAGATCGGTAATTTTGTATGCCAGGCACTAGAAAGGTTGGGTTGACATAGTCCATTTATTGTCTTTATCAGCCTGCCAGATCGATGGATAAAGCTCAAACGACCTCTAAGGTTGTGAAACACGAGACACTTTGTAGTTTAAACGCTTCAATATAGGTGTTACATATTTGTCTTATCAAATGATACATGCTTTCATTCCTTGAAGCAAAGGTGTACAAAATGTCAGAGTTTATGAGAAAAAATTGTTAAGTATTACCAAAACTTAGTTAAATAAGTTAATTTCATGCATTGGTAGATTTACAAACAAAAGTCTTTGTCCCAAAGAAATTACCCGATTGGTGTCATTGAAGGACATTACAAATTGTATGATATCTGTTGGCCAGCATCATTTGTTTTGCTTATCATCACAAACCCGAGATATAATCTATCTTACATGATGTTAAACTGGAAGCTGGGTTGATAGAAAACAAACAGATCCAAATAGCGATATCTCGAAACAGATAATCTTTCAGCCTCTACAACATCCCTAATTGTGCTCTTTAAATATTGTTACCATGAAATATAGCGATACTGCTGCTATGAAATCTGATATCTTAAACAATATAAAAAACAAATAATGATCCACTTACAATGTCCAAGTTTAAACAAATATGTACAAATAACGGAAATTGCTGGATTCGAACAATTGTTTTTATTATTTTTCTCTGATGTTTAGGAGAAATTTTAATTTAGCTCCTATTACTCCTATCACACTCATCTGACACCTCAACACTGGCACATAATTCATTGTATTGCTCTAACGAGTACTGACGTCAATGTCATATGCACCAGCACATCATCGACATTGCCGGCGATTAACATTGACATTGGCCATGATGACTCCTATGGTCGCAGTCGTCATCGACGACGTCATTATCATGGTCAATGCGATGGCCGTCGCCTCATCATCATAGTGATCATCGTTTTCATAGTGATCATACCATATAAAATCAGCATGGGTTTATTATATAAAAATGTCCAAGAATTAACCATATATGGGATGGATGCATTGCATCTGAATGTGCGAATGACCGAACGTACAAATGCGAACGATTAATGGCAAACTTATTTGACTAGATATTGTTGTTGCTGTTGTTGATGTTACTGGCAGCAGCCATTTGTAGCAAACAACAACAGCCAAGGACAGACGCTTTTAGACTTTGGCCATCCTTACATATCTTATATCCAAACAGTATCTACTACAGCTGTTACACCTGATGCCTCGGTTGGCGTTTCTACTCGCGCTCCATTGAGTTTCTTCTTTCACGGATGAGGATTGTCTGGTCCATTGCTGATGCAGTTTTTTGTTTTGGTGTTGCCTCTCAATGCTGCAGTTTTTGTATTGTCGTCTTTAAGTTTTTTTTTCTTTTTTTTTCGTTTTTGATAAATAAGCGATAATGTTTTATGATTATGGTAATAATTGCTAAAGTTGGTTAACAAGACGAAAAACGCTCTAAAGCCACAAAAAAAAAACAAAGAAGACATCATTGTGGAAGTCATAAAATAGTGATAAAACAAATTGGATGGCTGTTAAGTAAAGATAGCAAAAAATGGAGGAAAAACGTAACGACGATGAAATTTGAGAGATTTGTCTTTTTAAAACGCCAATTAATTTAGCAAAATGTTTGTGGTATGTAGTTCAAAATTTGCTTGGTTTTGAAAATGCTGAAAGAAATTTACAGCTGCTTGATTACAGCATGAAGATTCAGCTCGAATAAGGTCCAGTGGATCGAATTGTACAAAGTCAATGGCCTCAGACGTTCAGGAAGCATAAATCCTACTAATTGACCTTTCTTTAGAGAGTAATAACTTATAAGGACTGATTACAGCATGAAGAATAGGCTCGAATAAGGTCTACTGGAGCGAATTGTACAAAGTCAATGGCTCGTGAAATGTCAATTCGTCGCCATTCTCAGCGATTGGGCATGTGTTACTCAACCACAAGGCAAATTTTACAAGCCTTGTGGTTACTTATGTGTTACTCAACCACAAGGCAAATTTTACAAGCCTTGTGGTTGAGTAACACGTGCCCAATCGCTGAGAATGGCGACGAATTGACATTTCACGATCGCCATTAACACTGGTCGCTACGGCTGCAATATGTTCTTCGGTACATACTCCACGCGTGCAAGTCGATGGTTTTATTTCCAGCAAAGTAAATTTGGTGCGAAAATTTGGAGATAACAGCACGAATTGTTAATTCAGCAAACCGATTATGACGACAATAAAATTGTCGTATCGAACGATGCACAGAGCCCGAATTTTGATGATAAATTTCAACGATTTGCAATCGTTGTTCGTTTGTTAGTCTTTCCCTGATGAAATGGCAGAGTATACTGTACACTTTTCACATTGACAAATGACGTCGCCATTGCCAACCAGTGCTGCCAACCTGAAAAACTTCAATCTTAAAAAATCTCTCATTATATGGGCGCATCAAAAAAGACTTTTTCTTATACATAATATAAGGAGATATCTTACTTACTAATTGAATAATTATATATTTTTACAATCATAGATACAATCAAACTAAGGCAGCCCTTTAAAAGTGCAAATAATTGGAGTAATTTTCAACTAGCTAGTACCGTATATTGGTTTTTATGATAGTAACAAAAAATAGTAAGACCAATATGAAAAATTTTGGAACACACCGCTTTTCGAAAGTTGATTTAACAATCTTTTTCCTTTAACAATCTTCTTACTAGACCAACTGGCCCCAATTGCAATACCAACTGTCCGTGTAGTTATGGACAACTAATTGCCAGATAAGTGGATGTGTCAGAAAAGGTCTTATGTCGTTTGCAATGTTTTAATATTAGCCATATTTTAGTTAAAAATCGTATTTTTTATTGCGATCTACTAACTACGGCCATAATTTTTTGTACTTAGATATTTTTTGTACTTGGCATATTGCCTAATTTCAAGCTTTTGTGTCAAATTTCGATATTCTGACTTAACAGAGGGACCCCTACCATGCTTTCAATAGGTATGCGAAAGGAGGGGCGACGAATATTTTTAAGTCGACATAGATTTTTACGACAATCAAGAATATATAAATTTTATGATGAGAATTTTTAGTTGTTATAAATGGAATGACAAAATAGTAAACACTTTATCTGAAGATGTTGCTTATAGTAAAACAGAGCGATTCACTATCACCTTTTGCAACAGTATAACCCTTTGCAGGTTTGTGTAAGTGACGTTTTGATATTTTTTTAAAAGCGTTTGATATCTTTTTTTTATTACTAGCAGAAGGTAGAAGTAACTAGCTTTTCTTTATGGACAGAAAGGGAGCCTGTTGTGCTACCGTCATCCTTTCTGAAATATTATATTCAGTTGATTTGTTAATGATTTATCCTGCCACATGTCGAAAATTTTAAACCAAATCAGTTAAGGACACTGTTTAATAAAGTAGATCAACATAAATATACTTATGCCACGTTTGAGAAATCTTTGTTATACTCCAACTATGGATCCAACTGCATAGAAGGGTTCAAATTGATGTACAACCCACATCATATATCCAATTTATATAAAATTTTCTGCAAAATATTTGTTTGCAATGTGAAAGTATAATATGAAGAATTCCGTTTCTGTGGCAAGTCTTAATTTTACGCGTGATAGAAAATAAATTTCTAGGCATCTTAGCTCATCCTCTATTAATCCTCCACATATCTCACATAAATTATTATCTATTTATTACCAATTTTCTGTAAAATAACAACTAATAAATAAAATTCAACTTTATCGCGTAATGTTTATTATCATACAAAGATAAAGAACATTTTTATCTTATTCTGTTTAAGATTATTTCTTTTAAACGTTGGCGGTATCTGCATTTAATGTGATTCCATGGTTCTGTCCCAATTCCGATGGTGGTTTCTAGTATTTCGAGTGATGCATAATGAATGATGCGAATAAATGCGTTTTTCAATTTTAGCCGGCGTTTCGATATAGATTTTGGACATTACCCCGTCAGAAATGTAAAACAATTTGTGCACCAAGTAATACCCGCCTTAACGTTCCAGATTCATTGTCGGCGTGATGTCGTTCTTTTGGAATCAAATGTTTTTATGATGTCAAACAATATTGAATGATAGTTCCGTAACTTTGTATAATAGCAGCTTTTGAAGATCTGCCATAAAATTCCTACTAGAAAAATTAGTTTTAAATGAGTCACTCCATACTTAACTTGTGTACTTTTTATACCCTCACTTGAAGTAATGATACCAAAATATGACACCCGGAAGGGAGCATTCAGATTATCAAGTATTTTTGACCAATAGTTTTTCATGATTTTCCAAATCGTTTGAGTGATGTCTATCTGTCTTGCATGATAAATGTCTTAAATCTCCAGTATTTTGCCAAATCATAGCCTTGAATTGTAAATGGGCCGTAGCGATTCACCCGTTCTGGTATTTGCAATACAAATTGACGAATTTTGATTGCAGCAAAGTAAGTTTTTGTCCTCTATGTTGGCTTGTAATGTTTGACAAAACTCGGAAAGACCCATACAAAAGACCGATCTAATCCAAATGTTCGTAGATTCATATCTTTCAATCAGTTGTATGGAATTAATTGAAATTTAACCAATACTGTGCTGTTTTAACTGGTTTCTGAGAACGGAAATGGTAGACATTATTCCATCTCTTCTGATATCACCTATACAAATTAGCAGATTTTCCGAAAATCTAACTTCCCTTGTAATTTTTAATTACCAAGCATATTTTTAACATCATATCTTTTCTGCATTTGTACTCAATTCTGAGAATGGACTGCATTGCCGTAAGCCTTCTAATGTCTCCCATACAAATACTCGTAAACCGATTTAGAGAAATTTTAGTTTTTAGCTGTAATACCTAATTCGTCAAGTCAATTTGTCAAATGTATTTCATTATAATGCTATGCCAAAATCGGTTTGGTAGCCCTGCTCATTATGGTACCTCCAATAAAAATTACTTATTTTAATCTTTATATTTGCAGATCGACATCTTTTGTTCAATAGTATTAAATTCAGTATAATTCGGCAAATATCAGGCCTTTAACAAACTTTGTTCTGCGAATGAAAATTGACCGAGTTGTCATGCCTCTTAGGCTATCACACATACAAATTGACCAATATAACAAAAACAGTTATCCTTCTATCATTGCTAAGCGAAGCTCTTCAGAAACTTGAAATGTTGCTCCTTTTATGCTCCTTTAAGTCAGAATATATTTTGGTAAAAAGTTATTGGTGCCATTCTGGCACACCCCATATATTTGGATCAAACAAGAGGATGTTGGGATGTCAGTTTATCTAAATGAAATTTTTATACTAATTCTGATACAAATCAATATGCTGTAAGCGAAACATAATTTTCTAAAATCACTTTGAGAATGAAATCTGTAGATGGAATTCAATAGTTCGAGTGAAGACCTTCTTGTAGTTCCCGAGTGAGGTTCTTCTGTCAAACTGCGCTGCCTTCGTAGCAGATCGAAGAATTTATGATGGCTCTTTAAATAAGCAAACATTTATTGATGCATAATAACAATTGTCATTTTCAAGAGCTTTTCTGGAAGGTCCTATAAATTCATATGTCCTAAAATGCATTTTTATTAGCAACGCTGTCAATATACCGGCTTGTCAAGACAAGGAATTCTAAAGGAATATCTTTCTTCTCATTACCGGTAGAAGGATGACATATAAATAGATTTATTAATGTATGGCGTAATGTCACACGCCCTCATAATACTTTACAAAACTTGTTCCATGAAATTTTGTTCGCTTAAATGAATTCACTGAATGAATTCAGTTCACCTTTGCACTGATTTTGCAGCACAGACCTTTGAACCTGTCCACTTAGTGTTCAACTTATTTACTTTTGTACTATCGATTGATATTCATGATAAACATTTAATTTCTTATCTTTAACTTAGAACTTTAGCTGTCAGATAGGCCATAAACTACAGGCATAATACATCGTTTATGCGAAATCAAAATAGCGATATAAATCGTACATTTATTACACCCACATATTATCCTTGTTATGGCTTAGAATAAAACTCTGATTTTCTCAGCAAAATGCTTCGAGTACCACTTGGAATCACACAGGAGAAGCATTTGGAGTACGTAAGTATAATCAAATCACTTAGTGCAAGTAATATATCATGGCCAATAATGGCAAATGACTTTAAGAGCTCTAATAC
>JAHXMU010000055.1:2443008-2468783 GCA_019455685.1 Philornis downsi | reverse complement strand
ATTAATCTTTATATATATAATTCTACTGTACGGGCGTTGTCAGTGAACTCCTCCTAAACGGCTGGACCGCTGTGCATACATTTTTGCATATGCGGCTGGGTGGTGCCCGGGATGGTTTAGATTTACAATTCGGTCCAATTGGACAAAGGGGCGTGGTACCTCCCATACAAACAAAAAATTAAAAATCAATTATTTCTGCTCCTGCTTACGGTATTTGAACAAAATTTGGTACATCGGTTTGGTGTACATATCTTAAGTGCTGCTGCAAATACAGGCGGGATTGGACAATGGGAAGTGGTACCTTTTATACAAACCACAAATTAAAAAGCAATTATTTCTGCTCCTGCTAAAATTTGAAGTCAAAGCAACGTTTGCAGGGTCGGCTAGTTGATATATATATTTTTCTTCTTCAGATTTTTAAATGTTAACTTGAATATTATTAATTGTGCCAACTGGTCTCTATTAAAGCCTATAAGGCGCAGAGACATTATAAACACTGTTAACAATAATTGCATGAAGAACATAATAAAAAAAAGGCATAAGAAGTTAAAAAATATGAAAATAACAGTTAAAAAATAGTAAAATAATAAATAATGAAAATAATAATGCTGAACATAAATTTTTTGTGGCTAATTTACATTTATTTCTCTGCATATTTTCTAATCCGTAAAAATGAGTTGAGTTTCATCATCTTTGGTGAATGAATGCATTCCGTAGTTAAATTTATTGAATTTAACCATCAAAGGTGCGCATTGCCTTGATGGAAGGAAATTTTTATGCTTCCAATAATGACAAAGTTTTTCATTTAATTTAATGTGACCTGTGACTTTGAAATTCCCAAGAAGTTTCTTATATGCGGAATTGTGATGACAATGCCATGTTGATATGCTTAACAATTTTGCTCGGTTTTATCTCGTCAATCAGTCAAAACAATATCAAATGCAATATCAATGATTTATAGTACAGAAGTCTTAACAAGAACATCCCGAAAGAGATGCAATGCAAGTGCACGACCACGTCTAAATTCCATAACCCGATTAATTATGAATATTCTTCAAATTTGCTGAGATTTCGAATAAAATATCTTTATAACTAAACATTGGATTACTTCACTAAAGTTGTATTATCAAATTCGCTGATTATGTAAAAATAAGTCGCGTACTTGCGCGTTTAATAATGCGACGTCAAATTGCGATAATGCGCTGGCGGATTTTCGAATAAAATTTTAGAACAAAAGTAGTAAAACAATGTCTTATGGAAAGCCTGTATGCCATTTGTTATAAATAGAACATTGCATAGCATTCTCAGGTCGAATTTCGTATAACCCACTTATGGTGATATTTAAACTGGGAAGAGCCTTTTTTATACTCTGGCTCCCATATACCAGTCCTTACTCGTATATCGTGAACTTCGGACATACCTATATTTTTACTTTTTTTTTAGAGTTAAGTTTTACATCAGTTTTTTCGAATTGAATTGATCATACAGATGTTTTGGATCGGCAAAAGGGTTTTATTAATTTCTGCTATGGAGCATTCAAAATTAATATAAATTTCTTAGGATTAGCTCCAATTTTCGGATATGAACAGTATTTTATTAAAGATTATTGTTGATTTATTTGTATTAGTTAATGCTCGCGTTTCCCAAGCCTTTTATCTTTCCTCCTTTTAAATGTCATGGAAAACATTTAAACTCTGCACAAATAAGAATTTTTCAAGATTTTAATAAACACAATTTTCGGTTAAAAATTTTACTTTGCTTTTGTCATTATTATTTATTATTTTGCTGATCGAAAAATATTAAATTTAAATAATGAAAACTGTTTGCTCTGCAAAGTTTATTTGTTGTACAGTTTTCTGACTGATCGGAATTCAAAGTTAAAACCTCATTATGGATACAATCTTTGTTATAGTCGTCAGTGCTTTATTGCACTGCTTTTAGTAAGAAAGTGTTTCAAAACTATATGTGAGCTTGAAAAAGGTACCAATCCTTACTTAACGTTTAATTTTCGAGTGTATGCCAACGACTGACTGGCTGGCTAGCTGACCTGACGTACGCTTCCCAACAACGCCGCTGAGCTGACTCTGGATAGCTTTTTGTTTTCAGTTGTGTTTTTTTTCTTTTTTTGTTGCTGGCTGCGGCTTTTGGCATATTGAGTGCTGATGATGTTTGCCAATATTTAAACAGTAAGTGCTTTAACAGAAAAATAACCTTCTGTGCTGGCATTACATGAGCAGCGAGCGAGCGAGTCAGTGTATTCCTGTGAGCAAGCGTGTGTGCCTGATATTGCACAGGATGGGATACGAACATACAGACATATTCGCGTATTTTTTTTTCGGGGTTACCTTTAAGAAATTGTGTGATTTATTTGATGTGTCAAGTAAAGCGTTCAATTAGTGACTTAAATTGTGTTTATATGTAGGCAGTTGCAGACACACATACGCGCTCACATGCAGCCTGGCTCCGGCCAGCTATTGAACCATCCATATTTTGTGCCTTTTTTGTTCGGGGGGAATTTTTTACTCGCTGACCATCTCTCAAGTACATGTTTAGAGTTATAAATATAGGTAAAGTTATATGGTTATTGTTGTAAGCCACATTATTGTTGCGCGCCGTTGTTGCACTGGCCGTTCGCTGTTGTATGTGGTATCTCCTTAACTTATGTTTGACTTTATTAGCAGAGACATGTTTAAGCCTTATGCCACCTCTTGGTCAGGTTGCTCGCTGGCTGGCCTGCTGCTGCTTGGACGTCCGCCAACTGATCGTACGTTTGGTGTTGTTGGCTCCGCAAAGTTTTATTCTCATCTTAAGTTTCCTTTGTTTATTGTTTGTTCTAGAAATGAAAAAATCGTCGCAGTTTTTTGCGCTTTGTAGTTTTGCTTTATAAATTTTAATTTAATATAATTTTTTTCTTACCTACCGAGAGAGAAAAATATCATTATAGAAATTCTTGAGCTTTTGTTTTTTTTTTTTTTTCTTCATTTCGTACACGCTAAGCTGATGGTGCTCTGAGTGGCTGGCCACTGTTTGATGCTTATAGCGTCCTGCCTATAGAGGACTATTGGCGATGCCATACATGTAATAAGGTTAAAATCACAACTCAACTATGTCTAATTACAACATCTTTATAAACGTCGTTTTTCTAGATGTCAGCTCTGCGACAAATATGGTCGATTGTCTTTATGCATATAAAGTTAAATTGGCTGTCGGAGTTTTTTCAGCATTTACAGGAAATTTATTGCGTATTTATGGAATTTTTACAGAATGCGATTGTTTGTTATTCTTATAGCAAAAGAATGCTATAAGTTTCCAGACAAAATTGTTGTATAAGGAATGCTGAAAGCTGCAAAAGGCTACCTATATTGATAATTATTTTACAATATATCGAAATTGTGAAAGAGGGGTTCAACGTAAAAAACAAAAAAAAAACCTTATCGTAAATATAGAAAAATATGTTTTAATTGCCGATCAATAATGGCCACGTCACACCACAAAGGTAACACAGTATAAATAACATAAACGTTTTTTTTAGTTTTTTTTTTTTTTTTGAATATTATTGGATGAGAAGAGTTGCTGTTGCACAATATTCTTAAATCGAATTCGGTAAAGTCGACATTCAACGGCGCTTAATATGCCAATTTGTTTTCTTGTGAAATTTCATTTCTATCGCTTAATCGCTTAATGTGATGGGAACAGTGATAACTCTCACATATTACCTTTAATTAATTTGGTTGCGTTTATATGACATTTTGATAGACTGTGGTTGTTTTTTTTTTTTTTATAACAACAAAATTCGATACTATACCAGATAAAATTGTTGCATATGGTGATTTTTTAAGATTTAAATTTTTCAGGTTGGCAGCACTGTTTAATGGTAATGGTAATGGTAATGGCGTCCAAACGTCATCTGTCAAAGTGAAAAGTAAACAGTATACTCTGCCAAACGAGCAACGATTGCAAATCGTTGAAATTTATTATCAAAATTCGTGCTCTGTGACAAATGTGCATCGTTTGATACGACCATTTTATGGTCGTCATAATCGACCTGCTGAATCAACAATTCGTGCTGTTGTCTCCAGATTTCGCACCAAATTTGCTTTGTTGGACATAAAACTATCGACTAGCATGCGTAGAGTGCGTACCGAAGAAAATATTGCAGCCGTAGCGACCAGTGCTAATGATGACTGTGAAATGTTCCATTTTTCCACTGTTTTGTATCACAAAATTTGTAATTTTTAATAGTAATTTTTTTTTTTTGGCATCTTGGTTTCAGAAGCTACTCTGAGTTCATGAATTGAGATTCAACTGTTCGTTCTTTCTGGTTTTGCAATTTTTTTTTTTGTAAGAATAAGAATAAATGAGCGCAATTTAGTGCCAGGAATTTTAGTGTGTGATGGCATAATTTTCGTCTCTGTTTTACTCTTAAATGTACTAATTTTGTTACAAACCCCAATTCATAATACTGTCTGGCGCAATTTTAATAATGTTACCTTAAGACTTCTGTGGTTAATTAACACACCAACATTGCCCTTTTCTTATCTGTTGTGTTTTTCAAAGAACTAATTTCGGAAAATCGATTTTTGACGCTTAAAGTGACGTGGGCTCTCCCGATTGTATGAACCTTGATAAAGCCATAATGGTACCATTTGTGTCCAGTATTTCTTATTGATTATTTTAAACGGCTATTGAATGAATGCTGCAATATAAAATTGCTATGAATGTGTTGAATAACTTTCGTCCTTTCAGCTGTAGCTGTTTGAGCTGGGCGATGATGCTAGGGGTGCCCTTTGTATTCTGCTTTGTTAATTGTAAAAGATACAACTAGTCGCTAGTTTTTTCTCAAATTTTCGAAATTCTAGCTTTAGCCATTAAACCTAGGCGATGATGTCAAGTTTGTCCCATTTTAGCCTGTTTTTTAAACCTCAACTTAAAAGTTTCGAAAATTCAGTTTTGATCTATTTTACTTTGGCGTGCTCTCCAGTATTAGCCATTTCAGCTTCGCTAGGGTTCCTTTTTATTCTGGTATTACTCTCAAAAGTACGAATTTAAAAAACCTCTTCCTATAACTTTTGTCAGTAAAGAAAAAACTCTTTACTAATTTAGGAGACAATTCTAGTAATCATTCATATTTTTCTACGCCGCTCCTTCTCCAATTAGTCACAACAAGTTTTGGTATTTGTGGTAGCAAAAGCTGGTGCACGAATCGTGCTATAACCGCCAAACGGGGACCAATGCGGAACATTATTTAAAGATGTTAAAGAGTTTTTTTACCCGTAACTGCGACGAAGACGTATCCGCTCCACAGCATTCGGTTCCAGCAAGATAAAACAACTGCACACTTTGTTGCAACAAATTAATATCCAGAAACTCAATTTTTCGTTGGCCCCCAAGGTCACCTGTTTTGACTGCACCAGACATTTTTTGTGATGTTTTGCCAAGCAAGAGGTGTACAAAACGAAACCAGGGAATTTGACTGAATTGAAGTAATCCATTAAACCAATAACAATAATAATAATTTTTTGATCAGGTGTCGCATATGCGTGAATGAGCATGGAGGTTGTTTACGGTCTATAATTTTCAAAACCAATTATTTGGGCAAAACAAAATTGAATTTTCTACATAATAAAAAGAAAAATATAAATGGAATACATCACAAAATAAAAAAAGTTATTTGAATTGTTTATGGTAGCATGATTTGTGCGTAATCCTGTATTTCAAAAGCTTAGGGCATTCAGCACAGTTTTGAGCACCCACTTCTGCGCCGCCAATCGAGTTCATTGTTGAAGACTTTTTATACTTTTTATGATCTAGCCAATGCAATTACTCCTTTTTGATGTGCGTATATATTAACCCACGTCGTTGCTGGTACACAGCGTATGATTCTTACAGTGCCGACAGTCTCTGGTAACGATGAAGGGTCCCCGTATTTCCTGAGAAACATACGCTCGAAGACTCGCAGAACTGTTTCATGTGTCATTATCCTAGATTCTGCGCCGTACAGTAAGACAGCTAAGGCTAATGCCTGGTAAAGTTATAATTATATTGGTCGAGGGAGGATTTTGAGTTAAATCGTTAATAAAATGTTTACTCCAATTGTCGTGACCCGAAATTTAACCTTTTGGTCGGGGTGATGTCAGTCACAATCACAACAATTTAATGTGTATAAATGCTAGCTTAGAAACAAATGCTAGCTTATTAGAAACATTACCCAGAGTTAGCCAGTTTTGGACCGATCTTTACGGAGAGAAGCATATTTTACATACTCAACATGAAACATTAAGTTGCAAGGGAGTTGAATGAGTGTTGAAGCTTTCTTTGTGGCATACGATATGGCCTCCTATTGTTGACTACTTTTGTACAAGTCATTCTTATATTTATATATCAGGTACGTCTTTAATTTCTTTTATTGATTGATAGATTAGAATTGTTAACCTTAAGATTCTATTCTTGCCAGAAGCAATCACTCTATACTTCCCTAAGCGGCTTAAATTAACTTACATTCTTGCTCAAGATGCACTAACGCTAATTCTGCCTCGAAGGACCACACATTCGTTCAATTAATTATATATCGCTTTTCAAATAGTAAATTATTTAAATCGCTATATAATTATATTATTTGCCATTTATTGAAAATCTACTCTCCATCGGATAATAAAATGTCCGGCCACCGCTAAGAATTTAGTTTCCACACAATTTGCCCACAATTGTTTCTGAACATTTTTAATAAGCATTACCCTCAGCTGCACTGCTGTGACCATAATATTTTTCTTCTTAGCTACCAGCAATCCCATTCCATTTGTCTGCCTGTCCGTCCATTGTGGGTCTATCTTTATTTTCATACCAATTACCATGCAATTATTTTTATTTCTAACTTCGGTACGAAAAATCTGTTTCCTTTCCACTAATTCTCCGTTTGCCATTCGAAATTTATTCATAGCAAATGGTACTTTAAGGTGTTTCTATGGCAACTTTCTTTTGCCTTGGAGTTCTTTTCTTTCAAGTTGTCCACAGTTGTCGCCCGTAGTCGTCGTCGTTGTCGTGGCCGTTGTTTAAATGTCTTTATATGGTAAATTGTTTCTAATACGTTTTTGTCAATTCACCTGAATAGGTTTGTTTGCTGTTTTTTTTTTTCGTTATTGTATTATTTTGGTTGTTTTGAAACGTTTTGGTTTGGTCTTATCTAAATATGGCATTTCGTTCTATAAATAATGGCACCTCTATCGAAATGAACTTCGTTCGGTTTGGTCTGGTGTTGTGGTTTTTTTTCCTGAAACATTTTTTGTGGAGCCTCTTTCTGTGCTCTGCTTGGAAATGTGATGCGTGAGACTCCAGCTGTTCGTGGATTAAACTACCTAAACAGCAGAAAAGTTTAAACTCCAATAAAATATCCACTTGAGAGCTTTCACATTTTTCAAACCAATAATTTGCAATTATAATTCAACTTTTTCTGTTTCTTTCATTCTAGGCAATTGTTTAAGGAATTGTGGTTTGTTGTGATGGCAATAAACAAAACTTATTGTTTAATAGGAACACATTCCAAATTGGTGGAGATTTTCACGCAAAGGAGGCACACCAACCAGCTGTTGGCTCTGGACGAAGTTTTGATATTGAATAAAAACTTTAAAAAAGTAGAATTTAACATCAAGAAAAGCTGATAAATTGTGTATTTAAGCAGTGAAATACATGTAGTTTTAAATAATGTACCTATTATGTAGAGCATGTGAGTAGAAATCATTTAACATCGCATTTAAAATATCGTCATAATCATATCTGTCCAAATATGTCTTTAAGTTTGAGTTCAATTTCATCACCTGCATCTGAGCCATCGGAAAGCGTTTACTGCGTATGTCCTGTAGAAATATACTCAGCTAGGAGATGACCGGCGTTGCCTTGAATTGTCTAGGATACATTTAGTATCCTACACAAATTCAATTCCTGTTCCCAAGTTTGTTCTTCTGTTCTTCTTTGATCAATTTAGCAAAAATCAGTGGTCTCTGAATAATTTCTAAATGGAGGACTCTGAAAAGTTGAAATTTGGCTTTTTTGTGGTTTAATTCAGAGTATTTTTTCCAGCAACACAAAAGAAAATTGAGTGCAGGTAAGACAGTTCATCTGATTGAACTTTTTGTACGGGTTTTTTTGTTTCATAATCTATACAGCTGGCAAATAATGAGTTCTTTAGGTTCATTGGCTCGTTTGACAATTATGGGAGAGGGAGTTGCAGAATGTTTTTGTCCTAGAAAATAGTCCTGATTACATTACTAAGACGTTGCGCTTTAACGCTCATTGATGTTTATAGAACTAAAAAAAATAATAGGGAATTATACTTTGTGGGGAAGGAATTAATAATGTTAGTTAAATTTTCTTACATAGATTAATTTGAAGACAAACAAAGAATAAATAATTCAAATTGGACGGAGTGTCATTTTATCATTTTATCATTTTGATCATTTTCTTATCTTAATCATATTACATCATCACATTATCAAAGCATATTATTATCAAAAATGTTTGTTGCAAATTAAATATTGGCAATACAAATATTTTTTCAAAATTCAAAACAATTGTTTTTAAATCTTATCTTTCTTTGATTTTAAATTCTTACTGTACACCAAGTGCATAATTCTCTACATTGATTGACTACAGGGGCGTAAGAGAAAAATCATATTATTAGCATAAAGAAGCGGCCTTTCTCCACAAACAGCAAAATACGCTACCCTGTGCATTCCTACTTCCTACTGAAGCGCAAAGTTAGTAAAGGAAATATATTTAAATATAAATTTTATTTAAACAAATCTATATTCCTTAAATTGTATTTTCCACCGATTACTTTCTTCAATGCCTGAAACTGAACAACTTTAACGTTCGTATAACATCTGCAATAAATTCTCAGCTACTCGAGGTTCATTTCCCATTGGCCGAATACAATTAAGTCTTTAATTAGCTTTAAATTACACTGAAATTCTTGTATTCCGGGGGCTTAATAAATAAATAAATGCCTGGTTTCCATTTCTCAGTTTCTGTTTGAACTTTATTTAATCTGAAAATATTTGGTCATAGTATTGTAAGCATTTTCCCCATCTCTTTCTCCTCTGTCTTTTCCTGATGTATAGACTGAAAATATGAAATGAAATCATAATTGGTAATTTATTGTGCCTACGGATTACTCGGTCATACCAGAAGAATATGAATGAAAAACAAAAACTGCTCAAAAAAAGAAGTTCGTTTACATTATCCTCTTATTGGCTTGCACCCACTCGACTGAACTCCTCAAACAATATGTATGTATTGATTTATAAATTAATCTGGCCAGATTTTTTGTATGCCAAATATCCACACAAAAGGGCCGCAGCAGCTGCAGATGAAGATGGTACAAAGCACCAGTGAACAACAATTCATATTAAATACTTGGCTGGCAATATAAAAAATTGAATAATATTCGAAATCTACAACAATAAAGAACAATCACAATTGTACATATAATCGGAGCAGAAATAAAATTGGATCATTGGCTTAATAAATCACAACTTTACAGACTCCATCCATACAATTGTCCAATGACAGCAACAGCAACGTCGAAATGCCAAATGCTCTGCAAAATATTATCAAAACAGAAAAACCTCCTTGGCCTTTCCACCCCCGCGTCTACGGTCCACAAATGAACCTAAAAAAATCAATGAACTGAAATCTGTATAAAATGCAATTAACAATAAAACATGTGAAATACAAATGTATTCATTTTTACTTATACATACGTATTTCTGTTGGGCCACAGTAATTTAAATGAAGCTGATATCCTCTCTGATTCAGAACGAGCAAAAAAATCTCAAATCAGACGAGAACTTAATTTTTATTGATGGACAAACATAATTGAACATGTTTGAACCCTTGCATTTAATAGGAGCCTTAAAAAGCGAAAATATTGGCGGATAAAAAAAAATATATAAACGCAGCAAAATGGTTATGTCGAAAGATACAGACAGGTCTCTCTGTAATATCAAAATGTTGTATGTGCATTAAAAAAAGGTGAAATAATTTACAGTCAATATGAACTCAAATTAAGTAAAATTGATCTTCATATCTCCTTAATCACAGTAAGTAAGCAGATTCTAATTCCAATTTTAAGTGCGCAATATTTTCTTCACACATTCTCAAATCATGCGAAATTTGGTCTATTTAAGTTTCATTTATTCTTTTCAAGTAAAAGTTTATTAGTATTAAGTAGAGGTGGTATACTTATTTTATAAGTACGAGATTTTAAATTCAGTACAAAGTTTTTTTCCTTTTTTTTTTTTTTTGAATGCAGTCGAAACCATTAAGCCAAAGTATTCGAAGGATTCTCTGTGTAATGTCAACCATTTTTAGAGGATATATAAAATATTGTAGTTGTAGCGAAAGAAAGAGATGTTGCCCTGCGCTATGCGAACTGACAAATAACATCATGTAAAGGGTGTCCCAACAAGAATACAAGATTTACATTTTAAATAAAACACAGATATTAAAAAAAATTACTCTCGTAAAGTAGACAGAATGAGGTTATGTATGCAACAACACATTAGGCAGATGTTCGCCGCGGCTTTGCTGGCACACACGCGATCTTCTCATGAAATTTCCAATGACCATTTTGCATAAATGCTGCGGTATTTCCTTAATGCAGCGTCCAATTTCCTCTTTTATGACTTAAATTGTCGTCGGTATATTCGCGTAAACCATCGACTTCAAAAAACCCCAAAGTAAAAAGTCAAATGGTGTTAAATTGCACGATCTAGGCGGCCAATTCTGGTCTCCAAAACGCAAAATAACACGACCTGGAAATCACTGATGCAGTTTGTTTCTCTGGCTGTATGACATGTGGCGCCTTTTTGTTGAAACAACATGCCCTTCACATTCATTTCTTCAATTCTAGGCACAAAAAAACTGGTTATCACTTCACGATACCGAACACCATTGACTGTTTGCGCTTGACATGCCACATTTTCATAAAAAAGGTCCAATGATTCCTCCAGTCCAAAATCCAGACCACACAGTGACACGTTGAGGATGCATTTGCTTCTCGTGAATCACTCGAGGATTTTGACGAGGCCATCAAGATAGAAATGGGCCTCGTCACTGAAGATGATTTTATCGGCAAAATCAGCATTTTTATGTTGTCTCTCCAATACCCAATTAACGAACTCCCTTGGCTGTCCATGGTCAGCTGGCTTCAGTTCCTGAGTCAATTGAGGTGGATGGAGTTCGAGCGACATCATCACGTACAACTGCGACATTTTAGGTCGATCGGCCAGGTCGAAGGCGCGTTGTTGTCTTTACATCACTAACAGACCCAGTTTTGGCAAATTTATCCATTAATCTTTATACATTTGACTCTTTTGAAGCATTATTGTGACTCCAAATTGATCGCAATTTGCGAACTGTAGCCGCAAAACTTTCACCAATTTGGTAAAACAATTTCACAATGAGAATGCGTTGTTCACTCGTGTAGCGCTCCATTTTTACTAACCTATATCAAACAATAAAAATTCTTCAAATTTCAAACAATGGCACTTCGAATGGCGCCAAATTTAAATCTTGCGTTCTTGTTGGGACACCCTTTATGAACATCTCCGCAAACCAGGATATAATCGGCAATCTAGTGAAATGATCCTCGCTCTACAAGCTTTCGCAAAAATTTAACAGATTTTTTAAATAATAAAACAAGAGTACGCGATTTTTCTCATACTCTCTGGTCTTCAATATATATTAAAGCCATAAAAAAGGCCTGTACCAAGTCCGATACTATTTAGTTTGAGATACGAACGTGTTTTTGTGTGTATCTTTACGGCACTTTATGGAGAACCATTTTGTAAAAAAGGGCTATTTCACAAATGTTAGGACGTGGCAGTGATTTATCCTAGAGTCAAAATCCTCTCATTTTGAAGAATTATCAAAATATAAAGTATAGAAATGTAAACCCATTATTAGTTATTAGCAATTTGCATTAGAAGGACAAGATTTCGTACACAAAAAGCTACACAGACAGTTTCGCGATTACTTGACTCAGTATAGTTTGGTGGACACCAGCTATTTATGCTCGGAATCCACGTTTGCAAATAAGCCCCAGATTTATCATCTCCACTGCAGTTGAGACTTTTGCATATAAAGTACCCGATTGTAACAAGATTGAATGTTTTTTATTATGTCTACTGATCTATTTGGGAATTTGTTTTGCCAAAGTCAGTTCTTGTTCTCTCTCCGTTATGACATGTAGCGCTCTGACCAAATAAATAGCTATTTTGAGAGTAATCCTAATTTATTTTGTTTTATTTCATAAAATTTGTGACGAAAACGTGATGACGACGACGTTGGCGACGGCGACAATAAAATTTAAAACATATATCAAGCCCGTAACTGCAATGAACCTACTTTTCATCACCCGTCACAATACGATGAAAAAACCCTACCTTTTTTGTCGCTAAAGCAGTTGTTCACCGGCGAAAAAATGACGCTCAACGGCCGTCATCATCATAGTCACCGTTTTTAAAGCAACGCTACCAAATCTCGACACGTTATTTCACTTACAACAGCATCTCCGTAAACGTTTTTAAGCCCTTGATGAGCTTCAGCCGTCGTTTTCTTCGACTGAAAGAAGAAAATCAAAACTTCCCGCATATGACGATTAGTTGGCACAAAATCATACATATTCACACAACCAAAAACAAAAATATGACATCGAAAGAAAATCAGTATTGTATCGGGTTGGTATTTTTATAACACCATATGCCTAAGCTGACGTTTAGTTTATGACAGCTGGCTCCATCTATTGGCAAACAGCGGGAACTTATTTGCGCACCTAATATCTATATATATAAAAATCAATTGCTGTGCGTTAGTCTCGCTAAAGCTCGAGGACGGTTGGACCGATTTGGTTCATTTTGGTCTTAAATTATTGGTAGAGTATTCCGGAAGGTTTAATAGGTTTTATTTGAAGTGATAGATAGCGTTGGAGATGAGATTTTTGCATTTAATTTTTTTACCAATTAACAAGGCATTTTGCGGCAACGACGTTTGCCGAGTCAGCTAGTTTATTTATATAATTTTGAGTATATAAACTCGTACAACCATTTTTACAATTGTGTTTGGTCTGAATTCAGTCTGAGGTAAACAATCCCGTATCTACTACAAGTATGGATTTTTTTTAAATTCTGAGAACGAATTCTAATCCACGTTGTTTTTATATATGTGTGGTTTTACATTTCTTGAGCTAAATATCCGTCACATTGAAACCGTTCCTCCTGACACATAACAATGAAAAGAGAAAATATGCCATATTTTACAGCTTTTTCTTTTGATAAAGACGAGAACATAAAGCAGGCGGTTGAAAATATGAATTACGGACCCTGCACCAAATGATTACCACCTTTACCTGTCTATGGTGAACCATTTTGTTAGCAAAAATATCGTCTTAAAATAAGGTTGTGAAAATCGTCTGTACTTGTTTTTTTTACCAACAAGGTCTAATGTTTTTGTAGAAGGGACACAATGGAACCACCTTCAAAATTGCGTATTTAATAGTATATTTGGCATATAGCATATTTATAGCATATTTATTCTAAATCGGAATAAATGGCATCGATCGACATGTCGAAAGATTCAATATCAAAAACGAAGAGTCTGAAGTATCAAGTATCTTTGGGCCACATGCGTTTCATGTTTTTTAAGGCGGTTGCGCCATGACAGACTGGCGGGCTAGTTGGCTGGTAGACGCGATAAAGGTCCCAATTCTGTACTGCGTTTGGATAAATGGTTTACTGCTTAATACTTTGCCAAATTGTAGCCATGAATTATAAATGGGATATATCGACCAACTCCTTCTGGTACTTCCCAGACAAGTTGATCGAATTTAATATATTCAGTTTTTCCTTTATCTCCCCACATTCTTAGATTCGATTAACTTAATTTTTTGTCTATTGCATTTGCTTAGAAGAATTTAAATAAAATTAAGGACTAACCAAGCCCCATCTGATAACTTTCTCACAAATGGCTGATCTAAATATATATTTTTAAATTTATATCTATGTATATGGCTGCACTAAATTTAGTCAAGTGTGGTAAATTCTGAACGTTTACTAATACGAGTACAAGATCTCACTATGAAAATGGACATTATCGTCCGGTAAATCCAAAATAAATTAACCGATTTTCCGAAATCCAATCTTTCCTCTTTAATTTTCAATCGGTAGGCTGCAACATTTTAATTTCTTTCAACTTCAACCAATTTTCTGCAAGCCCTGAGAAAAATTGACCAAGCAATAGCACTTCTTCTGGTACCTCCCATACAAATTACTGATTTCACTCACTTTTTCTAAGCTTTATATCTTTCCAGAAATTATACCGAATTCAGTCAAAGTTGGCACTTGGCACGTTGTACGTTTAGTAGAAAAAAATTCTGGGTATGAAAACAAATTACATTGCCGCACTCCTTCCGGTACCTCCGATACAAACTGATTGATTTATCAAAATTTAATTTTTTCTTAAATTTTATTTAGCACACTAAATTCAGTACGTTTTGAGAAGCATCAGGTAGTTACCGTTGGTTTTGAAATGGTACAAAATTTTGTAATGAATTTAGCGTCCATTTAAGTCTATTCAGAATGATTTTGGGTCAGGTCAACTGACTAAAATTTCTATACTGGTTCTAAGCATGCTAAATAATGTCTTCAATATCAAACAGAAATAATGGATTTCTTTTTACTACACTTTATGAAAAATGTTCGCTTATTATATTGCCAAGTTTTCGGTAGATTTTTTCTTGCAATTAATGTCTCATAAATTAAATTGGCCTATGACAGAACTTCACCACAAAATACTGTTGCCATTTGCTAAGATAATTAATATTGTTGAGATTGTGACTGCCAAGGATTGCAAAATTCCAAATATATCGGGTGGTTCGGAAAGTTCGTTCGGTTTTAAACGAAATTTATTTACAAATTTATATACTAGAAAATAATTACTTTAATCTATTATCTCTGGGAGTTTTTTAATTCCTCTTTTATAAAAGTTTACGTTCTGTTCGATTTTTCGCTTCCTTGTGGTTATGGATATTCAAATCCTTTAAGTGGTTACTCAGACTGGTTACTCCCATCCAAACTCTGACAGTTTCTGACGGGTCCGTAAGGCAGTGTGAGGCCTCGGTGAGAGAGTGAGGTACCCACACATCGAGGTTGCCAACAAATCTTAGCGCTTTCATGACCCCCTGAGAGATTGAGACCGTTTTTTTTATTATTTCAGCACGGGGATTGACAATAATTAAATCTCTCACCTCCTCGGAAACAATTTCTTATGGTCTTCCTAATCTGGCAGCGTCCGTTTTGGAGAAGTCCCTCGTAGAAAATCTTATATACCATTTCTGGCAAGTTCATTCATTTGTTCCGTTTTCTTCGTAAACATACTTTATTTTTCGGCTGGCTTCAGCAGACATTTTTCATTTTCGGAAATAATACAGCATAATATGCCTAAAATGCGCTTTTTCGCTAACTTTTTCCACTTTTTAAAACTTTTTTTAAAACGCTATAACAATTCAAGACTAGAATGAGTACCCAAGTAAACAATAGTAAACAGTTTAGAAAAGGGGTTGGAGGAGGTTTTGATAGTGTTTGTAGGACCTCTACGCCTTGAGAAAGGACGTATGGTGAACTGATGAGTCAACCGAACGAACTTTTCGAACAACCCAATATTTAACCCATCGTTATACGAGTATAACCAAAGTTGATATACAGTTGATTGCCCGCAAATTTTGATCTCTTTTGCGTGTCATACTTATTTCCTATCATGTCCTTATTTATGCAGTCCTCTCCGTACAGATTCCACAATTCCGCGTAAGTTCTTATATTGAGCTTTTGAATGTCCACTCATGTTAAATTTTGCACCTTTTTTCTGCTGCTATTTGTTCTTTAACAAGATTTTTTCTTTTCAATCCGATGTGCATTACAAATGTTATCTACATCTGTGAATGTGAGTTTGTATGAATGACAACAGTGGACATTTAACAAATGCTGCCCTGTCAATTTCATTACAGAACAACAAATGGCGTGTTTTAATACCCAAAAGCCATGGAAACCATTAACGGACGAAGGGAGACAGACAACTAACCAACAACTTTTATGCACAAATATAGGGTTATCCATTTTTCGTTTGCAAGTAAAGTTAAATATAATAGAACTCACTTAAAGCTATGATTTCGGTGAAACTTTCATTTCATTACAATGCTTTAATCTCGCCATTATGTACGAAATACAATGTTATTTAAATGACCGCCTCACGATGGGTGAGGCAGGAGTGAATCCTTTTAAGGTAGTTTTTGAGAAAAATATGGCCCAATGACATGACAATGACACTTTTCCTAAATGCAATGGCTTTTCTACAATCACTTCTGAGTTCTTCTAACCCCAAATACGACAATTTTGTTTGTTGACGTAATCACCGAGGGAGAAATGGGCTTCATCCGTAAAGAAAATTTTGTTTGATTAAAAGACCACGTTTAAAATCGCCACGTTTATAACAATTTTTACGCGTTATTCGGCTGATTAACGATCCATATTCGTAAATGTCAAACCTTTCACTAAATAAATAACATTTTAGACAGCCTTGCCAGGCCGGCGGTTTTGAAATCACTAAATGGTTAACCCTATATAACCGCTAATATGCAAAATTAAACTGCAGCTAGTAAATGCGCCATATTCTACAGCTCATACTATGATGACATTGTTGGGGCTTTTGCTATTCGTTTTACTTGTACGACTTCTAACTAAGGTTAATTAATTAACCTAAAGTGTTGTTAGACAGAACAACATCAATTACAGGTTCGAGTGTGGATTGAAATTTATAATTGCTGTTGGGCTAAGATAATTTCAAATGAGGAATGTTCATTTTGCTGTAAATTAATTTTCCATTTGCATCATATTAATAATGTTAATGTGGATTACATTTGCTGAGGTAGAGAAGATATACAGGGTTAAACTTTTTTGCGATAGAATTTATTATATTACCCGCAAGCACGAAAAAGACAGAATTAATAAAAAAAAAATTATAATAGTCGGTTCTTCAGACATAGATGTGGTTCAAATTCAGATCGGTGGCAATAAAGTTAACTAGCAGTAGTTATGCGACTTTTCAGTACTCATAAACTAATGAAAATATTATTTTACGACGAATACATGAAAAATTGGATACAAATTGTTAGAAAATATTTGGAATTTTCCAATATTTGCTTTTTTGCAATTCGTGGATGTTATTTATTTGCTACGGAATATGAGATAAATAAGATTATCCACCACTGCAAAATTTTGGTTGTTAAAGCAGATTGTTTGCTCTTCGAAACACTAAATTTGACTTTATTCCCTTTTTTCCTTTTTAACGTTTGCATTTCTCTTTCATTGTTTGAGAAGATTGCAGTAACATCTTTCATTATTAAATTTGTGAATACGGTGACTTTTGGATATAGAAGTTTGCTGGACCCGTTTTTTTTGCAGCATTTTCCTCTGTCATTAACGTTTTGGAGAAATCACAAAATGGACGATATCCCGTCTTAGGCTTCGCGTTATGTAAAGTTCCTTGGAAAAATCATTGACTGTCCTCAACGAAGACATTCCATCTTGCGATAAATGAAAACAGTGACCTGTTGAACAATTCGGAGTAGAAAGAAACCAGATTTCGTTTCAAACAGCAGTATTTATTTTATATGTTGCAGGCTCGCATAGAGTAATGGAAATCAAATCTGTTGATCAAAAATTAAAAAACTATTTAAATCATACTAAAATAACAGGATAACCAAAAAGTTGGATAGGCGCAATAAATGCGGCAGAGCAGAATCATATATGCACACCGTGGGCTGGAGACCGCAATGCTGTGGATAATTTACATCGCCAGATAAACGGGCGCACCAAAATAATTTTCTTTATTGTAAAACATTTAATTTTTCTAGTGACAATCCTATTTTTTAGAATTTTTCAATAATCACATCCATAACTGGCGATTCCTTCCTATTCTTACCTTACCTTATTTTCGAATATATGATTATAGTTTTAGTCAAATTCTTAAAGCTTCATTGTTTAAAACGGCTTTAAGACTTCTTTGAGCAAGCTTTGTTATATCTGCCCAGACCGGACTTCGTAAGACCATACTATAGTCTTTTAATGCAAGACAAATAGATCTGCCTAAAATGTCCTATTCTAATATACAACATCCTTTTCCCAAAAATAAAAATAATAAATTTGAAATGCTGTCCAGTAACACCTTCTACTGAAATGCAATGGTACTGTTCCGCAATTTGCAAGACAAATTTTAACCAAATTGCGTTATGGTAAAATGTTTAAGATGGCATTACCGTGTTCAAAACCTAAGTATGTAAGGCAAAATTTTTGTGTTGTGATCCACTAAATATTAAAACTGGCATAATTTTTGGCCAACGGAGCCCATGAATTCTAAATTATAATCGAGGAAGCACCTTTCTTGTAATTATATCTTTTGTATGGAAGGTAACAGAATATTCGTGACGAGCGCATCCCATTTTGGTCATAGATTATAATGGTTGAAACCTGAAGGACTTCTAATGGTATCCTAATACGGAAGGTTAATCAGAAATGGTGAAAAAGATGCGAGGCATTTAAAACATCATACAAATATTATGAGTATTGGTAAATCCATGCAAAAATTTTAGCATCCTTCGCTTAAAAATACATTTTAAAATCAGTTCGAAGTTTAATCCGACTTCTGGTTTGTTTCTAATATTGTATTTGGAACTTATGGCAGAGCAATATGAGATATATAGAGCGGCACAAATTTTGAAAACAATTGTCTATATATCTGCTTAATATAAAATATCGGAAATAGATATAAGCTGATGGAACTGTGGCAGATATCTGTGCCAAATTTCACATCATGAACTTCACTGGTGTTTCAACTGTATTTGATCTTTTACAATGTTTGATTTGGTTGAGCAAAGAAGTTGTATTAAATTTCTGGTGAACAGATTTCGCCGGAAAAAAATGACTCCATGTGGCATAAATCATTCAAAGATGGTTGGGAACAAGTTGAAAGTGAAGAGAGCTCTGGCCAACTTTCAAGGTCTACCAGGGAAAACCAATCGAACAAACCCGCAATGTGATGCTCAAAAACCGGCCGATCAATTAAAAGTTAGAGACCTTGCTGATGATGTTAGTATTATAAAATGCGTTATTGTAAGAAGTGGGAATTGAATCTGTCAATGATGTCTAATTATTCAACTGACAAATCAAAAGATACTTGTGCAAAAGGTGGAATCAAAACTGGATAGGTTGACCCTAAGTTGCTTCAAAATTAAGTTTATGCAAAAAGATTCCTCCGATTGACGTGCTGTTTTCCATTCCATATCAAGGGTGTAAACAAGAAATAATATTTGTGTTACGCATCGTTCACGTGAAGCTATGTGCAAAAAGGCGCCAGATATAAGTTAAATAGTTGGGGTTTCCTCATGGTAATGAGCCATATCACACTGCATTGGTTCTTCGGTAGATTTTCGTTAAAAATTGAACTAGTATCGCTTCAAAACGATCTTGGCTATTTCTTGAACTCAAAAGGCTTCTTCAGAGACACTGTTTAGAGTCGATTGTAAAGTTTTAATGTGAATCGACGAGCGCTCTGAAGGTCATACGGGAAGGTAACTACTTTGTATGCTCCGAGGATTAGAAAATTTGTCGGTATAAGTGTATTTTATCCATAGGGCATACTTTGAAATCGGCAATGGTTGACAAGTGATATCAGAAAAAAAACAAAATAAAATAGAATCTAGCCTTCTTTTCTGAACGCAGTGGTATTCTATGAACCGACTTAAAACGAAGCGTTTTTCATTTTGGGGTAGGTGTTCTTGTGCGATTTATTTCAATTGGGGCGACTGTGCGTCTGTCGCATTCAGCCCACTTATTTTCTTTTTCGAAGTAAATAATGAATATAGAATAAATTTTTACTTTTTTGCATAAAGTCATTCTCTTTAATTTTGATACTTTTTTTTGTTGGTTCGCCGTGTTGGAGTTAGGGCAATCAATCCATGCCCCAATTTTTACCCAAAATAGAAACATTTGTCGGACTTCAGCGTGGTTTATTGGGCTTAAACTAAATCCTTAATTGTGGAATTTTCTATTGGTGCGCAACCAAGTTTCCGCTGTTTGCCAATAGATGGCGCCAGTTGCAAATGATAGTCGATTCTGCCATAACCTAAACGTTGTGGGCCAATCTTAGGCATATGGTACACATATCGCCTCGATACAATAGTGATTTTCTTTTGACGTCATATTATTTTGGTTGTGTGAATATGTATTATTTTGTTGCAAATAATCGTTATATGCGGGAAGTATTGATTTTCGTCTGTCAATCGAAGAAAACGGCGGCTAAAGCCCATCGATAACTTTAAAACATTTACGGAAATGCTGCTTTAAGTGGAACAACGTGTCGACTTGGTTACGTCCCTTTAAAGATAATGATTTTGATGTTGACGACCGCTCAACTGAAGGAAGACGAAAACCCTTCGAAGACAATGAATCGACGGCATTGCTTGATGGGGATCCGTGTCAAAAGCAGGTAGAGGTTGCTTCAGTATTAGGAGTTACGCGATTAGCCATTTTTAAACGACTGCATGCGTTGGGAATGATTCTAAAACAAGGAGCTTGGGTTCCTTATAAGTTGATGGCAAGGGACGTTAACTGTCGTTTTTTCGCCAGTGAAAGGTCGAAAGGGAAGAGAAGGTTTCCTTCATCGTATTGTAACGGGTGATGAAAAATGGATTCATTACAGCAATCCATGGGAAAGAAAGTCATAATGACTGCCCGTTCATGCTTTTACGTCTTCGCCTCGACCGAATATTCACGCCGCCGTTTTTTATTTGGTGCGACCAGGTCGGTGTTAATTATTACGAGCTGTTGAAGCCAAGCCAGACCATCACTAGGGATCGGCATTGACTTAAATTATGTGATTGAACCCAGCTCTGCGCGACAAACTTCCACGATACGCAGAGAGGTACGACAAAGTGATTCTTCAGCATGGCAACGCTCAGCCTCATGTGGCCAAGCCCGTTAAAACCTATCTGGAAACGCTGAAATGGGAGGTCTTACCCCATCCGCCATATTCTCCAGATATTATTCGATGGCATACGGCCTGGCTGGCCAGAAGTTAAACTCATATGACGACATCAAGGAATGGCTAGATTCTTGAAAAGCCTCAAAAGATGAACAGTTTTACCGTGAAGGAATTCGAGCTTTAGCAGAAAGATGGGAAAAAGTAGTAACTAGCGGGGAGTAGTACTTTCAATGAATCATTTGTAAACATGTTTCATAACAAAATTGCATTTTTATAAAAAGAAAAAACAGTTGCGCCCCTATATACGAGTACAATGTACAAATAAGTAAATATCATTACATTTCAGTTCTTAATTAGAACTGTACAATAATTGCCATTAACTGTTCAGAAACAACAACGCCAATAACAACAACAGCTGCACAACAAACATAGTAACGACGGCGGTAATATGTAATATCTCCCAAACTACCTTACAAATATCTCAGATATGGCATTTAACATACGTTGAATATCGATAAATACTTTGTACAAACCCACATTTATGTTGGTATTCATATACATATGTATGCGTTTGTAAATTCTTTAAAATCAATTTGTTTGTGTGTATTTTCTGCAGTTTTTATGGCTTAGTATTGCTTTTATGTACGAGTACATATCAGAGAAGGCAGAAAAAAGTATGTCGTTTAATGTAATTTGGTGTTTTAAAGGAAGACAATTATTGACAAGACAATACCTTAAACTGGAAAGATAATTAATCTTGACATTATCTAAACAAGCTTAAACCAACAAAAAAAAAAACAACAACAACAGACAACAGCAACAACAACAAGCAAGCTTACAATTATACAACCAAATCTGACTGACTACATAACGATTACAACATAAACGAGCAAATTTACTTCAAAAAGGTATAATAAAAACATTTAAGTCTTTAAGATGTAATATTCTAAGTATTCAGTATTTAGTAAAATTCCAAAATTAATGATAAATTACATATATTGTCTTGACACCAGGAGGATGCCAATGCCAGAAATGTTTGAGGTAATTTTCTACAATGTTGCTGTTGTCATTATATGAATATGACCTAAAACCTATTAAAGATGCCATAGGAAATATTGAGAAAGAAGAAATTTTCTTTCCCGGGAAAGCGAGAAGAATGTGAAGGGTGCCCAAACAAGAACGCAAGATTTAAATTTGGCGCCATTCGAAGTGCCATTGTTTGACATTTGAAGAATTGTTATTGTTTGCTAGCAGAAGGTACGAGGTTATTAAAAATGGAGCGCTACACGAATGAACAACGCATTCTCATTGTGAAATTATTTTACCAAAATAGTGAAAGTTTTGCGGCTACAGTTCGCAAATTGCAATCGATTTGTCACAATAATGCTCCAAAAGAGTCAACTGTAAAGAGATTAATGGATAAATTTGCCAAAACTGCGTCTGTTAGTGATGTAACGACAACAACACGTCTTCGACCAGGTCGATCGACCGAAAATGTCGCAGCTATACGTGATGATGTCGCTCAAACTCCATCCACCTCAATTCGACACCGAGCTCAGCAAGTTGGTGTCTCCAAATCCACTATGCAGCGAATTTTGACGAAAGATTTTCATCTTCATGCATACAAAGTTCAATCGACTCAGGAACTGAAGCCAGCTGACCATGGACAGCAAAGGGAGTTCGTTAATTGAGTATTGGAGAGACAACATGAAAATGCTGATTTTGGCGATAAAATCGTCTTTAGTGACGAGGCCCATTTCCATCTTGATGGCTTTGTCAATAGACAGAATTGTCTCATTTGGGGTGAGGAAAATCCTCGAACGTGTCACTGTGTGGTGTGAATTTTGGGCGCATAGTACAAATCCCAAACAACAAATGCCTTTGTTATTCCAGTTTCGGATTGTTTCGTAAAGTTTATTCACAAATTTCATAATTTCCTTGGTCTGCATTCCGAAGGTCTAGTTAATATTTTTGCACTGGTTCATTTGTTAAAGGTTTTTTACATTTATCACTGAGATTTCGGTCTATTTCAGGAAAATTCTTTGTATTTCTGACTGCTCCTTGAAATGGCTACCTATTGCTACTCTAAACTCTATATGTTCCGAAAAAGTAAAATTCGTTTCATCTGCGTTATTAACAAGTATTAATTTTGTATGTAATTGACTCGCCATTAACCCGAATTATAGCTGCCAGTCCACATCACCGACACAATGTTGAATTCCCGAAACCAACCTGACATAAACACGGACATCCGTTAGGACGTGTGATGAAAACAAAAATCTTCGCCTTGTTGCGGATTGTGACTATTAGATCGCTTACGAATTTCGATTGATAGTCGGGGTGTTTATCCACTTCACCCACTATAAATCTACAACCGAAATCATGCCTTTTTGCCTGACGGCTCTAGTAGATATGACAGCTCCTGCTGCAACCATGTTCACTTGTATTTGTCAAGGACATCTTCTCTGCCATCCACCCATGGGCTTATAACGTTTGCTAGGAGCGTCAACTCATGGGATTCCATTTCATACTTTTGATTCGTTGTCTTGATATAAGCTTTACCTCAGTATACACTGGTTTACCAAAGCGATGTGCCCTTAGAAGCCGACTTACACATATAAAGGGTGTCCCAACAAGAACGCAAGACAGTCAATGGTGTTCAGTATCGTGAAATGATAACCAGTTTGTTCGTGCCTAGAATTGAAGAAATGAATGTGGAGGGCATGTGGTTTCAACCAGACGGCGCCACATGTCATACAGCCAGAGAAACAATTCAATTGTTGCATCAGTCATTTCCCGGTCGTGTTATTTCGCATTTTGAGACCAGAATTTGCCGCCTAGATCGTGCGATTTAGCACCATTCGACTTTTTTCTTTGGGGTTTTTTGAAGTCGATGGTTTACGCGAATAAGCCGACGACGACCCAAGTCTTAAAAGAGGAAATTGAACGCTGCTTTAATGAAATACCGCAGCATTTATGCAAAACGGTCATTGAACATTTCATTAAAAAATCGCGCATGTGCCCGCAAAGCTGCGGCGGTTATTTGCCCGATGTGTTGTTCCATACATAACCTCATTCTGTCTACTTTACGATATAATAAAGTTTCACGATTTCTTTTTTTTAATATCTGTGTTTTATTTAAAATTTAGATCTCGCGTTCTTGTTGGGACACCCTTTACAAGAAAAAAAACTTCGCATGACATGTTGATACTTCGGTTTAAATGTATTATCTTATTGCATATTGCAAGCTTCCTAAAATATACTTCAATGCATTAACGTAAAAATCTTAAAACATTGCATAACCTTTGTCTATCTTATCATTTTTGAACATTTCTATGAGATATTTATCTTGTGAAATGTTTATCCTGCTTTTGATAATCATTTAATTTAAAACATCCTGCTAAGGATACTCGGGTGTTCCTACAATTATTTACTTTTCATTCAAAAAGACATGATATTGCGTTTTTCTAGTCTATCCTTGAATTAAAATTTATATTTCCGCTTGAAGTATATAATATCCGGCTAACTAGATAACCAAACAAGGATAAAGGAGTGGAAAACAGAAAATTATTTCCATATCAACATTTTTAGGTCAAGAGCATCATAATAAAAATATACAGAAATAAATATAAATGATAGACATTGTATGGAGTAGGTAGGTAAGAATGATAGCGATAAATGTTGAAATATAAAAATGATTCTCGCTCTCTAACTGGTGAAGTGCGCTTTATGCTACTTGGATATAAATTTATATTGGAATATGAAACAAGTGGAATATCAAGGTAAACACATTTTGCCTAGCTGGTATTTGCGGCATACACTCTTACGAATTATATGTGTAGAAGAAACCGTTGATTTGCTGCTTGCACTTGCTTAAGGAATATGCATATCATAAAAATGAATCAATTCTCTATTTACGGCAATTGATTTCTGTGGCAATTGGTTTCTGTGGCTGCTCTTTTCAATGTTACGCTTAGCCATAAATTTTCTTCGACTCCGTTGTGTTCACTTAAGGGCCAAAACGGCAACTTTTCGCTATTTATTACCCAAAGTGCATCAATTGACTTTGGCCGCAAAATGATTTTCTGATTTACGTTTAAATAACACGCAATGCTACCACTATATTGTTTAAATATGAACTAGTAAGGAAAGCAGGTATAGATGTTTAAATATCACAAGCCATTTTGATTAAGTATCTTGGTTGGATTGAAATCAGCTTTTGACAAGTGCATTGCAAGCAGCTTGAGTAGCTGTAACTTATGATTTACCAAGAATATTTATATTATATTTTATATTGTAGTTTCATGAGTACCTCTACCTGCATTTATTCAATTCCAAAATTCACAATTGCACGGTATAATAAGGTAGAAAACTTTGAAAATATGATTTACTAAGAATATTTATTGTAGTTTCATAAGAGACTATCTGCATGTATTCAATGTCAAAATTTACAATTATACAGTGTAATAAGGTAGAATTCAATGTTTTCTACCTACGTTTTCTATAGGTAAACTAGCCGACCCGGCAAACGTTGCTTTGCCTTCAAATTTTAGCAGGAGCAGAAATAATTGCTTTTTATCCAATTTTGTCCAATCCCGCCCATATTTGCAGCAGCACTTAAGATATGTACACCAAACCGATGTGCCAAATTTTGTTCAAATACCGTAAACAGGAGCAGAAATATTGGATAT
>JAHXMU010000055.1:2378366-2439842 GCA_019455685.1 Philornis downsi | reverse complement strand
AAATAATGGATTTTTAATTTGTGGTTTGTATGGGAGGTACCACGCCCTTTTGTCCAATCCCACCCATATTTGTAGCAGCACTGGAAACATTTACTACAAACATTTAAAAAAAGAATTGGCCAAATCGGTGTAGCCGTTTTACAATTTTAGATAAATCGAAAAAAGTGGGCGTAAAAGTGGGCGTGGTAAATTTTTCTTTCCATAAGAACCTAAGTTGGACTACGACGAACATTTAAAAAAAAAATTATTCAATTCGGTCCAGCCGTTCTCAACTGATGCCCTTACCAACGAACGGCATTTGATTTTTATTTATATATATAGATATGGAGTATTAAAATACTTAATTCCTAATAGACAATATAATTTTTATTTCTCTATAAATATTGAATGATAAAATACTTAATTCGTAATGAACAACAGAATCTTAACCGATAAAAACTAATTCGGCATTTGCTTTTATTTCGACTCAAAGGCGTGGTTCAACGTTTTTGGAATTTTGCTGGTCATTTGATTCAGGAATTACCTTTCCATCTTTGCAAGGTCATAAATATTCGTTATGTAGCTTGACATGACTGTTAACCAGAAAGAGCTGGGGATGTTTTTCCAATTGATGTCTCTGAAATTGAAGACGTGAAAATGAAAAGTGGATATGAACCAAAAAGGTAGTTTTACAGAAGAACAAAAGAACAGTTTATATCTAATTGAGTTAGATTTTTTTTTGCTAACAATGATTTTAGAACATTTATACACATATATGTATGATAACGAACCAGTATATATTGAGTTTAAAAAATTAATTACTATGTTATGGCTTTTTTGAGATTCGGATATGTCCTGTTTTCATACTCATTTTTAGATTCTTTTAATAGCAGCTGGATACAAAGGGTATATTAAGAAGAAATATACATTAAAACGTTTTATTTTGAGACTTTTACACTTTTTTTTGACATTTTCTGACATGTTTTGAGAATTTGACAATATTTTATTGTATTTTATAACGTTTAACTTTATTCTGAATCAGATTCGTCGTCTTCAGTCACGCTTTCTTCTGGAGCTTCACCTTCTGGAATAACATCACTGCGTGCCTTTGTCAAATCATGGTACCAAGTTAAGAAAGCTTCAGGGATATACACTTCCAACTCTTTCATATTTCTTAGCTTTACTGGATTGATTGGTAATGGTATATCATAAAGCTTTTTCGCATTTTTTTCACACAGCAGCAATAATACGAATCGGAGATGTACAATTTTCATACCTAACGATGCGCTAAGTAACAAGGAATAGTAAACTTCATAAAACTCATTTTAGCCCAAAATGGTTCATATCCACTTTTCGTTCTCGTGTCTGCAATTTGTTTCCTTAGAAATAAGCAGAAACGGGTTCTTTAGCAGAAATTGTCAAGCAGATCACTATTTTTTACCATAATGCCATCGGAAATTAATTTGTTAACAGCTGAGGTTAAAAGCCGTTTGATTGAATATCTAAAGTGGCATGATACAACTCTCATGTAGATAGATTGCCTTACGTAATCAGTGTTTGCGGCTAAACCCAATGCATTAATCAATCAATTACCTTAACCAAATTTTATTATGAATACATAGACACCGAACAAAAGAATGGAATTCCCAAACTTTAACAAACACCGCAAACGTTATGAAGCCCTTGATTTAAGAATGCGCCTCTGCAATGTCTGGATTCTTCATGGAGAAAGTGCTTTTATGTGTTTGGCGGATGAAATCGGGAAGTATACCATAGACATTACCGCCTGGGGATGCCACAGACTGTGTAGATATGGTAGCTTTATAAAAACTATGATTTCCACTACAGATGTCATGCATTAAGCCATGCATTGCCAATACATTTATGGGGAAAAGAGCAACATTTTTCCTACCATTTATCGGAATAGTGAAATTCTGTTTTTTGTTTTTTTTTTCTGGGAAATGCGTTTTGCGTCCTTTTTCCACGATGTCGTATAAATGTTGAATTTTTGGCCCTCCAATAAATCCTGGGTTGGAATGTTGCAACACAAATGCCTTGAATTTCGTTTGTGCCCTCAGTCGAAGGAATGAAGATATGTATTTTATATAGTACGTCAAAAATGTAACACAGAACAGAATAAAGCGTTCAGAGTACCAAGTACTGGATCTTTATTAAACTTGTTAAAACTTCACGCAGCCCAACATATTGCCAGATCTTAGTCGAGATTTCTAGATGGGCTGTGTAGACCCACCCTCTTACATACCTCCCATTCAAATTGACCGATTTTACGAAATTAAATTTTTCCCCCTGTTATCCGTTGTCAGTAGTAAATTTTTAAAACTTTTGCATTGTATTGTAATGCTTGACAAAGTTTGTAAAGAACGACTGATCAGTCACGTCCCTTCCGTACAAATGACATATTTAGCTCGAATATTCTTAGCATCATAACTTCCAAGTACCATAGAATTCCATCGAATTTAGCACCTACAAAACCTGCCATAATCTTAACAATAGATTGTACATGTATTTTCAAACTTCTTCTGGTACCTCCAACACAAATAAACCGAAATGTTCTCAGTTACAGATATTTTATTTAGTTGCACAAAATTGAACTAAATTTGATGCATGGTAATCGATTGTTAACGTAGGACATGATAATGAAAGTACACAGCATTGTCACATCTCTTCTGGATCTCTTATACCTCCCTAACTCTTTCTGATTAGCAGGCTGCCTAGCCTAAACTTTTTTGTCTATTTAATTTGCTGTAAAATTTGAGAAAAAATCGCCAAGGTAGCCACGCCCCTTCTGGTATTTCCCATACAAATGACGCATATAACAAATATATTTTTGCTTCATATCTTGCAACCATTTGTATTGAATTCAATAAAGTTTGATACGTGTACTGAATAGAGTTCCAAAAATAATAATCCACTGCATTGTCAGATCTGTTAGAGTACCACACACTCAGATTGACCAACTTATCAAAACAATTAGTTGTCCACTTGTTATTGTTAAGTGAAGGATATCAGAAAGTTGACATTTTTTTTCTTTTATTGTGCTTTAGTATTTTATGATACGAATATTTTATGATAAAAGTATTTTATCCAATCAAATTACCACGGTCAAGAGTCTTCACAGGAAGGTCTATATAAAAGACAGCTCATCTGACTGAAATTTCCATACCGATTTCAAAGAAAAACAACATCCATAATTTTGGTGATATATTTAAAATTATATACGAACGCAGCCATTTTTCTGAACTTGTACTTTTAGGGAATAATGAATCCGCGAAGAAAAATGATAACACTCTTGCTGAAGATACGAGGTGTATTATAAAAATAAGGCGAATTTTCAAATTTCGCGGGCTACGTACATTCGACTTTTGATTATTTATTTATTTATTTTTCATGGCTTTTACATTATGATAATGCACCTGCCCACTCATCCTTGTTTGCGAGGGATTATTTGGCCAAAAACAATATCGTTATCATGCCTCAGCTACCGTTTTCACCAGATTTGGACTCTTGCGACTTTTCCTGTTCCCAAGATTGAGGAGACCCATGAAAGGACAGGGTTTTGCGACGTTTGAGGAGATAAAAACGGAATCGCCGAACACGTAAAACACTTGATTTATTTATACCCCTCACAAACAAGATAAACCGTCAATATATCTTCGAGACGAGTGTACCAACATAAAAAAAAATAATAATCGAAAGCCGAATGTACGAGTACGTAGCCCGCGAAATTTGGAAAATCGCTGTATTTTTGGACACACCTCTTACAAGTGAAGCCGTTCAATGATAGGGTATATTTGGATGTCCCTACTTTAAGAGAATACAACACAAAAAACGGGGTACAGAAGGGGTTCTATAACCAGAACAAGCGGCTGAATTCTCCGTAATTAAGTTACAAATACTTCGCTTGGCCGCAAAATAAAATGTGATCTTGCGAAATGATGTAATCGCTTAGGAAAGTAATTGTCGAAAATACTATTATTTAATTACACAACAAAATTACGAAGAAACGAAAAAACCCGGTATTATCGTCTAAAAAAAGAAGGCTTTTACTAGAAACATGTAATCAGACGTACAGGGTGATTTTTTATTATTTAAGTTTTGCAGATTGGCAGCGCTGGTTAGTAATGGCGTCCAAACGTCAGTATACAGTATACTCTGCCATTTCATCATGGAAAGACTAGCAAACGAGCAACGGTTCCAAATTGTTGAAATTTGTATTAAAATTTGTGCTCTGTGGCAAATGTGCATCGTTTGATATGACCATTTTATGGTCGTCATAATCGACCTGCTGAATCAACAATTCATGCTGTTATCTCCAAATTTCGCACCAAATTTACTTTGTTGGACACAAAACCATCGACTCGCATGCGTAGAGTGCGTACCGAAAAAAAGATTGTAGTCGTAGCGACCAGTGTTAATAACGATCGTGAAATGTCAATTCGTCGCCGTTCTCAGCGATTGGACATGTGTTACTCAACCACAAGGACAATTTTACACATCGATTTGGGTTTGAAAGCCTATAAAATTCAACTAACGCAAGAATTGAAGCCGAATGACCCATCACAACGTATAATTTTTGGTGAATGGGCTTTTCAAAAGCTTGATGAAAATCCGCTGTTTTATCGAAAAAATGTGTTCAGCGATGAGGCTGATCGAATACGTAAAACTGCCACATCTGGAGTGATGAACAGCCACATGCCATACGTGAATTACCGATGCATCCCGAAAAATAACAGCCTGGTGCCATCATCGGTCCATTATTCTTTAAAGACGACCGTGGAAGAAACGTTACCGTCAGCGGCGAACGATATCGAGCCATGATACGCGATTTTTTTTACCCCAATTGGCTGAGTTGAACTTGGATGACATGTGGTTTCATCAGGACGCTGCAACATGCCATACTACTCGTAAAACAATGGATATGTTGAGGGATGAATTTGGTGAGCAGCTTATCTCTCGATTTGGCTCTGTGAGTTGGCCCCCAAGATGTTGCGATTTAACGCCTTTTGATTATTTCTTGTGGGGTTATGGCAAGTCGTTAGTCTATGTGGACAAGCCGAACACCATTAAAGCCTTACGTAACACGCGTTATTCGTGGAATAAAAACCAAAATGCTCGAAAAGGTGACGAAAAATTGGACCTTCCGAATGGAGATTTTGAGACGGAGCCGCGGACTACATTTGCATGGAATTGTCTTTAAAAATTATCGATTCCAATAAAAAATTTTGATATATAATGCAAATTTGAGTGTTTCATTCGATTTTTAAACAAACTACAATTAAAAAGTCACTTTTTATGAAAAACTGTCACGAAGGGCAAAAAAAATTTTCCGAAAAGAGAAAGTTGGCGCCTTCCTGATCAAATAGCGAAAATTTTAAATTTTATCATGAATTAAATTTCAGAAGGTATTTTGTGTAAAAAAGTGAAATAGAGCGTGCTGAATTATGGATAAGTACTGGTGAACAAAAAAATCTTTACTGGTTAATCTGCATGGGCTGATTAGGTGGTTTAGACCAGCAAACCTTCCCCAATTAGAGTAAATAATTCGCTTATTTCAAAATGTTTCGATTATAAATGGGCTAAAGTCGTTTAAGTCTACTATGAGAATATAAGGTGGGTTTCATATCTATAAAGTCAGCCAAAAATTTGCTTTATTTATGTATCGGTTTGGACGTAGCAACTATACACACAAACTGTGGGATTTGTGCAGATAACGGTACTTTTGCTTTTGCGATAATTCTGTTATTAGCGTGTTCCACAATTATAATGCCAATTTCAATTAGTGAGTTTTTACAGGCGTAAGAGGTGATAGCACTGTACTTTTTTTTAAAGAGTGGTAAAATTCAGCAATCAAAAAACATGCCACTAGGAAAAAGTGTGACAAAACACTAAATAGGGCGAAGAATGTGGTGGAAGGTAAATTGGCCGCAAACTGGACAGGAGCCATAGTCTCATTTTAACGAGTTCTTGGCGCTTATGTATCTGATGAGCGCCGGCCTGTTCATAACATTGACTCTTTTTTAAGAAAAGTTCCCACAAGTTCCCACGTTTGTGTTTTTGTATAAAAACCAAATTTCGTAATTCCATTTTTAAATTATTTAAGGTTTACATAAAATGTTTTTTTCTCTAATAACAAATCCATGTTGTCATAAAGTGAAGTTTTTTCCCCCTACACTCAAACATTCTTGATAGCACAATTATTTATTTTGTATCACAGTGTTTGTAAACAATTTATATATCACTTTATATGTTCGTATTGAGAAAATATATTTTTTAATATTTTTATGATGCCAACAACAACAGCAAAGACAACACTAAAATCATAAAATAACAAAACCTGACAGTTTAAAATGCTGTATGGTCAATGCGGTTCTCGTGGCCAAAAGAAGATGACACACATATACACACTAGCAAAATCTGTGAGTCCTAACATCCTCTTGCCTTCTATATAGAGGACACAAAAGGAATTGTATGTGCAGAAGTGTGAGTGAGCTTGAAAGAAAATATTGTATATCTAAGCGAATGTGTGTGTGTGGGCTAAAGACTTTATTGTCAATGGTAAAATGTTTGTTGTTTTATTCTATTGTTGCCTTAAATGTTTCAAAAGATATTTGTCATATAGACAAACGATTTATAGTTCCGCTTGCACAGTGGCTACACCTACACTTTACAAATGGAATTTTCGTAACATTCCACGACATGGACAGAAATTTGACTTAAATAAGTACGATACATTTACATATTTCATAGGTTAAAGAACAATAGTTGATTAATTTTCTATTAAACAGATTGATTATCAAAATCAATCTTTGATTACTGTGACGACGAGAAAGTTACGTGAAATTTTTTGGAGAAACAACGTGCCAACAAGACGCACTATTTATCGTATAGTGAATGATTTCGAAGGAAGAGGGTCTGTAGCTGATAGGGCCAAGCATGAACTACAACGTTCTGCTAGATCAGTTGAAAAAATTACTGCTGCTCAAAAAAAAAAAAAATGTTCAAAACAATCCATCAATCTCAATTCCACGCCGTGTTCAGGAGCTTGGTCATCAAAGAACAATTTTGGCAACAATTTTGCACAAGAATTTGCACTTGTTTCCATTTTAGATTCAGTTGACACAAGAGCTTCTTCCACAAGACCATTTACGCCGCCGTACATATGCCAAAGGGATGTTACAGCTCGCCCATGACAGCTTCGATTTTCATGAAAAAGCCAGAATGAGTGACGAGACACATTTTCATTTGAATGGATATGTGAATAAACAGAATAGTCGGTTTTCGGCAATGTTAAACCCTCAAATTATTCATCAGTCACCTTTGCTTCCATTAAAAGTGACAGTCTGGTGTGCAGCTTGGTCAGGAGGAATCATTCTTTGAAACTGAAAACCGCGTAACGGTAACTGTCAATGGGAAGCGATATCGTGATATGATTGAAAACTTTTCAACACCACAACTGCATGCTTTGGGCTTGATTAATATGTGGTATCAATAAGATGGTGCCACATCGTATACAGCCAGGATTACAATGGAATTACTGCGAGACCTCTTTCCACAACAAGTTATTTCAAGAAATGGTGATGTTGATTGTCCTCCTCGGTCGCCTGATTTGACTACTCCGGATTTCTTTTTGTGGGGATATCTGCAAGGTTTATGCAAACAAACCAGAAACGTTTGAGCAACGCAAACAAAGTAATCGTGATGAAATTAATGAAAAACCGCGTGAAATATGTGAGAATGTAATGAAAAACGTGCTCAAGAAGGGTCGCATTTGTGAGGCTAACAGAGGCGGACATTTATCTGATATTGTATTCCATACATAATTGCCGACACGAAATAAAACATTTATCAATAAAAGATCCATTCTCTTTCATTTAATCAAAGATTTTGAACAAAGTAGTATATCTTCCCGACGGGCACCCTGTATTTAATACAACTAATTGGTTTTGCAGATGATAGAATGAAAATTACGTCTATGTTCATTCAAGCGTATGCGACACCTGACCAGAAAATTATTCATTTCGGGATCGCCTCAATTTAGCTTTAAATGAGCTGTTTTAATTCATTTAAATTCCATGGTTTCATTTTGTACACTTCTTGCTTGATATACATATAATCTCATAAAAAAGGCTGGTGCATTCATTTCAGGTGACCTTGGGAGCCAACGGAACGTGGGGTTTCTAGATATTAATTTGTTTGGGAATTTTCGTTGGAGCTTCGCCATTACCGGTCTGGTCAGGGGTGGAGTTGCTCCATCTTGCTGCAACCAACTGCTGTTGAGACGGATATGTCTGCCACGCAGTTCTAGTAAAAAACTTCTTCAACATATTTAGATAACGGTCCCCATTGTTCCTCGTTTTGTGTCTGTAGCATGATTCGCACTCCACCATTTACATCGTGAACTCACTTTAAATACAATCCCACTTCATAATCATTTTTTTCTGAGCTTTATGTTTCTGAAGTAAAACACACAAAGTATATTTTGTTACCACTGTCCTTTGCCTTCAGTACATACTCGTATGAATATATGAGTTTGTGTGGCTGTCGCCAAATGTGTGATTGTAAGTGACTGGTCCACAGTGGTGGTCATGAAGATGTCGATGATCCCCAGCGTAAACAAAAAACTTTGGATACAATTTCTCTCTGTATTGTTTTCCAGCACCACATAAAGTACAGCGTTTGAAAAAATGTACTTGTCATAGTTGTTTCTCCTGTTGTTGCTTATGCGGTTGTAGATGTATTTTGAAGTGACATACTCGTATCTTAAAGAGTGCCATAATACATTTAGATGTTTGCTTTAGTGTCCTTTTTTCAGACTTGTGTAATGCTTAAGGGCATTGCCAAAAATGTCCATTGCGTCTTTTGTTTAGGAGAAAATGGAACTCTTAAGAAAATTTGTTGTGAAGATGAAAAGCTTTACTAATGTTTATTGTTGGATATTTGAACTTTAACCTTAGAAGCGATGCTTTATATTTCCGTTTTTTTTTCGTCCTCCATTCTTTTCTTAATGCCAGAAAAACATAATCAAACAAATCAAAATTTTATTTTCCAGATTTGTTGTAGATTCTTTTGCTGTGAAATCCACTACGACTAAATGAATTTGTATGGGCCTTCTGTAAAAGAGTTCTACGTCTTGCTGTTGCGTATAATAAAATGTTTGATCCCTATAAGAAAATAATGCATTTAATACTATTGATATGTTAATTAGTATCATAATATGATAAGGATACATATACTCGTTCGGATTATGATGTCCTCTGCCCATTGTTATCAAATTTAGTTTACTATCATCTGATGCTCTCCAGACCGCAAGCATAACAATGTTATGTGGAATATTCTAACAGTTTCTTTGAGCGGTTATCCCAGCAACGATATTAATGTAATTCATGAGGCGCAAGTATGCTAGTATGGAAAACCGTACTGATTTCTAAGGAAGAGTATGAAATTGTTTTAGTCCTGGAGGTTTGAAATGGCATTTAATTAAATATAATGTGTGTCCCTGCAATAAATTGTGAGAATTATGACAAGTGGCTGTAGGTTTATTGCATGCATATAAATGTCTTTGTTACCCCCTTTTGGATAAAGCGGCATTGAATTTTCTAGTTTCCATTAGGGTACCCGTATTTGAGTAACAGTGATTTAATGATTTTAAAGTTTGTTTGGATGAGTTCAAAAATAGAATGAGTGTAAGATCACTGAATGTGATAAGCTCCCCAATATTTCATTAGTGAGATGTAGGGGAATTTGTGTGTATGTATGTTTGTATGATTTTGTCTTGGTTCCGAATAGGCGTCTAACTTATGGACAGAATTTCATGAAATTTTCACATTATATTATATATATGTTGGTCCACTCGCCTCGAAGATATGTTGGTGGTTTTATCCATATAGCACTTTTAGTTTGTTTGTGAGAGGCATAAATAAGACAAGTGTTTTGCGTGTTCCGCGATTCGGTTTCTCTCTCCTCAAAAAAAAAGCCGTCACTTCATGGGTCTTTTCAATCTTCGGAACAAGAAAAAGTCGCAGGGGGCCAACTCTGGTGAATACGGTGGCTGAGTAATGTAACGGTGTTGTTTTTGGCCAAATAATCTCTCACAAGCAAAGGGGAGTGAGCAGGTACGTTATCATGATGCAAAAGCCATGAATTTTTTCTCAAAATTCCGGGCGTTTTTTTCATATTACTTCACGCAAACGGCGCATAACTTTAAGTTATGCACTACGCCATGGTAATCTGAGAAAACAGTGAGCAAAACCTTGACATTTGATTAAATTTGGCGTGCTTTTCTTGGTCTTGACTCTGTAGGACTCTTCCATTGGGACTTTTGGGCTTTGGTTTTGATGTCATAACCATATACCCATGATTCGTCACCAGTTATGACCCTTTTAAGCAAATCTGGATCATTGTTAACGTCATTCAACAATTTCTGAGCTGTGCTTATGCGACGTTGTTTTTGGTCAAAATTCAGCGATTTTGGAACGAACTTCGCTGCCACATTTCATTCATGCCCAAAATTTCCGAACAGATTGCATGGCATGAGCCAACCGATATGCCGACATCCTCAGCAACTTCTCTAATTGTGATTCGACGATTCGCTATAACAATTTCTTTAACTTTCACGTTCAATCTTCATCGGTTGTTGATATGCTGGGGCGTCCAGAGCGAGCGTTGTCATTCACATCTTCTCGTACCACTTGTAAACAAAGCACTCTCACCGTATGCCACTGTCAATATTTCAAGTGTTTTTGAGCACTTAATTCCATTTTTGACACAAAATTTGGTGCAACTTCTTCGATGCATTTTTTCGATATCATAAAATCACCGAACACTCAAAACACTTCTCTTGTTTATGTCTCTCTGAAACAAACTAAACATGCTATGTAGACAAAACCGTCAACATATCTTCGAGACGATTGTGCCAACATAAAAAAAAATAATAATAATCGAAAGTTGAATTTGAAAATTCACCTTTTTTTTAAGACACTTCGTATGTTCGAATAAAAAGTGAGCGGTGACCCACCCAATTTTAAAATTCTCTTATGTTGGCCAAAGTAACCAGTCTATCGTTGTAAAAATTGGGAAAAAGGCGTGGCACCGCCCACACTACTTAACATTTTGAACGGCCGTGTCTCATGAACTATTACAGGTACGAAGGTGACATTCGACATGTATGCTGCTGATGTAGAAATATATATGACGGATAAAGAAAAAAAATTATTGTAGCGGCGGAAGTAACTGCGACAAATTCATAAAAATCTAAGGGTATATCACTATCAGGTGAGGTTTGGAGAAATAGATATGGCGCTGCTCACATCTGACATTTTAAATGGATATCTCTCCTGAACTATAAGAGGTACAAAGATGAAATACGACAAGTATACCATGCAAGTATACATCAAAATCAGTTTATAATCGGAAATAGTAAAAATATTAGTAGGCAAAAGTCATAAGATTTAATAGTTATTAGTTTAAGATTGATGAAAGGAATGGTGAACCGAACGCCTAACTAGTCTCGAGCTTACATTTAATCTTCGTCCCCTATACGTTTTATAACAGACTGATAGCCAGAAATTCACTATTCACAGATTTGAACGCAATGGTTTTTCTAAAAAAAAATTTAGTATTTTTTGATACCAAAAGAGATTTGACGCGTTCGAGACGTAAAACATGTTTTCAAAAGTAGTTGACTAATTCATTTGAAATGTCAACATTTGTAATTACTAATAAACAATTTCTGAGCATTTAGCTTTAAATTTGTTGAACGTGACTTTCACTAGTGGACATTGATGGTATTCCGGGCCGATATTTGTCTTCAACTCTGTGCCAGCACTGTTTTAGACTTGCCAATGGTACTACTGTTTAACAACCATTTCAAAGTTTACACTTTGGGAAGCATTTACGTCAGTCACATCGAGATGGCTGCCGCTCATATATGAAGCACAAACGTCTGTCATCTTGCTGCCAAGTTAAAAAATATAATTATTTTAGTTTCGATATGCTCGTGTAATTTAAATTGAAACTGGTCTTACTTTTTGGATGCAATAGTATTGTATCATTTCACATTACTTTAAATATAATAACGTAAATTACTTTGAAGATCATCTACATGTAAAATTGAATGTTTGTGTGTTTGCATATTTCGGTCTTGGTTCCAAGTAGGCGTCTAAACTAATGGAGCAATTGCCATGAAATTTTCACAGTATATTTATCACAACCGGGGGGAGATCATTTGTTATATTAGATTTTGCTTGGGAGAAGGGGCGTTGCATTACTTTAATGAGTAGCAAATAAAAATTTTGAACGACCACATCTAATGATTTAGAAGAAATATGAGTTTAATGCCACTTTGTATCGAAATCTATAACATTTTGATAACACCGAAAAGTTGAATGTTATACAATTATATGATACAATTTTAATGGTGTCATTACAACGCATGCCGTGTCGGGTAGTATTTCATATTTGAAACAAATTAAACTCTTTATTAATGATTTACTGCTGAAGAGAGCTTTATTCTGTTTACTAAGTGTAAATGCAGAATTGTTTTCTCTGCATTCACAGTCAATAAATTTCGATAAAGTTTTGCTTCACGAAAGGCAAAAGTTTATCGAAATTTATTGATAAAACTAAATGTGCTGCTAACGACATAACACGATTTCCATATGTTGTGGTTAGCAAAGCAACGTACGCTATGTCGCCTAGTTATTAATAAGTATAGCTTTGTAACATCCCTAGAGAATCCCTTGATCTACATTTTGTTAAAAAAACGTTTATTTGAAAAACTTTACTTTTCTGTCCTTTCCTATATCAGGGAAAGAGATCTTGAGAAAATCCTCCTTTATAATCCACATTTTTTCAAATCCTTCTACTCAGTTTACACTTTTCACCAGCAATGCAACGAATTGTCTGGCCTTTGCTGTTGGCCTGATGCCAAACTGTGTAAAACATCAGAAAGTTACATGTTAAATATCAGCGCAGATATCCGGAGATTTCCATAGTATTCAACGCAGACCCACACAGCCCTCGGAACCTCTACATTGAAAGCTAAAAGGTATATCTGTGTATATGAATTTACAAAACGTGCGTTTGTTCGGCTGCTAAAGTTCACATGGTAATTGTTCGTATGATATTCAGATGAATAATTTGTTTGAGCTCTGCTATTTGGCACATCCTCTGTGAGTGTTGCCCGTCATATCTCTACTTTGCCGCATTTCCATGGCAGAATGAGTTGAACAAGTTGACCGTGGGAGCTAAAAGGTAAACATAATTTGCATATTAACTATGAGGTATTATTTTATGTTTGCTATTGGTGAATGAATTTGTTTACTTTTTGTTAATATCAAAATATTTTTGTTATCGTTCAATACAAGTGGATATATTTTGAAAGAAAACCGTTATAGAGATAGAAAAGTTATTTACGTTACTAAAATTATTATGGGTGGATGGCAGAAGTAGGAGGTTAACGGAAAAAGACTGATGAACTTTGTTGTATAAGAATAACAAAATAAGAATAAACAAGCTATGCTTAACTCGTAACATGTATGCACAGGTGCCACTAATCATTTGCAACTTGCGCTTGAATGAGTCTGTTTTTACACAATTACAATTTATCGATTACATTCAAGGAAGGTAAGGTGCTCATCGTTACATTTTCCAAAAACTTCGTTTAAAAATCTAAAAACTATAGATTATGGCTTTCCACTTCTACAGAGCCCCAGGGCGGGCCAATTGCAGAGGAGGTGTTCTATGGGCTCCTCCTTCTCTTCACTCCTACAACTCTTGCAGAAGTCATTAGCCGCAATCTTCAATGTCACTGCATGTCTTCCAATTAGATAGTGTTCCGTCATGACGGATACAAGTAACAAGACGTCGGGTTTGATAACGACAATGGTGTGTGTAAGCGCTTCAGATCTAGAATTGATTACAGCCTCGGACAGACGCTCACCTACCATTTGCTGCTAAATGTGCTCTATCTCGCAGCAGAAGCTTGCAAGTGACCAAAAGCGTGTCCACGGACTCCTACCCGTCTGTAAGGTTGTCTCTAGTCTTGCCAACTCGTCCGCTCTGCAGTTCCCTGGTATGTCCCTGTGGTCCGGCAACCGCATAAGGTGAATGTTAAAATGCTGAGCCTGTAGAATTTCAGGGCTGATGTTGAGTTCAGGAAGACAGAATTCAGAGATTTAATGGCAATCTGTCTGTCAGAGAATATGTTAATCCCCACCATGGTGAGGACGTTATATTTCAACTATTCTGTCACTTACTTTATTGCCAAAATTTCGGCTTAATAAACACTACAGTGATCAGGTAGTCTTCTTACTATACTTAGCCCTATATCTTTGGAATAGACCCAGAAACCTACCTGATTATTTTAGCCATCAGTGTAGAAGTCGACATACAGTCTTGTACCAGGAGTTCTACATTTCAATGTATCCCTATCTACTATACAGTGGGAAGCAAAACTGTCCGGATGTTTTGCATTAAGAAAGTAAGGTAATGAAAATAATACAAATATAGATATATTTTCAAATATATGTATTTTTTATTTAATTGAACATTATTCTAAATTATAAAGTAAAAAAAAACTCACTCCCACTGTAAGTATATGGTAGTTCCTGTCAAAAAGTGGTTCAGTCCATAGTACTTGTTATATCAGGCACCATATTACGGATCACACTGTGACCATAACCACTATTTGACCACTGTAACAGCTCTCTTAGTCTTACTGTCAGAGCTACGGCAATCTCCATACTAATTATGTCCAGGAGTAATAAATGCAATATTACATTTAGTGCACAACCGATGCACAGATGCGAAGCGTATCTGTGATGCGCAGACCATGACCTTTCCTGCCGATGGAACGGTTTTCCCCTTCCCTTCTTTGGACACGATTCTCTCATTCCAGTCCAATGCTTTGACTCCGTCTCAGGTTTGAAGTGTTAGACCCATGTCTCATCCATGGCTATATACAGACCCAAAAATTCGGCTTTATTGCGGTGAAGCATCGCCAAGCTTTAGAAACTGTGCTGAAACATCTTCAAAACGCTGTTTTTGCTCTATGGAAAGCAGGCGCGGGACTCATGTTGCGCACACGTTTTCACCTTCAAATCTTCGGTCAATATAACCGTTCAATGCATAGTACTTTTTGAAGTGCCTATCATTTCATCTAGCTAGCGCACCTTCAGTCGGCGACCATTCAATACAATATTAGGGATTTTCTTAACCGTTTATGCCGTGGACACCTTAATTGATCGACTACTACGATATCGTCTTGGCAACTCATACGGCCTCGTTTAAACTCTGTTTTTCAATATTTTACAGATCTAAACGAAGGTGCAGACTCCCCCATTGTAGGATCTAGCTCGGCTTTAACATTGATTGGACTTAAACCTTTAAGAATTCACTGAGATCGTTTACTTTTGATGACTTAAATAAAAATACTAAACTACGTGGCGCCTTGAAACTTAAAACATATGTTTTATAAGATTCCCACTTTTCACTAAAATAACTTTTTTACAAACTACTGGCACCATCTAAACTTCGGGTCGGCCAGGTTTGGGACAGCCATCGTAAGTTCGTGGAGCTTCTGCCAAGTTACTATGGACGTGTGTGACTGGCGTCGTCCTTATGAAAAATAATTCCTTTCCTATCGGCCAAAGCTGGCCGGTTTTTGGCGATTATTTACTTTACGCTGACAATTAAAGGAACGGAGTCGCTAAAACCAAAATTCTGCGTTATTGGCTGTTACAGTGGTAGAACCCTAAACACTATTCCTAGCTGGTCTGGCTTTCACCTTCACAGACGAAAATTTTGAAAATATGGCTTATTTTCTCTTTGAATCGCGTTGAAACAATACTGAGGCAAGCAATCAGAAAATTATGTAAGTATTTTTTTTTAGCATCAAATTTTATCTTTTACTTCAAGTTAAACGATTGCGCCTATACAATGCGAGGTATTGCTTACTAAATCTTTTGGGCAAACAATGAATTTATTGTTTGCTATACCATATATTTAGCACTTAATGAGTGGTTCGGTCAAGGGAGATCCTGACAAAATCATCCATATAAATGTACTGTCTATGTTTGGTTTCATCTCTTCCAAGAGCATTAGCTTCAATTGAAATTCGTTTATGTGTGACGCATGTGATATATTATTGATGCAATCGGAGAATATTTTTGATGAAAATGAATCACGGCCGTCCTATAATGCTTCTGAATGACCGTTTCAGACTAGGTGCTGTAGGATATTTAGTTATCCTTGCTGACCCACTATAATATTGTTCGTGTCAGTCTATTCGTCTGTCCAATTGTTAATACAGAAGAACTTGTTGGTACAGAATGCTAACGAAAGATCGTTATGTTAATCTAAGAATAATTGGTTCGGCGTTTTGAGTTATTTGGAGTAATTTTTATTTTAATGATCGTTCTTATAAGAGCATGTCAATGACTTCTTAGGAAAACTGCTAGAGGTCTCTAAAATGTTTATGACGCATTTTTGTTCTTTTTTTTGCAATTTCTCCTTTTTTCCGCTTTTTTTTAAAATCCAGCTGTATTCAAGCATAGTTTAAGTCCTTTCGACAAAATAACTACTATCCAAAATTAAATTTTTTTAAATTCGGAAATTCCATTCATATATTCCACCATATAATCTATCCCAGATACCCACAAAATAATTAGCCACAGCCTCACCGTAATCACATGAACGTTGCAGAAGCAATAACGTAACATACCGATGAACAAACGATGTGTGTCATTTTGTCGTATTCTTCTTCCAAATATGATGAAAGGTTATTATTGTTTAGTCAGCTGCTATGATTCCTATTCTCAGCAGATCAACTGAAACTTGAGTGCCAACTTTTGTGGTCTCCAGCTTTCGATTCACGAGCAGTACGCAGTACTCACGAGCTACACATTCCACTCGATTTTGGCCCATGTGTGAGAGTTTAATTTCGGGTCAGTAGAATCAGTAGCATACGAGTACAGTGAGTTACTCAGACGTTTTAATTTCGTTTTCTTGCAACCGCATTCGAGTGGGATACTTGAATATTCCTAATAATAATGTCATAGCATCACTCTTTTTAAGGTCCGCAATGAATATTACATTACAAATTTTCTGTAACCCGTACATTAGAAAAACACAAGATCTGTCGAAAACATGGCCGCTGTCCGTGAGAGTGAGTGTGCCGAAAAATCCCATGTAAACAATATTTCTTCAATTTTGTCCCGGGACTTGGGCTTACTTCCGTAAAAACTTTAACTAATCTAGAAGCTAGACAAAAACTATTACAGACAAAGCCGCGTGATCGCTAGCTAGATTCTAGAACAGTTGAAAGAGGACCTTGAAATTATGTGATTTGTGCTTGTCAAAATTTTTCCTGCAGCGCAGGTTTATGCCCGCTGGTCGCAAACGACTGGCACTCTCAAAGTCAACAGAGCTCATGCCATCGCTCAAATTCTGTTTGATCAATGCGTAATAGTAATAGAAAAGTAGCTTTCCGAGCAAAGCAGTGACGGCCATTCGAGCGATGTTACACTTCACATATATGCCATTGCTAGACTTTTCAAAGTTAACAAGAAAATTTGTTTATATCTCACTCGTAACTCGTTTAATTAAATGTTGCTATCGGAACTCTCTTTGTTTGAACAGCGAAATCTATCGTAAAATAACCAAACTAATGTAACATTATACAGCCCCCAAAGAGGCACCAAAATACTGTAAAGAACGTACGATATACACTTTATCTCTATGTATTTGGATATTAACGTAATAGTCTGGTGGAAATAAAGCCTTCTGATATATTATAAACTCGTATACGAGTATAGTTCCTATTTGCAAACAAATTGATAATTTGTGTTTAGGCAAAATGGCCTTAATGAATGCAACGAATGTCAAATATCAGGCACGTTATTAACATCACATCGTAAATGCCATTAAAACATGCCTTTGAAATGGATATGAATTATTGGCCTGTATGCGACGAACTTGTAAAATTTATTTCCAATATTAACCATCGCTGATAATCGCCCATTGATGCTGGCAGGCTGGGATAATTACAAATATTGTAAATTTTTACATTGAAAGGACCCCGAAAACATTTAAAATTAAACACAGTCACAGCCAAATAACAGAAGTATGAGTAGTATGCAGTCATGTGTTAAAACAAAAACACGATTCACTGAAGCATAAAATGACAAAAACAAAAATCACCAATGCTGCCAGAGCAGAAACGGCTAAAGTCACCAGGAAGGGGGTAAGTTGGACAAGAAATATATGATTCCGGTCATCATAAAGTTTGAAACAACAGATTGTGTCTGTTGAAGAACGAACAAAAACAGGCAGCAACATTTTTGAAATAGTCAGAGTTTAAGTGAGGGAAACATATTTTAAAATGATAATGAAATAAACACAAATTAGCGTCATTTAAGGTGGGTGGGTTTACAATTTTTTTCTATTTTTGACATTTTGTTGGAGCTTTAATATGGACGCCCTTTTAATATGCAAATTTCGGCTGTGAAGGGGATGATTTTACCATTCTGATGATTTTACTGTTTCTAAGGGCACAAAATCTGTTGACATGCCTTTTGCATTTGTTATGGTCTGTTAAATTGAGGATATCTTTCAACTAAGGATATCAAAAGACCAGCTAAATACACCTTAAGATTAATCAACGGTTACCTTTACAATGTTGCAATATTACCCATGTGCCAGACAAAGGTTCTTGGGTCTAATACTCTAAACGGAACGCCACAGTGAGGGCGTCAGGAAATGATTGATGGTGGGAAAATATGTAAAGTCAGATTATATATGATGTATTACATTACAATGTTCCACTCGCATGTGAGCATGCAATTCTTTGCCTGCTCTGGCTGATTAAGATTCTTAGTCAATCTGATACGACTGAAGACAGAAATGATGTGGCGGTTTTTCTTTCAGCTCAACCAGTTGGTTGCCTGGCTGGTCTGAGTTTAAGATTTCTGTTATTGTTGCTGAGACGACCACTGATTATAGATGTCAAAGCTTTAAACTATACACCTTTCATGTCAAACTGACTAACAAGCAATTACGGCCTTCATCAAGGCGAAACGAATGAATAGCCAACAAGGCTCACTTCACTTAAACCTATGCACAGGGGTTTGGGCAAGCCAAAATTGCATGGCAAGATTAATTGGATATTTTCTAAAAAAAAGGCAGAATATCTTAACTTACACAAAGCATTGGAAAGTATATTTAAATAAAAGTTTTCTGATTTGTTAAATAAGGTTTAAAGACTCGAAAACTCTATACCAAGAAGAATTGAAATTACTCGTATATTTACACTATCATTCGTATAGTCGTGGTTCGATCCTCGATACAGTCACCTACCTTTTTTAAGAGGCGATTACATCGATAAGCTGACGAGCACATCGATTGGTAATCAACCGACATATTTAAATCATAGGGCACTGCTACACGTTCAATATATATTGTGATATTTGGATCGCGATCCATTTTAATGGATTGATGGATCACGAGCGTATGCTACATGTTCAATATTTATCGCGTCAGTATTTACGTTTTTTGTGCAGTGCAGATCGGTTATTAAAAATATGTCGCGAGAAAACCAAAAAAAAAAAAAAATCCTGTTTAGCTATTTTGCTTGCTTAATAATAATAACATTTTTTACTTTTTATTTGTTAAATTTTTTGCACTGCGTCTTTTATTTTACGTTTTATTTCACTTCTTATTAACGTATCGCGATCTAATATCATGAAAATGCTACACGTTCAATATTTATCACGCGATCCACGATCCGCGATCTAGATTCAATAATTTAGGCCATTCTGCGATATGGATCGCGGTCCATCAATACCCCATGCTACACGTTCAATAAATATCGCGATATTGGATCGCGTTCAATATATATTGAACGTGTAGCAGTGCCCATACAAACCACTGTCCACCCTGCAACTTCCGTCTGATATCCATACCTAGATACTTTTCGTTGCTGTTAAAACCAAAAACACCACGCATTTGTTCAAAATTGACTGGCTGTTGGAGTTCGGGTTTCCCTGCCTGGTTGTCCGCTTCACTGCTCAAATTTGCCGGCTGGCCGGCTGTCTCGTTTGCTAGCTATTTAAGCTGTTAATGGCAAGAAGCAGTTGCAATTTACCGAAAAAAGAAGCTTATTTTGTTGCAGTCTCTGATACACAAATTGCAATAGGTGCTAATTACATATGCTTCGTTGACTTCGACGCCAACAACAATAGCAGCAACTTTACATAAGTGCATCAAGGGGCTGATGATGTTGCATTCGTTGATGCGGCAGTTCCCGTGGAAATCAGTTCAATTTAACTTTCTGAGGAATAAATTACGGAAATAGGACTTGATGTTGGGTAAATCAATGTCATTACTATTACTCGTACACATATATGTATATATTAGCTTGTTTAGATGAAGGAAGGTTTAAGGCGTTCAGTGCACAGATTTAGTCTTGAAATCTGATTGCAATTAAAGCTTTCTATTCATTTAGCAGAGGAGGCCATTACAGAGGATACCTTCATGGTATATTTTCTTTCCTAAAGAAACTAAATAAATTTCGACAAAAGTACAAATAAATAAGCGACAGCGTAACTAAAAAAATATAACTTTCGTGCCTTTCTTCTTGTTAGGTGGCAACTGGAATAGACATCCTTATCTATTATACTCCGCCCGTAGAAAATAATTCCAAGCGCTTCAATCTTCTGCGTTTCTCTTCCAATTCGTCACACTAAGTTTCGAGAGTGATTCAAAAGGTTGGTCCTTCCAACGGAGTTTTGATCGCCCTCTTCTGCGCCGTCCATCGAGTTCGCTGTCGAAAACCTTCCGTGCCGAAGCATTTGGATCCATCCGCACAACAGGACCCAGCCAACGCAATCGCTGTATATTAATGCGTTTGACCACGTCGATGTCAGCATACGAGTATAGCTCATACAGCTCATTGTTTATGCGACGCCGACACTCTCCGTTAACGATGATGAGTCCATATGTTTTCCGGAGTATTTTTCTCTCGAAAACTGCCAGTACTGATTCATCCGCTTGCGTCATAACCCACGATTCTGCACCATATAACAAGTCAGGTAGACATAACGTCTGGTACAGTCGGATTTTTGTTTGTCGAGAGAGGGCTTTATCATTGAATCACTTGCTTAATCCATGGTAATACCTGTTAGCAAGCAACATTCTTCTCTTTATCTCCATGCTGACATCATTCGCTTTGTTTACAGCGGAGCATAGAAACTTCAAAATTATAGTTGTCAACGTAGAGTCTTTGTTCGTTGAAACCAATAACTTTATTTTGTCCTCGTTTATCACTAGACCAATTCTGGCTAATCCCCCTCTCTCTGCCTGAGAAGACTGCAGTTTTCTCACAGTTTTGTGCCTTTACTAATCGTTAAATTCATAGGTAGGTTTGGCTAAATAGAAATTCGTATTTGTTATGCACATACGAGTGTAAAAAATAATCTCATGCGTTATATTCTTCTGCGTTCCTTCTCCAATTCGTCAAGCCTAGTTTAGAGAGCATTTCAAAGGCCCGATGCCTCTAGCGGAATTTTGGTCTCCTCTTCGGATTCGTCCATCGTCTATGTTGCTAAATCCTATTCAAACTGAAGCTAACAGATCTTTTTGCACATCTTGACTAAAGCTGCCGCTGCCTTTTGCAACGATTAGTCAAGTCAATGTGGGCACACATCATATGGAGCTCATGATTCATATGATGACATTACCCACCGTTAATGATAATGAATGCATTTATTGTCCTCATTATTTCGCTCTCGGAGATTCCTAGCACAGATTAATCACCCCGTATCAAAATCTAAGATTCTGCGATATACCACAAGACTGGTACTGCTTCTGCTTGGTACAGTTGGGCATTTGCTAGCTGAGAGTGGATTTTGTCATTAAATCGGTTGTCAGGCCCGTAATAGCATATTTTTTGCAATCAATACTCTTCTCTTAATTTCTAGGCTGACATGATACATTTTTCGTTGGCGGGGTCAAAGTAGCTGAAATTTTCCCACATTCTAAAGCTGTAGTAACAGTATACACAATTAGTAGTCATCTTTGGTGTTTGATATAAATAACATAACGTTCTCCTCGTTGACTGGCATTCTTTTTTAATCACCGACTCCTTGTAAAAGCTTCAATAATGTCTTTCAGTTACACTGATGTCGACATAATCGAACACATGGCTTTATACAAGATCCTACCATTTGAGTAATGTGCAGCCTTCTTCATAACCGTCTCCAAAATTGCTCTGAAGAGGTCTCAAGATAGGTTGTCTTCCTGAAAATATATCGTTTAATGTAAAATGGCTCAACAAGATATGTATCACTCAGGATGACTTAATGTCTTCAGTATTATTGTACAAGGAAGTATTTTGCCATATCGTACGGTCAAAGTTAAAAAATGTGGTATGTACCAGCATTTGTTTCTTGAATCTCCCCCAACATTTACTGTAATGCAAATATTTTCGACAAGATTGGATTTAGAGTTTCATACAGAGTCATCCATTTAGTGGTATTAAAACCGAAGATCTGGTAAGGCTCTCGATGTTAAATACCTGTCATCTGAAGTGTTATTTTTTAATGAAGGGTTTGCCATTTACAAATATGGATCGTTTAACAACCGAAGAATGCGTAAAAATAGTTAAAACTTACTACAAAAGAGGTGATTCAGACGTGGGCACTTTTTGTGCATTATTGGGTGATTATGGTCGGGATAATTGACCTACTTTGCAAGGAATTAGCAATATTATAAAGAAATTTGAAGTGATTGGAAGCGGACTGAACAGATGTGGTCAGGCCTGTACATCATCGCCATGTACACACTGCCGAAAATATTCCTTCTGTTAGTAAAAGTGTGGCGACAAATCCGAATTTCAACTCAGAGCGGTATGACCGTATGATAACCGACTTTTTTTTTAGCCTGCATTTAAAGATTATGAACTGGACGATATGTGGACTTTATTGCATGAGAGGTTTCCAAAAAGCGTAATTTCACGTTTCGGCGATGTCAATTGACTACCAAGTTCATGCGTTTTGACGCCATTAGACTTTTTTCTGCGGGTTATATCAAAGACCATGCTTGTGCGGATAATCCCCAAACGTTGAAGCATTTGGAAACCAATATTCGTCAAGTTATCGCCAAGATACCGCCCGAAATATGCGAACTAATGCTCCAAAACTACCTCAAAAAGCCTCACTGCAGCAAGTAATTCAGGGGCAGTCATTTAAATGAAGTTGTATTTTGTACTTAAAGGAGCGGTTCAAGCATTATAATGAAATAAAACTTGTATCAAAATCATAACTTTATGTGTGTTTTGTTTAACTTTACTTTTGAAACCAAAAAATGGATAACGCGGTGTATCACACTAGATAGAACGTCATAAGCGATAGTACTTCGACATTTGAACATACCAAAGACACACTTAATTTTCATTCTTTGGGCATGCATTCATTGAGCTAAATTGTTTGTAGGTAGTTGATGCATACTGATTACGAACCTATCGCCACCGTTCTTAAATAGATCTGCCGGCAGGCCATCAACAGTCTCAGCTTTGATGTTCTTAAGCCGTAATACTGCTTTTCTGATCTCGTCGCAATTCGATGCTAAGCAATCTGTGCCATTATTAGCAATAGACATGATTTCTACACTGCTGCTACCATTCGGTAACTTATGTAAGTGCTCTCTTCTAAATTACAGTGACATTCTTTAACGCAACGCATTCCTAAGATAGGAGGAGTTCTGTTCCTGTTACATGTTTCTGACTTACAGTATATCCCCATGCCTTCTTACATCGTCTTTCTACCGACCTTTCCACAAAAGATTTTTTTCCAGTAATAATTTGTATTGCGTCTTGACCAATTTAAACTCAAATAAAATGCAATTTAAAATCAATTTTAGCTCCTATAAAATATCCTTTTGTCGTCACACACTTAACTTTGATTTTACAATACTTTTTTGGTGATTTGAATCGCTTCATTAATTTTAATGTACATGAGTTATTAACTAAATTTAAGAAATACGCTTCTTCATTTTTGCTCACTTGACTTAGCAAATAAAATTTAAGTCAATATAGACGAGATGAAATTGTCTACCAAATTGTCAAGTTGTCTTAAATTAGATTCAAACAGGTTATTGACTGATAATTGGACTGGATTTGAGAAAAAAGAATCATTTTCCATATTGACACAGTAGCACAAAACTGATTCATTATTTTGGCTGAAAATAATTTTACGACCAATGTCAATATTTTTCAATGAATGAAAAAAAAAAAACAAATTCCTTGACATTCTATGAATGAGATATGGGAAAGCTTCTCACATTTAGTGAACTTACACACATTCTATTTTTAGACTCACTCAATGAGATCCACAGTTTAGCGACAATTCCGAACGTCACAGCTTGAAAATCATTTACCAGACTTAACGGTTTTACTCGACTACTCGAAATGTTCGTCAGACACATCAAGGTGGCCGCTGCTCAAATAATGATAAGTGACTGTATGCGGGCTTGAACCCGCGAACATGCGAAAGATACTCGCGCGTACTACAAGAGTACATCGCCGCACAGTCGATCACACATTTCAATGAGAGAGAGTATATTCTCAAATCCCACATGCGCTGTTCCGCTGTTATTAATTGTTTTTTTGTTTATTAAAAAAAACACTTTTTAATTGCAACTTTTGTGCTTGTTTCCGGCCATTCTACCATTTGAATGAAAAAAAAATATATTATATATCCAACAACTTTTTCATATTTAGTTTTATTCAAGAATTCCTTCATTATGAAACTTTTATTAGTAAAGTTTTGCCATGTTCTTTTACAATATCTTCCTTTTTCAAAATTTTTGAGCCTGGATTTAGTTCTTGGCAATACCATAATGCCAAGGAGATGTGTGACATAGAACTTTACCACAAAATGACAACATGCAACATGTAGCAGAGAAAAAAATTGTTTTAATGCCAAAATGGCTGGCGTAGAGAAGCAAACGCACATGTGTCTGAATGCCTTTGGCCTCAGTCTAAATTGGTAACAATGAAAAGAAGACCAGAACTTCTGTGTTTTTTGCCACAAAAACTTTTGTTACAAATTTCATTTGGCAAATTGCATTTTGGTAACGCTGAGAGAGTGTGAGAAAAATAGGGTATGTGCAAGGGATTAATAATGTCATTTGCTTTTGTGCATGTTTGTTGGTTTTGCCATTTTGGCCTAAAGTTGTAATTAAAACAAAATAATATGCACGAGCATTTGGTATTACTACATGGGATATTAATATTATATGGTGTTCATGACACTTTTGGTCTCCTTTTTCTGTTTTCGCTTATTTCGGAGAATCAAATGGTATGTTCTTCCAAATGTTCTAAAGAGTAGTTTAGGGCTTATATGGGAAAATAACATTCACCCAAATGAGAAAACCACAAGTGCTATCCAGTATGCACAAAGAGACATAGAGAAAAGTTGCACATCCACTTACAAGTATAGTTTTAATTAAAATGCGATATTAATTGTGCATTTGTCACATTGCAAAATGTAATACGGAGAATAGTAAAAAGACAAATTTGATTTCGAATGGTACTGTTTCCTTCAGTTAATTTAACGATTTTTTTTACTAAAAAACCCATTAATATGAAAATAAATATTGAGTACTGTATAAAGATTGTTAAATTCTTGCTATAGTTTTCTTAAATTGCCTAGGAGAAAAGAAAGACGTTTAATTTTATTATTAAAAAGGACATTGGAAATGGTTTCATGCTGTTAAAAACTTTTGTCACCACAATTTATGGGCGAAGTGAACTTTTGCTACTCTGAAGGCAGATGCTCCAAATCGTGGGCTGAGTGTATCAAGTGGCTCAAGCTATGTGGTATATTGCTCTTCAAATCGGATCATGTTGTAATATCGAATAATTTAAATACATTTAAATAATTCAAAATGTTTGTCTCTACGAGGGGTTTTCAAAAGATTAAGGTGAATTTTAATTTTTCTCAAAATATACTTATTTATTCATCAATTTATATTTTATCTCGTTCAAAGTAGTCCCCCTCAGATATAATACACTTGTGCCAGCGTTTTTTCCAATCCACGAAGTAGTTCTCAAATGCACTTTTTGGTATGTCCTTGAGCTCTCTCAGCGATTTAGGGTTTGTCTCCTCAATCGTCTCAAAACACCGTCCTTTCATGGGTCTCTTCAATATTGGGAATAGGAAAAAGTCGCAAAAAGTCTGTTAAATACGGTAGCTGAGGCATAATGACGGCGTTGTTTTTTGTCCAAATAATCTCTCACAAGCAAAGATGAGTGAGCAGGTGCGTTACCATGATCCAAAAGCCATGAATTTTTTTACCCACAACTCCAGACGTTTTTGTTTCGTATTGCTTCCCGCAAACAGCGCATAACTTAAACGTAATACTCGTCATTTACCTTACGATCTTGGGGTAAGAACTCCTGATGCACCACACCATGGTAATCGAAGAAAACAGTGAGCGAAACCTTGACATTTCATCGAATTAGGCGTACTTTTTTTGGTCTTGGCTCTCTTGGACTCTTCCATTGGGACGATTAGGCTTTGGTTTCGATGACATACCCATATATGTACCCATGATTCGTCACCAATTATGACCAAATCAAATCTAGATCATCGTTGACGTCATTCAACAATTCCTAATTAATGCTCAAATGACGTCGTTTTTGGTCAAAATTCAGCAATTTTGGAACGAACTTCGCTGCCACACGCTTAATGCACAAAATTTCCGAAAAGATTGCATGGCATGAACCAATCGATATGCCGACTTTCTTAGCAACTTCTCTAATTGTGATTCGATGATTCTCCATAACAATTTCTTTAACTTCCACTTTAAATTTTCATCGGTTGTTGATATGCTGGGGCGTCCAGAGCGAGCGTCGTCATTCACATCTTCTCGACCTTCTATGAAAAGCTTGTACCACTTGTAAACATTTTTTTTTTTTACTCAGAGCACTATCACCGGTATGCCACTGTCAACATTTCAAGTGTTTTTGAGTACTTAATTCCATTTTTTACACAAAATTTGATGCAACTTCTTTGATCAATTTTTTTTTTTTTTTTTGATAGCAGAAAATCGACGAACACGAAAAACACTTGTCTCATATATGCCTCTCACTTACAAACTAAACATGCTGTATGAATAAAACCGCCAAAATGTCTTCGAGACGAGTGTACCAACATAAAAAATAATACTAATCGAAAGTCGAATGTATGTTGAAAATCGCCATATTTTTTGAACACACTCGTACATCAGATTCCATGATTATACTTCTAGGTGATTGCTTTAAACCATGATTCTTGATTTCGTACCTTTTTGCCCCGAATTTTGAAAAAGCTCTTTTTACCGCATGTTTGCTCTTTAGGGGGAATACGGCCACCAATTTTCTTGATTGTAGCTCTAGCTGTTTGTGCAGGGCGATGGCAACAGATATGTCGATTTTTGCGTTGTTTTTAGTCCAAAAAATAAGAATTTTGAAAGTTTAGTTTTTACCGCTTTTGTACTGTAGAAGTGGATTGTGGACACCAATTTTCGTTATTCTATTTCTAACGTTTTGAGCTGGGCGATAGAGGTCAGTCAGTCAGCCAGTGACATAACAATTTTATATGTACTCGTATAGATAAAGTTATTGGTGAGGCGAACTATTTCTACTAACGTTGGTACAAATGTGAGATTTTTGTGAGTAGTAGACTTGTAGAATGGCTTGTTTTCAGATACTGGATTATCCATTTTTCGGTTTCAGAAGTAAAGTTAAATAAAACACACATAAAATCTGTGGCCACAACCCGTAACAGCCTAACTCGAGTTAGGACACAATTGAGTTATTAGCACCATCGTATTCAGCGTATCTAAATTTATTTACTCTAAATTTTTCATGTTTGTATCTCTTCTAGGAAGGCAATTAATCCTAAAAAACCTAATAGCTTAAGTTATTTTTCTAAATGACTGTTTTGGAATAACTGCCTAAGTCAATTTAGGATTACAACAAATATAAACATTATTTTTTCATCATTGCCTAAATCAACTTACGTTTAAACTTTATGAATTCTTATATAGGAATAACAACCTAACTCAACATGGGAGATCGAATCTGAAATATTTTGACATAGAATAATAATTTATGTCAATTTAGGCGGACTTAATGTTTTTTATTTAACCTGGAATAATAGCCTAACTCAACTTGAACTTTTTGACTTTTTTTCGTTCAACAATTCATAAGAGCCTAAGTGTCTTTTTCGATAATGTCTTTGACTGCGAGAATAAACAACTATTTTTTGTTAACAACTAAGTAAGGAAATTCGTTTCCTTGAAATCTGTAGCAAAGTTTTCCAAAAAACACCTTCTCCTGATTTTCAGTGAAGATTCAAAACTTTAAACTCCTGTACTGAAAATATTAAAAAACAGACTTAGGCTGTTATGGGTTGTGACCACAGAAATATGATTTCGATGAAACTTCTGCTTCATTATAATGCTTGGACTTTGCTGTTATGTAAGAAGTGCAATGCCTTTTACATGACTGCCTCTGGATTGGTTGCGGCCGTGGTTTCTTTTGAGATAGTTTTGAAGCAATCTTAACACATTTCGGGCAATATCTAGGCGATAACTTGACGAATGTTGGTTTTCAAATACTCAAATACGTTTGGAGATTGTCCGCGTAAACACGGTCTTTGACATTGCACCACCAAAATAGTCTAGCGTCGTCAAATCGTTTCATCTTAGTGTCCAATTGAAGTCACCAAATCGTGAAATTACGCTTTCTGGAAACTTCTCATGTAATAAACACAAAATTGGCCGTGTTGCGTGACTCGTTGCATTGTTTTCTTGAAACCACATATCGTCCAGTTCATAATCTTCAAATGCAGGCTAAAAAAAAGTCGGTTATTATACGGCCATACCGCTCTGAATTGAAATTCGGATTTGCCGCCACATTTTCACTAACAGAAGGAATATTTTCGGCAGTGTGTACATGGCGATAATGTACACATCTGTTCAGTTCGCTTCAAACGTCTTCAAATTTCTTTATACCTTGCTAATTGCTTGCACAGTAGGTCGATTATGCCGGCCATAATCACCCCATAATGCATGAAAATTGCCCACGTTTGAATCACCTCTTTTGTAGTTAGTTTTAACTATTTTTACGCATTCCTCGGTTGTTAAACGATCCATATTAGTAAATGGATAACCTTTTACTAAATAATTATACTCCAAATGACAGATATTTAACAGTTGACTGCCTTGTCAGTCCGGCGGTTCGAAACCATTAAACGGATAACCCTGTACTATTGCCTGAATCGAGAACTAACTAGGCCTCAATATTTCTGTGTTTTTATTTTAAAATTTCTTCTTAGATAATTCCTACTACTAACGTGAGTATTCGAAGTTACCAGTTTTTCTATTTGGTGATGGTTTATAATTTTAAAAAGAGTAACTTTTTAATATTTTTGAAAAAAATTAACAATTTTTATCATTGGAACTTGGCAGAGGTAGGTAAGTAGTTCCTCGCATACTTGTCTCGATAATGTCCTGTAATATAATGACTGCCTTAATCGTTGCAGTTCTGTTTTTGTGGCCACTATTTTCATATTTCTTTCCTTTTCATTGCTTTTGCTTTCATTGACTACTTCTCTTTACTGGATAACTATAATCTGCTTGTGAAGTTATACCTGCTCCAACGAGCGTCGCCACAAACTCATTAAAAAAACAGCGAACACAACAAACAAATTATAAATATTTTATAATAATTCTTTGAGAATAACTTCATCGTTGTGGACTTGAAGTGGATGCAATGCAATTTCTTTCGGAAGCCATTGCTAGTGGCTTTGACTGTTGGTGATTTTTGGCGAAGTACAAGATGAAGTCGTTTACAAGTGAAGATTTCCCCCAAACTACGTAATTTCAAGTCTATTTTTTCTTTTTGTGCTTTCCGTTATCAGCTCGTGGGCGGGCGGGTTGATAGGTTCTAGCTCCTATTTGCCGATTTGAGGTTTCCTGTTTGGCTATCTTAATTGTATTGGCAGTGGCAGTGCCTTCACTGATGGTGATAATGGTTGAAAACATTCTTAAAAAGGCGTAGTAGTGCACAGAAGAAGATCTCATTAAAAGTTTAAACCACAAACTTTATTTTATACAAAATACGAAAAGTATGTTGTTTATAAATAGTCGTTCAAGTTGGGATGTTTTCAAATCCATTGGTTTTCTTATTTCAACTTGTTTGGCTTATGGCAGTGATCTTGAGAAATATAATTGCAAAAAAATTTTTTGTAAACGGGTATATGAGCACAAGAAGTTTCATGAATTTGGTTATTTGAATAGTAGCAGAAAACTAATGAAGAAATATTGAACAAGTCAATTCCACTTCCTTCGACCACCTTCCACGCAGGCATTATTATAATTAATTAATTATGTGATAATAAAAGTTTGTGAAATTTTGGAAGTTTAGTTTCTTTTGGAAACCACATCAAACTTTGTGGTTTGAAAATAACTACACCATGTATGGTCAGTCATGGACCAAATCAAATTATTTCCGAGATTTTCAGGTATTTTATCCGATCATTCAGCTAGATGAATGAGAGAAACTTTACCATAACTTTTCTAGTGCTGCAAAGCCGTAAGGAAACAAGCGGTCTTCTACTCCTCTTCTTTAGTGATCATTGACCCAATTACATCACATAGTGAAACTTCCCCTATACCTTCATATTTCGGCAAAAGTTGTACATAAATGCATTCATTTATCAATCTGATTTTCGCCTTTATCATGAAGTGCATGATGATACCATCTCTATAGCCTCTAATTCCGCTCTAAAACTGTCTAAAGTAAATCCTATCCAACTCATTTCCTCCTTTTCATTACCAAGGATATATCTATGCCCTATATGAAAGGGACAATGCCTTCAATAGCCTTCAAACTATATGATTTTTGATTCAAATTCACGTATTCGGCAAAATGCTGTAGTAAAACATATGCATGACGGTCGCTCATAGTTATTCTCATCTGCGACCAGCAACCAAATCAGGTATGGCTATGTACGATACAATAAAAGTACAGAGTAACGCGTAAGTAATCTTTCCATGCCGTTATTACACGGTATAAGCGCAAAAAAAAAAACAATTTATGAGGGCAGTTAACTACAAAGATTAAAATGGAAATAAGAAATCTATGAAAAATACATTTATTTTATCCGATCGACAGCGCTAAATGTGTTTGTATCCTCCCAAGCGTCAGCAGGACATGTTAGGTGTGCAACTAAGTTCTCCCTGTTTTTTCTTATAAAAATGCAACTTTATTATTTATGAAAACATATATACAGATGATTCATTGAAAGTATTGCTCATCGTTTTCTTTCTCATCTTTCTGGCAAAGCACAAATTCCGTCATGGTAAAACTGTTCATCTTTTGAGGCTTTCCATAGATCTAGCCATTCCTTGATGTCGTCATATGAGTGGAACTGCTGGCCAGCCAGACCGTGTGCCATCGAACGGAAGAAGTGATAGTCGCACGGCGCAATATCTGAAGAATGTGGTGGATGGGGTAGGATTTCTTTTTTCAACGTTTCCAGATAGGTTTTAGCGGGTCACATGAGGCCGAGCGTTGTCATGCTGAAGAACCACCTTTCCGTGCTTCTCCTCGTATTGCGGGCGTTAATTGAAGTCAATACCAACTCCCAGTCGGTTTCAATAGCTCGTAATAAATAACACCGAACTGGTCCCACCAAACACAGAGCATAACTTTCGCAGCGTGAATATTTGGCCGTGGCGACGACGTAGAAACATGACAGAGCAGCGCCCATGACTTTCTGTTCTTTTTTTTCATCATCCGTTACATTACAATGAAGAAAAATTTTCCTTTTTTTTATCACTGAAGCAGTTGTTCACTGGCGAAAAAACGACTCTCAACGTCCCTTGGTTTCAACTCATAAGGAACTCAATTTCCTTGCATGTGAATCACTGCCAACGCATGTATTCGCTTGGAAACAGCTTGGCGGGTAACTTCTAATACTGAAGTAAGCTCTTCCTGCGTTTGACGGGGGTCCCTATCAAGCAGTGTCAAGCAGTCAAGCAGTTCTTCCTTCAAGCAATCGGTCGTCAACATCAAAATCACCATATCTAAGGTGACGAAACCAATCTCGACACGTTGTTTCACTTAAAGCAGCATCTCCGTAAACGTTTTGAAGCTCTCGATGAGCTTCAGCCGCCGTTGTCTTCGGTTGAAAGAAGAAAATCAATACTTTCTGCATACTCGTATGACGATTATTTGGCATAAAATCATACATATTCACATTACCAAAAAAAATATGACGTCAAAAGAGAAATCATTATTGTGTTGGGGCGGTATGTTTACCATATGCCTAAGCTTGGTTCATGACGTTTAGGTTATGGCAAACCCATAACATAAGGCAGAATCGACTAGCACTTACAGCTGTCACTGTCTATTGCCAAATAGCGGGAACTTAGCTGCGCACCTAATATTTTTAAAGAAGGCGGTTGGATAGACATTATTTTTTTCCGTTCGGCACTTAATAGCTCTACGCTAACACTATTTTAAAGAAATGAGTTAGTTTTGTGTCTAAACCAACAGCTTAAAGCAAGCGTTAGGCAAGTTCGATATTAAATAGGAAAAAAACACTCACTTACTATGAAGAACTGAAAAACCTAAAGGACTGATAAAAGGATTTCATAATTTATCATGAGCACGGGGAAATCTAGCGATAATTTTTTAGCGAAATATAACAGATTTCTTCACTTCAAAGTGGTTTGCTATATAAAATGTTATTCGGATCTATATTTACTAGAGTAAATGACGAAAAAATACTTTGTATAGATATTATTCCTCTACTTGATTTATTTTCGACTCTAAGTATGTTTACAGCTTTAAAGTTCAATCATTATGCTCACAATTGTCCCCTCTTCCCACGTTCTATGAAAGTTTACATATCCCTACGTTAGTCTATTAGTAGAATTTGAATCTAATTGGTTTCAAGGTTTCAAATTTATGTATCTCCCTAACCTTCACAATGTTACGGCACTCACTATGAAATTCAATATAATTATCAAATATATCATTTTGATTTATTCTAATGCAGGAGATTCCCTTCGATAACGGCAGAAAAAAAGGACACTAGTGATAATTTATATTCGTATTTCAATTACCAAAAAGTTGCGAATACGAGTCGGGGCAAAGATCAACGTAAATTATGTGCATTTTTCAAAATGAAAATATTGCATTTTTGGCAATTAATTACAACTGACACTAATTACATTTAAATAAGGAAAAAAGTATGGGTGTAAATGTATATTTGTGCATGTATGTAAGAGAATCACAATAAAGTTTATGTACGTTTTAATCCGTCGTACATATAGATTTGTAGTGAATATACAGAGAGTTGAAAAAGTTGGTTCTTCGAATGAATCTGAAAAAAAAAAAAAATTTAAAATCCGAGTGCAAAAAAACTTAATTAAAAAATAAAATCTATATTTTGTCAACCAAGATTTTGAATTGTGTGTTTGTTGACTTTTTTCGTGAAGAATAATGTGTTCCATGGCACTTTTCGTATACAAAACTTTCTTTTGTATCGGATCAAAATTTTTTTTTGGTATAGAAAAGTGTCTTTGCCGACATTTTTCGTATCGGAAGAAATGTGCCTTTGTGAATATTTATACAATAAGCAGTACGAAAAGACACTTTTGGTATGGAAAACTAACTTTCTTGATACTTTCTGCATTGAACAATGATATTATTGATACTTTTTGTATTGGATATTAACTTTTTTGACACCTTTGAAAAGTGACTTAGTTGACATTTTCGAATTGTTTTTATTCTTATGAGAAAGTTAATTTGTAAACAGTTGATGTTGAGTCAAGTTTTTGTTGAAATTATTTTCATACAAGCTCGTCTTAGTTGACAACTTTTTTACAAAACACAGTATTTGTTACCACTTTTTGTTTGAAAAATTATTATTTTAAAACTTTTTTACAGGAAAGTGTCTTTACTAAAGCTTTCCATCTAATGAGGTGTCTTTATTTACGCATCTCTTATAAAAAAGGATGTTATCTTCACTTTTCATAAAGGGATGTATGTTTTCTGATATTTTTCGCAGGGACAACTGTTTTTATTGAAACTTTTCACATTGAAAATTGTCCTTGTTAACATTATTAGTGAGTGTACATGTATGTAGACGCCTGTTTTCAATGACTTAATTCAGAAAATCAATAAAATATTTATTATTGAGTATATTTTCTACAACCTGTTAACTAAAATGCAGATGAGGAGCATTCGGAATTTAGACCTAGGCTTTTCCTCCAGTAAGACCAACAAATAAAAATGTCCGATTTCAGTTCAGATTCGGATTAAGAATCCAAATTACATTACAATACGCTTTTGTTTTTAGTCCTCATATCTAGCTATCTGATCCGTTCAGAGTATAAACCAAAAATTTGCAAAGGATCACTCAGTATCGACACGAAATTGAACTCTCATAAGGGTCCAAGGTTAAAATATGACAAAACTGTAATCATGTCATCAACTAAGAAATTTTGCAATATTGAATAAAGTAGAAAAACTATAATCGTAAAAACGTAACCTCTTTACCTCATGCATTCACTGTATGCATATTTTCACCTACAGCCGTATGATACCGCATTTCTGTATGCCGTCCCAACAATACCTTTGCCGAATGCACAACATGAAATTAATTTGACTTGAAAATTTATGCCGTAATACTACAATAGCCATTAACTTAAATTAGTGAAAATCGTTTAACAGCAAAAATGACCGAAAAGTGCCAGTACATCGTAATGGCCGGCAATGACATCGACGGGAGAAAACTTCATAGGGTATCGCAGGAAGAGCAGCGCCAGCAATTTATGTAAACCAATTGAAAATGTTCACCTACGGTTAAGTGCAGCCATATGAGATGGACAACACACGAATGGATTTGCATTCAGATTCTGTTGATGTCCAGGAGATTACATTAAAAACGGAAACGGATGTTGTAACTTGAAACTGTACAAATACATGCATAAGTTGGTGTTTATTGAGCTCTTCTGTTGATGTGGAAAATACACACAGAACGCTCTAAAATGTAAATGAAAATGCAATTTAGTTTCAATGGGCATTTGTTGCATATGCAACTATGCAACGGAGTGACGAACATCAGGAGTGAACTTATATGAATGGGCGTAGTGGAGGGCCTTCGAGTAACAGAGCGAGAGAGGTTCTCTTGAAAGCTGGAATATAAATAAAGCATATTCTAAAAACACAAATCTCTAATTAAATCAAACGAAGAAAATGTTGATTTTATTTAAATAGTTAAATTTTTATGGCATGTTTTAGAAAAGGAGAATCCATACAATCGAATAAAAGCTAAAATTCCGAAAAATTGTGGGAGATGTGCAAGGTTTGGGTCGATTTTATTGGATCCTATGAACGATTTGAATATATGAGGATTAAATGAGTAATTTGTAGTAATAATTATTAATTATTATTTCTGAGCATATCTGACTTCTACTAACTGCAACTAAATGCAGCCTTTAATTATCGGATAAATTCAAAGATTGATTCCGTTCTTACGCGAAAATTTTTATCTATCGGACGTTTTTCGTCCATTTGTGTTGCATGCAGTTCATGGAATAGAGGACGTTGTACCATTGGAATCCTATGAACGATGTGAATGTATGAGGAGTAGATTAGTAATTTGTAGTTGTAATTATTAATTATTTCTGAGCATATCTGACTTCTAGTAACTGCAACTAAATGCAGACATTAACTATTGGATAAATTCAAAGATGGATTCAGTTCTTATGCGAAAATTGTTATCTATCGGGCGTTTTTTGTCCATTTGTGTTGCATGCGGTTCATGGCATAAAGGACGTTGTACCGACTTTTTCCTTTAGCACTTTTCAATAAATATGACTTCCTATCAGAATATTTATTAACCACGACCGCAGTGAAAACGGTGTCTTAAAATAATGAGTGAGCTGGTTTATGCGAATGCACATTATTGCCGTATAATGCTTTAAAATAGGGAATATAAATGTTAAAATATTTGAAAATATTCTAAATTACACCATTTTTCAAAGGGCCAGTTCAGTTCTTGGATGGACTAGTTTTTAAAAAACCTATTTCGAACTTAACAAGTGAATGTGTATTGATGTATTTATGCCAAATTTAAGTTTCAAAAATAGCGATTGGTTTCGTGTTTTAAACCAACACAAGGATGGACGGAAGGATATTCCGAGATTGCCATAGATTTTTATGATAATCGGGAATATATATGTAGGATCTCAGATGAGGATATTAAGATGTAACACATTGAGTGACGAAGTAACTACATCTCCGTGGTACTGGGTGAAAATACCATTGAACAAATTATAAAAAGATCTTTTACGGCCAATGTATTGCATTGTGGATACAAGACGTTAAATTGGAATATAACAAAAAAAAAATATATTCGCATTCCCTTGAAGGTAAAAGGCTTACACGCATTCTACTTTTAGACTGGCTCAACCGGATCTACAATTTATTAACAATACCGTTTGAGAAACATTTGCTCGTTGATTACTCGAATACTCGAAGTGTTGGTCAGATTCTTGGAGTTGACCGCGGCTCTAAGAAAGACGTGGTGGCTGAATCAAGGCTTGAATTGTCGATCATGCGAATGATAATCGTATGTGCAACGGTCGTTTTTAAGAGAATTATTTCTGAAGAAAACACATTTTCAAATCCGAAACATTACAAAATATATGTTTGACCTTAAGATAACTCTGTTTTTTTCCAATATTTGCAAGGTTAATGAAGATCTCTTAGCAATCAGACTTTGTTTAGTTTTGCAAACTTTGGTATCATGGAGCGTATTTTCACATCAACGTTAACTTTATTAATTCTATTCAAACGTACAAAGGTGCTCTATTTATACTAAAACGACTTATTCTAGAAAATGCTACGTTATTCCAGAGAGAAACCACATTTTTACATAATGGGCGCAACGAAGCCAAACATATTTACAGAATAGTGTTGTTTATCATAAACTTAATTCTAGAATGTTCTTATTTACACAACAAGTAAAAAGGAGATAGCAATAGACTATATAATGGGAGTGAAAGGAACAAACATAACTTACTGTAATAAACATAATTCTAGGAAAGTACAGATAAAGAGGGAAAGAAATTACCTACACATATCATACTTGAATGTTCTGGGAGTGGTCTTGATGATCTTTCTAGTATATACACTTAGAGAAATTACACTCATACACTAGAAAACTAAGTCTTATTCCGTTTCATAAACTTTCAAATGCAGAAAGTAGTACCTTTTCTTAAATTTGACCATGCCTACATTCAACAAATTGTAAATTTTCTGGTAAACATTATAAGAAAATCTACTCAATGGTTAGGCAACAATGTACCAAAATTTCTCTAAGATTTGACCCAGTGTATTCATGATTCTGGTAGCGCTTTGATGTGTTATTATGATCTCAGTATCAATTTATACTTTGAAATGAAAGTAAAGCAAAAATGTTATCTTCATAGAAATGGTACAAAAAATCGAATGTTCTTTTGATAATATCAACATTTTCTGTATAATTTTTACTTGTAGTTCTATTTTCGGCTTAATGGTGAGTAAAACTGAAACATTTCAGCTGAAGATAAATAGCTTCTGTTAGGTCTAGGCAAAATAATAGTTTATTGGTTGCTGGAATCATCGCTCTATATTTCTTCCAAGCATCATGAAGTAGTTGCATTTTGGCAAAAACACACCAGTTACTTTCATATTTCGCATCATCTGATGTTTTTTCTTTTCTAAACTTACTACTATGGAAATGTCTTAAGTCCATATGGATAAACCGACTATAATTGAGAGATTGCTTGTCAGTACTAGTAGTGTTATTGACCAAATACCACTCACGTTTTCAATTAAATACGCACTGAAAAAAATGTTAATATTTTCTAATATTGGAAAGGTGCCGCCAAAGGCTGTATGAACTGGGATGGCTTCTTACTATACTTATAAAATTCCACAGTCTATTAACCGGTAACCGACAAAAATTTAGAAAAATATCAAAAAAATAAGCATAATTCTTTCACATATGTATGTATGTAAATAGTGTGTGAGCAAGTCCTTTTCCTACTGTACTAATTTTAGTTACTGCCATTTAAGACGAACTGACCGTTCGTCAAGTAATTTTCCAGTTTCATAATTCCGTCTTCTTATTCACGTTATGTCAACTTTCCAGGAAAAACATTTTTTGTTATTTTTCAATAACCGCACTCGCAGTTAAGGCGGTCTCTTACAAATGTATCGTATATACATCGTAGTGACTCTTTTGAGCGTCTGTGAATTATCTGCTTAATGAACAAGTGGTGAAACTGGTAGAAAATTTCTGAAAGATATCCATTTCTCGGGAGGTGAGTCTGTTTAGTTGTTTTACACCTATATGTTTTCTTATTTCCCATTTGTGATTTGTACTTATATGTAATTATTGCCAGCATAATTATTAAAAAAGGCAAAGTTGTCGTTTTCCCAGTCTTAATTCTTATTTTTTGTTTTAGCAAGAAAGCTCAAAATCAAAGTGGTCGGTCAAAAAATTGCATGAGTCGTAATGGGAGTTTTCCACCTAGACCGAATATGGTGCTTTTTCTGAAAAAAAAACTACCCTTCTCTAATTCAACCAAATCTTTCATATGCCAAAAACCACCTCTCTAAATAAAGTATCGACTTAACACGCTTCTCCAGTGAAAATTTGTACTTTTATGTGTTTTCTTATGACACAGAAACAATTAATGCGGCAGCAAACAGAGTTGGATAAATTAGGATGTGCAAATTTTTTCGTATACATACTCGTACATAGAAATCGATATGCCTTAATATCATAAGTCAGACAGCAGATTTCCTTTACTTTTCAATTCATGGGGCCTTCAATTTCAAGTTAAGTTCTCCTACGTTTCCGGCCAAAAACGTATACACCTCTAAAATGCACGTGACTGTGTGATGGCAACCGCAACACACTGATAGTACAGGGTGCAAAAAGTTGAACAACAAAGAGAACAGTTTTTCAAAAGATATGCCAGGAATGTTTTCCATGTAAATCGCAATACCTACCGACACATGTATGTAGGCATGAAAAACATGACTGAAAATGTTCAGTCACGTGCATTCTTTTAAAATTTGTTGAATTATTTCGCATGACTGTGATGCTGATGATGATGGTCAAGTAACATTTAATATGGGCGAATGAGTAACGCCAGGTCACACACACATCCATATGCGCTCACAATACATACGTTCATATACAGCCCTTACATGGACACTGTGATAGTCAGTGAAAATGAACAAACACAATTTAACAGATTTTGTTGCTGCTCAGTGTCCTGTAGTATATAATCACACGTACACATATTTACAGGTAGAAGTTTAACACTCTACCACCTGCATGCACATACAGTCATGTGTGTATCCACTGTTTCAATCCTGAAAACCAACAACAACAAAAAATGGTTGCCCGGGTAACAAATCATCAAAAGCATAACAAATTAACACGCACATACTCGTGCACCGACATTCAATGGCATATCAAAAGCTCTACTGCTCATTTTCAGTATTTGCCCATGTATGCGTAACTTATCATATGCAGTTGTCCATAAATACACATGTGCACACACATACAGCTACATATAGTATGTATGGATATTGAACAATTTATGGGAATTTATATTTTAATTGCTTAAACACGTCCCGGAAGCATTTCAAGTGATGCGTAAGTTCGCAAGGCTGGAATGGATTGTAAAGTACTTTTTGATAAACAGAAAAAAAAAATGCAGACAAAATATACGAATATAGTGCGATTTTCCATTGAAATATTCTCAAATATTTTAATGATTTAAAAGTGTGCTTAAATCGTACATACTTTCAAAGGAATTCAATTGAAAAAGGCATAATAATAGGCAATATATCAACATATCTCAACCTGATGAGTCGCTTTTTGTCAATGGAGGATTGGCATTGCATTAAATATCTGTTTACAACATATAACTTTAGCAAGAGACACCAAGTAAATATAATGAAACAAGACGCACAACTGCTTGGAATAATTTATCACTAAATATGAATGCATTAAAAAGCTTTATTATAAGAGGATGTTCAATGCAAAAATACAGTGATTTGAGGTCAAATTTGTAACTACTGTAAGGATCTTCAATGCAAACATACAGCGATTTGAGATCAAATTTTTATTAATTTAGTTTCTTTGTGGCTTCCAAATGGAAAGAGGTTTCTTAAAATGTTCTCAAATTTTGATATACCATTTTCCAAAGTTTGGAAAAGCTTTAATTTTCAAAGATACAATACGATATATTTTAAAATTTATCTTCGGTAAAGGCCAAAACGCAATCCTGGTTGTCAAAAATGTGGACAGTATTAATGATTCTGATACTGCAACAGCCAATCACTCTCACTTTTGGATTCGTTAATTTCGTTGCGGTCAAAGATGTATCACACTCTGAAAGGTCAAAGGTCGGAAAAATAATGGAAATTGTCAATTCCAACCATCGAGTAAGCACTGTGTCGATTGCCTAAGAGCTAAAGAACCCGCAAAAAACCGTTTAGAACCATTTAAATAAGGCTGGAAACGAAAAGGAGCTTGATGTATGGATGGCACGCGAGTTAACACAAAAAAACCTCATGGATGTAATTTCCATCAGTGAATCGTTCTTGAATTGCAACATAGTCGACCTATTTCTAAAGTGGATGGTAACCGATGACAAAAAGTGGGTCACAAACTCACAAGGATTATAGGAGGTAGACTGCCCCTGTTTTCTATCAATATTAATGACGATGATGTCTGTGAGAAAGACATACTAGAAACAAGCTAAAAACAAAACGTTGTATATTTGACTTAAATCGGATCATTATAACTATGCTGACTAAAGCCTTCTATGCCATGACTGTCCCTGTTTTCTGTCAATATTAATGACGATGATGTCTGTGAGAAAGCCATACTAGAAACAAGCTAGAAACAAAACGTTGTATATTTGACTTAAATCGGATCGTTATAACTATGCTGACTAAAGCCTTCTATGCCATGTAAAAATAATAGATTTCTTATTACTGCACCTGACATATTTAAGTCAGTTTACTTAACTGAAATTACTGCACCAGTTTGTCTGTAGCTCCTAAACCGTAGACCGCGATAAGACAAGTTGTTGTCCTCTGCATCGCTATGTAATGATAAAAAAAAAAACAAATATCCTTACAACTCATGAATGAAATATTGGAGCTCATACGCATTCTATTTCTAGGCAATGAGACCTACAGTTTAAAGACAATTCCCAACGTCACAGTTTCAGAAGCATTCATAAGACTTGTCGATTACTCTACTAATCAAAGTATTCTCCAGACACGTCAAACAATCATAGGTGGCTGTACTGCGGCTTGAAATTACGGTCACGCGAATAACAGTCGCAATTACAATGGTTGGAAAAATAAAAAAAGAAAAAACATAGGATAACCACGTACTATTTATTAACACCCAATTTCCTTTCAACAAGAGTTAAGTTCAGCATTTTCCTCGCCCGACCGTATATCTTGTCTAAATAATTGGTTAGTTGCTCATCTACAAATCATTTTAATCGACTGAAAATTTTTCACAGATGCAATCAAGACCTCACATCGTTACCTTTCCAAAAACTTACTTAATTGCGAAAGGAATTCGATATGAGCTCTTTGGCATATACATTAGTTTTAATATCATACAATTTATTTATATCCTCTGCCCTCTGTCCCAGAATACGTAGTTGGGAGTCACATCAAATCAATGTAATGTTTCTCCAATTACCACTTTCGTGTTAATGGAAATTCTTGAAAGCTTTTCGAATTTGCCACCATTCTGTATCTTGCAACAGCAAAGATACATTTGCGTAATTTTAAGTGTTTTCTGCAGCAACTTTTTGTATGTTCACTCGCTTTTGCTGTTGCAGAATTCAAAATTCAGAAAGAATGAATTCGAAATAAGTGACAAACAAACGGCGCAGAAACGCATGAATATGCAAATAGGAGCAATGTTCATTAATTTTGCGTAACTTACAACCAATTGACTATTTACTACTGTTACACATGATATGTCGATGCCACAAGAAACGGCGACAACTACCAGTCGCTTACAACTTCAACGCAACGTTATCAATAGCAACAGCAATAATAGGACCAGCACTAGAACTGGCAACATCTCCAAAGTAACCACAACATTTAGAGGTACGAGAGAGCAGATGCTCATTCCAATACGCCATTTACTCTGACGACTATGGCTGTGTGGTTGGCTTTCAACATAAATTTCCTTGTACTCTTTTACTTTTTCTTGCAAGTCTGTTCGTTTGGAATTCTCCAAGGATATTAAGGTGCACTTTGTCTGTCTAAAAGATGCTCTTTCAGCGATTCCAAGTGTTTGCTTATGTTCTTGTTGCTGATGCTGCTCGTAGTGTTGTTGACGCTGTTAGTGTATTATTTGCAATCTTTGACATCGATATGGGATTTCATTAAATATTAACAAATGTTCTTTTAGTTACAGGCACAGTGGGATGATTGATTGATATGGAAAATAATGCACTGAATTAAAAATTGAATACATTCATTTGACTATAAAGTCATCGTTTTCAAAGTAGGCCCGTTCAAACGAACAAACAACGACTAAATCAATTATCAAAGCAGTTTTCTATCCCATATTCCGAAAATGATGTGAAACTTTGCACCGAATTCGTTTTTATGTCTTTTGTCGACTGAAAACAGGTGCAGGTGCAAGTGAAAAGCAGGAATTTGAATTTTGGAAAAAGAAAATTGCCAACTATATCAGAAGAATGCCACGATTCTTCGATTTCTGTTGATTTTTTTGGCCATAAATGATAGCTTTGCGAGATAGTGCGTTGTCGTAATGCAAAATCCATGACATTTATAGGTATTTTCACAAATCTTTTTCGCCACAAAAGCCGCATAATGAAGGGCGCCATCCCGAAGTTCATTGGCTGATTTGCATGTCAAACTTGCAAACCCAAGACTCATCACCTTCGTTTTATGAATGCAGGTTTCATACATGATTGAGATTAAAAAAAAGAGTTCTTCCGGTACCAGTCGAGCGGCAACGCGTTTCATATCCAAACATTTATGTAAAATGACCTTTCACCACATCATATGCATTTGTCCTTTGATAAAGTCTATTCATCGTAACAATTCTGTAACATGTTTAGAAATTTGGCAAACGCAATTCTATTTTCAACACAAAATTCTAGACAAATTATTTGTTCGATATTGTTATCTTTTTTGTAAATCGCAATAAATATTTGTGATGAACTGTCAAAATCGGGTACTATTAACAAAATTAATGATTGGTCCCGCTCAGTTTGCGCGTAGAGGACAATTATGCTAAAATAAATCCATATTCAGTAAGTTTATATATATTCCTAAGAATTCACTCAACGGAACGGGACGTCATTCTGTCAGACACACATTACCGCCGCTCAAATAATGATTGGTGGCTGTATGCGGGGTTGAAGCCGCGATTAATCGCGAGTACTAACCATTGCGTCACGGTCTCCAACGTAGCAACAATCGAGCTCTTTAAAAGAATCAACTCGTGTTACTTTTCTGATAAAATTTAATGATGAGGATTCTATTATTTAGTGCTTGTAGAATTATAACGCAGGTTTAATTTAGGAAATTTTTGTGATGCACAATAACCAATTTGGCACGAACGTATGATTTGTAACGCACAGCAAGGATCTCCTAAGTAACATCTCAACATACACCTTAAGAAATTCTGGCATCTAACTTTCAGCTTTCAGTTCTATGTTTTTCTTCTAGGAATCCCGACAGCTAATTGACAATTTTGAGCTTAATGTTTGTCTTCAAGGCATTCCGGCATCTAGTTGGTAGTCACTTTGGCCGAGAGAGGAAGCGGGCCCAGAGGAAGCTTTTCCAAGAGGACCTACTTCTTATCTCAAAGGTAGTTCGACTAAACCTTTTGGTATTAGTTTGGGTACCTCAAAGATGCGCTGGCTGCCGCAAGAAGATCGGAATTATAACCAAGAAAAGAATTATAGAAAACAGTCCCATGTGTGATGGCACACCATGAGTAAGGCATCACGGCGACACTCATGTAAATAAACACAGTTGATCTAGTTGGTAGTTTTGTTGTCGATGTTTGCTTCCTGGTAATTCCGACATCTACTTGGCAGTTTTGAGCTGGGTGTTTGTCTTCTTGTGGTGATTATTAGAAAATGTGTTTGCAACTACTGGTTTACCTCTCATTTATCGACTTTTGCGGCAAAATTTGGCCTTGACAGATTCACAATTTTGTGGGCCCATTCCCTTTTAAAGGTATTGCATAATTTTTCAGAACGTTTAGATTTCCTAAGCACGTATACTACTTAGAATATAACCGATTTATCATGATAAACATCTCCATGCTTTTCAATACCACAGTGCCTCCTATGAGCATAATTCGATACTATAGTTTTTGTTTAATTGATTGCAAGTTTGAGTGTCTAATAGTGTGTTTGTGTTGGAGTGAATCAAGTGTTTAGCTCTGTGTATACATAGATATTGGCTCGTATCGTGTTTGAGGTTTTGCTTGTTATGGCCTAGGAAAAGCGTCTGTTTCGTATGTGTGCATTGGGAAATCACCAGAACGTGTTGAATATTTTCACGCACAAAATATCAGAATATACACACAGAAACAAATACAAGATTACTTATAGGTGCTGCTGTTCACTTGATTGTTATTAAACATTTCATATGCTCAACTCATGTAAGAGAATTAATTAGTAAACATTACTTTAATCACACATACACACACACACACACAGGCACACTGACAGTGATACTCAGGCATGAACTGTAGATATCACTTAATGCTCAATAAGATACGGTTGATATCAGATTTATGGTCTAGGTTTGTGTAATGTAGATGTGGTTTTAGATAACGTACGATATCCATAATAATAAATCTCAATAATAGGAAAATCGTGAGATTACAAATAACAACCAGAAGAAGTTATGTAGGAGCAAGATTCAGAGTCTTGGTAAAGACGGTGGTGAAACAAAGAAATGGTCTTCATTAAAAACTGTTAATACTGAGGGGCAGAGTAGTTGCACATCTTCAGCTTATATATAAGGATTTAAAAGTCTTATGAAATACCAGCAGTATAAGAAAGCAAAGACCTTAGCAGAGCCCAAAAAATTCCACTGTGACAGTCCTGAGAAACGCCCTTTAGAGAAAGAGAGACTGTAGTTACAAACTGTTATAGCATTGTTGAAAGTCCCTGATCCTTCGTTGTTTCAAGAAAAGAACAGTAGTTCTACTCCAAACAAATTGTAAAAGGCTTTAGAGAGAAAAACTGGCAGTCTTTTAAAATATCGGCAGTTTCAGGATCTGGGAATGAATTGGTGTAGTACAGTTGGATAGTAGTATAGTTCTGAAAGAAGTCTTTGGTTTCATAAATAGCCTCTGTGGAGGATGACAGCCTTTAGATATATCCGTAGTCTTGGAATGTTTCTAATATTGGATATAAACGCATTGGCGTAGCAATAACATTTCTCTGGGGGATACTATAGCCCACCAGACGTATGAAATTCATTCAATTCACCTAATGCGAAAACTCGGGTTCTGCTGAAAAATTTCCTTGCTGCGTTTATGCACGTATGAAGGTGATTCTAGGGATTATTGTTAGCTTTCGAAATGTTGGCAGTTACACGTCGGGGTAGTTATTTGATATGACAGTAGTCGTAAGAGAGATAGTTCTAGAAGATGGTAGTCTATTGGTATAACGATAGATATAAGAGAGACAGGTCTAGCATATTGTAATTTTTGAATATACCTATAAATACAATCATACTAGAGATAACGATAATTGTAGGATATTATAGTGATTCAATGAGATGTCGTGTTCTTTGGAAATGAGGCCATATCTGAAGAACATGATGATAGGCTTATGATAGAAAAAACGTCCTACTAGAAATGGTGTACATTGGATATGCACCTAGTCCTAGGAGAAGAAAGAAAACTTTGCAAATGGAAGTAATTCTAGGAGACTTTGTGACAACATTCCTAGGATATAGTGAATGAATTGTGATGCGAAGGTACATGATGTTGTTCTTTAAATATGGCGGAGTTCGTACGAGGGGATGGTAGCTATTGGATATAACGATATCCCAAGAAGAGGATGATAGCCCTTGAAGATTGTTCTCCTGGGAGAGGTTTGCTGTCTTTGGAAGTCATGATAGTTTTAGGTAAGAATGGTAGTCTTTTGATTTTACTGTAATCCTAGGAAAGGACAATGGTTCTAGGAGTTGATAGCAGGTTCTTTAAAAGATGGTAGTTTTGAAGCTGATAGCTTTTATGTATTACGGTAGTCTTCAGGACCTGGTGGTAGTTATTGGATATGCTGCAGCTTTAAGACAGTGTGACAGCTTTTGGCTGCGATGCTTGCCATATAAGACAATGATCATTTTCGTGTACGATTGTACATGGTTATATGTACGGTTATACAATAGTTTTTGAATGCGTAATTATTGGGACGATTGTGTTTGGAAACGTGGCTAATCTTTAGGAAAAGTTGGCAGTCTTTGAATGTAAGTTTGTCTTATGATATATTGATAATTTTTGGAAGGTTCTGTAATCCTAGAAATTAGTGATAATCTTTGACAGTGACACTGGTTTCGTGAAGAATTGGAAACATTTGGAAATTGTGGTAGTCATTTCATTTAGAAATAATCATAGTGTGTAGAAATAGCAATAATTGCAGAAAATGTTGTTAGACTAGGAAAATAATGGTAGGCGTAGTGACCACTAGTATAGAACTGATAGTCTATGAGAACGCCAAAAATATAACCATTAGAAAAGATAATTTTGGAGTAGTTTACATATTAGGTTTATAATTTTTGGTTCATATTATTTTATCATATCATATGACATGAATATGATCAGTCGAGGACGCGACAGCTGTCCTAAAAGAGGATGGTTGGCTATGGATATAATGACAGTTCTAGGAGATGGTGGATAGCTTTGAATGTAATAGTACTTCTAAAGGAAGAAGGTGGTTTGTTTAGTTAGTTGCTGTCCTGGGAGAATATGATGGAAATCTTCCTAACAGCCTTAGGTGAGGTAAGTAGAATGGTTGTAAATAGTAAACTAGACAAAAATCACGAATGTAATCCATATAAATATATTCAATCTGATTTTAATTTTATGTATACTAAATATGAGCTTGAGGACATTGTTGTCTTAGCTCATTGCTCGTTATAACTTTTTTACTTACGAAATAAATAAACAAATAAATAGAAAAAAATGTGTATCCGAAATGTATCATGTCAAAACACAAAAAAAGAAAAAGTGAACGAAGAGTCTTTGCAAGTGAAAGGCAGAAATGCCACCAATTACCATTGATTGTCTTACAAAAAGAATGCCAGTCTGTGGAATGTGTTTTGTGGGTTGAAGTCTTTGCCAATGACGGTAATCCAAGGAAACAATATTTCCATTCCATTAAGATATGACCGTAATATTAGGAGAGGGCGGAAGTCTTTGGATATCGTGCTAATCCTTTGGGAAATGTTTGCCTTTGTATATAATTTTAGACCTTTGAGAATATGCCAATCCATGTAAACAACGATAGCTCTATGTGGGGATTGCCGCCTCTTGAAATCTTTGAAAGTTGTGAGGGTCCTAAGAAACGATGGTTGTTATAGCGTATGTTGATAGTCTCAGGAATGGACGGCACTTTTAGCAAAATGATTGCAATTTTAAAATGGTTGGTACTCCGAAAAATTTCAAAAACCATTGGAGGTAGCTTTTGAAATGAATGGAAGTTTAAGGAAAGGCTAGAAGTTTCGTCGGGCCTATAATATCAACTATTAATTCGAAATGTTCTGCCAAATGGACGGAAATCAATGAAACGCAGAACGCAGTGGACTCATGTTTTTTTTTTTTTTCTTTGAAGAGAAAGTCAATCCAAAGCTCTTGAGAAGAGAAAATTCATCGAATCATTCGATTTTCCAAGTGCATTTGATAACCTTCGACATATCCACGCATTCCTCCCAAATATGTGAGTTAACTTCTTTCGACTCTTTACATAGGTTTGCATAGGTATAAATCCATGAAAGTCGGTGATCCCCATTACACTATTTGGAAGCCAGAATATGACGCTTGTTGAGGTTCGATTATGGTCGAAGATTGAGTTCTACGCTGCCTCGAATCTTTATACCTCAAATCCCAGTTAAATCATAAATATTAGATCTATAAAAATGTAGGCTATTAAAAGTGATTTTATCGAAACCTGCAGCTTACTTACTGAAAAGTAGCGTAGTGTTCGTTTAAACCTTAATTAAGTCTTCTTTTATATAGCACATAGCATACCATTTATCTCACATCCTTTACTGCCACATTTGAGATAACTCATTTAACCTTTTGAGTCAACTGGAACAATAGTTTATTTAATGTTATTAACGAAATTAATTCAACAACCTTGAACGTTTATGTCTGGGTGTTTTACGAGACATTTAACTTCAATCTAAGCAAATTTGATTGAGGTAATTGCAAGCACCTCTCCCCCTTACATAAACGTAGCAATCTTTGTTCTAGTCATGTAAAATCTACTCTAATTGCAACATTCAAAAAGGTTTTCACAAGGTTCAAACTCATAAATACTTTGTTTAATAGAAAAGAAAAAAAAAAATAGTATAAACAGTTCTCTATTCGTGCCGGTAAATACATTTAAGGTAAAAACCTTAAAATTGCACCACACCCTAATATTTTTACAGGTTGCTATGAAATAACATAAAATTTTTTTAGATTGTTGGGCTCGTGTAGCTGCAGAAAAAAATAAAAACTGATTTATAATTATAGATATAATTCTATTAGACAAAATGCAATTTATTTATTTCATGATTTGTTTAACTTTTACTTTTGCCAACGATATTTCCTCGACTGATCGCTTATGAACTCTGCAAAGAGTCAATTTTGAGTTGAATGAAAATGGAATTCAGTGGTTTCCTTGAATCTGCTCAGAGCCTTAACTTGTTTTGTATTATATTATTGACCTTAATTAATCTTTACATATCGTGGCATTTAAATCTGTTCCACTAAGATAGGGTCTTTGGCCGTGTTAACCGCATTTATATGTCACTCAAATAAATTTGCATTTTTGTCGAGTCCGTCCAAAAAGCTGTGTTGACTGGTCTTAGCAGACTTTGCGGTAAGTACTATTTATCTTAGTGGAATACGTGAGTAATTCTCGTATCTGTTTAGATTAAAGCGATTGTATGTTATTTGTCTCCGTTTAAAATGGTGATTAATTGCTAATTGTTGAACATTAGAGCAACAAACAGCATTAACAAACAACAAACGGTGGAGGTGTGGTGATTTTTTGGTATTCTTAAGAACGTTACATGTGAGTACAGCAAAGTTAATGATTAATCTGATAAGAAATTTGCTTCAATGAGATAAACGTTACTAAGTCAAGCTTATTACATATACGCTAAGTAGGGGACGTGAGAAATTGAATAACAAATGCAGCGGGGAAACAATACAAACACTTTCAAGTATTTAAAATTATTTTACAAAATAAATAATGAGGCCAAATTTGGAAGGCGCAAAGTCGGACAAGGTAAAAACATGAAACGATGTGGCTTCTTAAGCATGATCCATCTCTAACTTAATCAGATCTGATGTGGTAAATAAAATGGAATGCCAATAAAAACGAAAGCTTGCAAAAACGACATTACCTTCTTAACCAACTTAATTATGTTTACTAAATACAATCAAATTTCAGTAAATTTTGTGGCTTTTTTAATTTACAGACCAATCTTTGGCGATCTTATAATTATAATATGAATGAGTAATAGCAATATATGGATTGACTTGAGATGAACTCCAACAATGTTAGAAAGTAATTGAAATATTTACAATATTTTTATACTATTCCGAGCAAGAAATTGGTTCCATATATTTAAAAAATAAGAATATATCTGTGGTCACAACCCATAACAGCCTAAGTCTGCTTTTCAATATTTTCAGTACAGGAGTTTAAAGTTTTGAGTCTTCACTGAAAATCAGGAGAAGGTGTTTTTTGGAAAACTTTGCTACAGATTCCAAGGAAACGAATTTCTTTACTTAGCTGTTAACAAAAAATAGTTGTTTATTCTCGCAGTCAAAAGATATTATCGAAAAAGACACTTAGGCTCTTATGAATTGTTGAACGAAAGAAAGTCAAAAAGTTCAAGTTGAGTTAGGCTGTTATTCCAGAATAAATAAAAAACTTTAAGTCCGCCTAAATTGACATAAATTATTATTCTATGTCAAAATATTTCAGATTCGATCTCCCATGTTGAGTTAGGTTGTTATTCCTATATAAGAATTCATAAAGTTTAAACGTAAGTTGATTTAGGCAATGATGAAAAAATAATGTTTATATTTGTTGTAATCCTAAATTGACTTAGGCAGTTATGCCAAAACAGTCATTTAGAAAAACAACTTAAGCTATTAGGTTTTTTAGGATTAATTGCCTTCCTAGAAGAGATACAAACATGAAAAATTTAGAGCAAATAAATTTAGATACGCTGAATACGATGGTGCTAATAACTCAATTGTGTCCAAACTCGAGTTAGGCTGTTACGGGTTGTGACCACAGATATAATGAACTGAAACTGGCAAAAACTGTTTCAATACTTGAAATGGTCCCGCTGAAGAAAGGAGGCATCTTCAGTGCTTCTTAAGTACTGCAAGTAAAAAGCAGTTAAATTGATTTTTAAGATAGTGAAAGCTTATATAAATATTAGAATAAACTGAAACAAGTTTAAAACTTTTTCAACACTAATGGGTCCTGTAAACTTTTGTCTGTCTTAGGAGAAAAATACATTCGAAGCTGCCTCTTCAGCACACTTTAACAACTACGTATTTCCAACAACACCGTGCATTTAAAGACATAAAAAGGCAGCGCAAATGATGAAGTGATAGTAGTTTATAACTGCGTCAAAACTGTTGAATTTTACATGAGTTTGTATTAGGAAGAAATCATTTTTTTAATGCTTAGTAATCATTTTTTAAGCCCTTTTTATGGACGTTCTTTTCCTCAAGATAGTTGGTCGTAACACGTTGCTACATTACAACCGACGCAAACGTTAAATCTGTCCTTCAGCGACAGTCATTTCGATGATCTAATGTACATATCTAGTAGCCGATAAGTCTGATAATAGCTTTCCAAATTTACATTCAAAATAGCCGTTAAGCAAGACTTACTGCTTCAGTGAGTTCAAAAATATAATGAGTGTAAAATCGTTATATGTTCTCTTGATGCAAGGAATCATGTGTTTCCACATTTTCGCCACCGAAAATAAACTGATTTTCATGACATTTGAAAGATTGTAATCCTTATCATTTCTTTTCGATTGAAAACTGAGGGCTCTTTTTAAAAAATTTCCTTTGAAAGTGGAAAATATTTTTATAGTTCTATAATAAAAATGTGATTTCTCCGAAATGTCTCCAGCAAACTTAAGGGTGTAGAATTAGTTTAAAATTGAACAGGTGCCGAAGAAATGAACGTGGGCTCATCACAGGAGGGATGCCATTCATTTACAATAAATTTTCAATTTTTTAGTGTAACAAGATAGGACAGAAAAGACATTCTCATTCATCACAAATGAAACTAAAATCTTCAAATATGATATTTGAATTTGATTAGAGATAGTTGAAAGTTGCTGTGAAGTCAATACTTCTACCCAGTAAGGAAGGAGTGATTTTGCATTTTCGCTGTCGTCCACAACAACTAGAAACACAAGATTTAAGTATTAATGGGTGAACATTTCCTCCAGGGCGTAGAGCTCGTAACAAAATGATTGTCTTCATAGATAGCAGTGCAAATTAGTATCTATTTGCAAAAGTGAAATGATGCATATGATAAGAGATGAATTCAAAATGGAAGTGTCTGTGGTCCGAATGCTTGACATATCATTCTATTTGTTGAAAAATAAAATAGTAGATATTTTTCAAGATTATTTTATTATAAGAAAGAAAAATTGCAGTTATACGCACTTTTTTCGAAAATTAAAGTATAGAGATTTTAATTCCTCCGCGCAATTTTTAATGTATAAAACGATAATCCTTTACAACTATTTGTTTTTAAATTATTTTTTTAATGTAAGCAGTAGCTCTTTTTAACATAGTCCATTCTGCGGTTCCGATTTTCGATATTGCTGTTTACTTATTGTTTTGTAATATCGACTTTCAGTCCTTCAATGTTGGTCGGCTTTTCCGTACAAACTTTGTATATTACAAAGCCCCTATAGGTGTTATATCACATAATCAATTCACAGGTCTGAAATTTATTGTTCATCGAATTTTTCTTATTGGACGGTGCTTGTAGAATGATGATTTTTGTAATATAATTGAATAATTTGTAGACATGGTGCGGGGCTAAGTCCTTCCACAATGAAATGCCAAATATTACTGAACAAAAATTCCATGCCAATTTTTTTATACTTCGATGTAAACGTTTCGAAAAGTACAATTTGGAAAAGATCGAGGTTAATAAATGTGACTACAGCGTAGAACCAGAACGAATTATGTTAAAAATTCTTGCTTTAATTGTGGGCTTTTGTCCAGCTTTTACACTCAAAGCATTTCTGCTTTCAGCGCTTATTTTGTGTTTGCTAAACTGAAGGAGTAGCTGTAAGGAAGCAGATGTCTCTGACGAAATCACTGTTAAGATAATTCGATACATATTATTTTAACGAAAGAACAAAAAATTGTAAAGGTTTCAACCATTTCTATAACGTTTTATAACATACATAATACGAGTATATTCTGCGTTGAAATCATCGAATCATGAATCTATCTTCAATGTGCGAGTGTGCTTCACACTTTCAAATTTGACTCTTTCAGCGCTACAATAAATAACGACTTACGTAAACTAATTTATACATTTTAATCAAGCATAAATTAAAGTGTCTCCAATTTTCACGACTATTTAGCTTTTATACCCATTTAAATATCTTATTTGAGGATTTTCATTTTACCGTCTTCAAAGTCATTCTTATTATAACAAAGATATCAAGGGGAAAAGTGAATCAATCATTTTCATTTAATAAAAAGCCCCTTTCTCACGTATTCCCACATGTATTCCATTGCAACCAATCAAATAATGACACTCTATCTTATTCGCTTCCAATTTCGTGAGTCCAGGCAACAGTCATGAATTTGCACAACTGTCAATTAATGGCTGCAAACCTTGAAATGTCCTAAAAATCAATGAGCGAAATGTATTGAAGTCATATAAATTACAAAACAAAAACGCGGCGGTGCATTTCATGCCACTTCGTTGGCCATGGCGAGCGACAGTGTTGATTACAATTGCACCAGAAGAGCAGCAACAACAAATGCAACTGAATGTTTTTACAGGCCGACGACGTTCATGGTAACGATGTTGGCAACACAAAACAGCAGCTATAACTACGTACGAGTGTATTTCGCTAGGCATAAACGCGCTCTGAGACACCGCAATTGTTGTTACATTTGCGGGGCTGATGCCCCGGTTTTGTGGGTAATCTCAATGAGATAAAGATCAAAACTAGTTTAAATTGCGGGAGGTACAATCATACCTTGTATACCGCTTGTTGATACCCCAAGTGTGTATGTGTGTTTGTGTGTACGTGCATATGAACCGGGAAACATGGTCAAGACATATGCCAAAAGTCTTACCCACTTCCAATAATAATAAATTGGAAAAGACAAGTAACATTTTTTCAATAGCAATTTTTTAATTAATACAAAAATCGCCATCGTGGGGGAATCAATTACTTGCGGAGTTGTGACGGCACAGGAAGAGCATAAGTTAATTTTTCTCTATATGATGTTTCGTGCTGGTAGAAAAGAAGCTGATAGTTGTTGGTGTGGCGTTTCACGTTAACTATCTTGAAGCAAAAAAAAAGCTCCGATTAAATAAATTTCAAGGAAAATAATTCACTGTCATTGCATTGCCATAAATTCAAATTTGATTGGTAGTAAATGACGTTTTAACTCCAGACGCGTGAGCTATAAATTTCTATAAACAATTGATTGTTGCATGGAGCAACACGAAAATGCCAACCATAAAACGTCAAAAATGCCATAAGAACAAATTTCGTTTTATTGTGATCAAGTATTTGTATTACTTTGGGAGTTTGTAGTAAAACATGTTAATCGAACACTATAAAGAATAAAAGGAAAGAGAGGGGATTAAATAAACATAATTCCAGTAGACATCTGATTGTGAACTGAAATGTCAGCTAATATCACAAAATCCCCACAGCATTTGTTTCAAACTGTTATGAAAGTTCAGAAACAAATTCTATAGGACAATTTGCCGAACTAGGCCCAAATATTGAAGCAGGAATTGCACATTAGAACGAAGAATAAAACTGAAATATAAATTACTTATGTGCGCAAAATTATGGAAATATCCTTACACTACCTTACTAATAGAGAAGCGGTGTTAAGTGTTAGAGTAATATTCATAACAGCAAAATTGGGTCTCAAAAACCTTTTTGATTTCGTCATAGACTTGGCTCCCCTCTTCTGCGCCAAACCTCTTATCAATTGTCAATGAATAAAGGGTGTCCCAACAAGAACGCAAAACTTAAATTTTAGATAAAAAACAGATATTTAAAAAAAATCGTGAAACTTTGTTATATCGTAAAGTAGACAAAATGAGGTTATGTATGGAACAACACATCGGGCCGCCTTTGTTTTGCGGCTTTGCTGGCACACACGCGATCTTTTAATGAAATTTTCAATTGCCTTTTTGCATAAATGTTGCGGTATTTCTTTAATGCAGTGTCCAATTTCCTCTTTTAAGACTTGAGTTGTGCTCGGCTTATTCGCGTAAATCATCGACTTCAAAAAACACCAAAGAAAAAAGTCTAATGGTGTTAAATCATACGACCTAGCCGGCCAATTCTGGTCTCCAAAACGCAAAATAACACGACCGGGAAATGACTGATGCAGCAATTGAATTGTTTCTCTGGATGTATGACATGCATCTCCACATTCATTTCTTCAATTCTAGGCACGAACAAACTGGTTATCGTTTCACGACACCGGCGCCAAATTTAAATCTTGCGTTGTTATTGGGACACCCTTTATATGTCAATCCGTCCTTTGATATGCTTAACCAAATTTGCAAAATTTCGTTTGATCATAATATGTTGGACTTGCATAGCTGTGGAAATTATTTTTCTCCCTAGAAAACATTCAGATACACCTCTTCTCTTTGCATAATTATGTACGATATGACAGCGTATATCAATAATGTGTATCAATAATGCCTATGGAACAGTTGGATTTCTGTCCACAGGGTACGTCTTTGTCAATAAAAAGCTATTGTAGTTTGTAAAATCTGCCGCTTACATGTACCATATCTGTTAACCCCAGATAAAGCTATGGCAGTCAAAGTTGACGCAACGCCCAAAAAGGTATGTTCAGTGCGTCCTGTAAGTACACGTTTACCTCATCTTCAAGCAATTCTAGAGAAGGCCCAAACAAGATCGCAAATAATATGGTGACGTTTGCTGGCGATGATACTAATCGTGTTTATAACAAGATATAATGAAAATATTGCATGATAATAACTTCGTTCGAAGAATTAAAGATATATGTCATTAGATATGTCAAAGGAAGTAACACCCAAAAGTACTAAGAACCTTTTAATCAAATATGTTTCATGGCTTTTGACTGAGCTATGTCGGCCTGTCTGGCTTATCGGCTGGATGGCGCAACCGCTGTTGTTAATATTTGAAAGACTACTTGAAATTTGATATCCATTCGCATGGTTCTTAAATACTTGGCAACATTTAAAAATAAATTGTCCATCCCATTCAAATATATGGCCCATATATTGAGAGTTTCCAATCTTTTATTCAGTTGCACCAAATTCTGTCAAATTTAGTACGATACACGCTCATAATCTTTATGAAACTCCTTAAAACTATGCACAACCCAATTATTGTGCAGATGGCAATCGGGAACTGTACGTATGTCGGTCAAGCCCTCCCTAATCGCCTTACATAAATTGACTGCTTTGCTGAACTGTAATTTTTTTTTTTTTTTTTGTAATTTCTGATTGGTAGCCCGCAATAACAAAAAAGTTTTTGGTCACTTCAATAATCTACAGTGCATTACAGAATTTAAACATTAAATTGTGTCTGAGAACGGAAATTCTTGTTATCAACATTATCGCACCCTTCCTGGTAACTCCCACACAAGTTCAAGGAAATCTTAGTAAAATCTCAGATATAAACTGCCGATTTAACTATATATTCTTAGTTTAACATTCAGTAGGAAAACGCCCCAGGGTGGTGTTTTACCCCCTTACAATGGAACATCGCTCTGAACAGCATTCCGTCCTTTTTGGGGGAGGCTGGTGTCAAGGTTGTCGCATGCGCAGACGATGTGGCAATAGCAGTTAGAGGGAAGATTTTGTGATTACTCAGAAATATCCTTCAAAGGGCCCTTCTCTCTGTAAACAAGCGGGCGAGAGAAAATGGTCTCGGAGTAAATCCGAACAAGACCGAAGTGGTTCTTTTCACCAGGAGGTACAAGATTCCACCTGTAGATCCTATCTCCCTGGGAAAAACTGAAATTCTTTCCCGAACTGGGCATAATACCCAGAATATTGAGCAAGAAGCTGAATTTCAAACTCAGTATTCCTGACAGGGCGAAAAATGCCACGGAGGCGTTATATACAAGACGGCAATAGGGGAACAATGGGGATTAAAGCCTTGCATTGTTCGCCGGTTGTATACTGCAGTAGTAAGATCAATAATGTTGTACGGAGTTATCGTCTGGTGGAAGGCTCTTGAGATTTCCACATACTGTAAGATACTCGACAAGGTTCAGAGGATGGCTAGTATGTGTATTACAGGTGCGCTTCGCACCACTTCATTCGATGCATTAAATGTAATTTTGTATCTATTACCCTTGGGCATAATCAGTATGCAGATTGCCGCAGCTACGGCAGTAAGACTAAGAGAGCTATCACAGTGCTCAAACAGTGGTTACGGCCACAGTGTGATCCTTAACATGGTGCCTGACATAACAGGCACTATTGACTACACTATGGCTGAACCACTGTTCGACAAAAAGTACCATATACTTACACCAAATAGAGACACGTGGAAATGTAGAACTCCTGGTACAAGACTGAATGGCGACTTCTACACTGACGGTTCAAAACTAGATGATGGGGTATGTTTCGGGGTTTTTTCGAAAGACCTAGGGAAAAGTGTAGCAAAAAGACTACCTGATCACTGTAGTATTTATCAGGCCGAAATTTACGCCATTAAAGAATTGGCAGAACGGCTGAGATATAACGTCCTCACCACGGGATTAACATGTTCTCTGATAGACAAGCTGCCATTAAATCATTAAACCATGAAATGCCGCAGACCTCTCAACGAGATGGCTCAACATTTCAGCATTCAACTTATGTGGGTGCCGGGCCACAGAGACATACCAGGGAACTGCAGGGCGGATGACCAGGCTGGACTAGGAACAATCTTACAGACTCCAGCCGAGTTGAAGTCCGTGGGCATGCCTCTGGCCACTTGCGAGCTCCTACTGCGAGATAGAGTATTTTTAGTTGCAAATGGTGGGTGGGAGTCTGTCCGAGGCTGTAGTCAATCTAGACAGATGTGGCCTCGCCTAGATCTGAAGCGTTCGCACACATTGCTGTCGCTATCCAGACCCGACGTCTCATTACCTGTATCGGCCATGACGGGACACGGTTTGATTGCAAGACATGCAGTGAGATTGAAGCTTACGACCAGTGACTTCTACAGAAGCTGCAAGGATGAAGAGGAGGAGGAGTCCATAGAACACCTTCTCTGCAATTGCCCCGACCTGACGAACAGGCGAGGATCAACACTGGGCTCTTATTTCTTTAAGGACCTAGGAAATCTGGACGATATAAATATTGTCCGACTTAAGAGCTTCTTGAGGCGCTTAGGATGGTTTGACGGGGAAAACCATGGACATCCATATCTGTAGTTTCCTTGGCATCACAGTCTAAGTGCGTCTGTCTTGTCTATTCAAACTGCCGCACTGACCTAACATAACCTAACGTAGTTTCCAATCCTCCATTAAATTAGAATAACTTTGGAAAAAATTGAATAAAATGTACAGTTTTCCAATTTTTCTCGTAGAATTTTGTAGTTTACAGTAACTTGCCTTTTTACACTTTCTCCCGAAGGAATAACAATATATATCATTTTATACTGTCAGAAAATGAACACCCAGAAGGAAGCGTCTAAGGAACCAAGTCACTTTTGACCAAATGCGTTTCATGAATTTTTAGGACAATTTTGCGATGTCTGTCTATTTGATTGACTGGCTAATGGACACGATAACTGGCACATCCTAATATTTTCTCAGAACGTGGCCCAGGATGGTTTATGGGTTATATGTGTTAACCCTTCTAATACATCCTATATAAATTGATCGATTTTCCAAAATTCGTTTTTTTCTTATAGCTCTTAATTGACAAACTGCAGTGAACCGAATTTTTATTCTTTGTTTGGCCTTTAATTTTTAGTAAAATCGTAAAAAAATATAGTGAGACAGTGCTTCTTCTGATACCTCCTAAGCAAATGACAGATTTAACTCCTTTATTCTTAGATGTATATCTTATATACAGTGACATTAAATTCAGTAAAATTTGCCACACATTGAGGGTTTGCTACGACAGAGAATGAAAATGGAGGCCAGTATCAGACCATTATCTTCTGGTACTTCCTATATAAATCGACTGATTTTCATAAATTCAATTTTTCTTAATATCTCCTTACTGGTTGACAGCAGATGCCTATATTTTTGTTCATTATCTTGTTTTACATTAGAAATTATCCACGTCTCTTCCGGTATCTCCCATACAAATGACTGAAATTGTATTGAACTGGATCAAATTTGGAACAAGTCATGCGTTCAATGAATTTTGGTCTGAGAATTGGTAGATCTAGCGAAATTTAATTTCTGTCCATAACTCTAATATTTAGGCTTTCTTCCTAGGTGGCGATTGGAATAGACATATCTATTATACGCCGCCCGTAGAAAATAATTTCAAACGCTTCGATCTTCTGCGCTTTTCTTCTAATTCCTCACACCAAGTTTCGATAGTACTTCAAAAGCCTGGTCTTTCCAACGGAGTTTTGGTCGCTCTCTTTAGGCTTTAGTAACTTTTTTCCAATATCATTTAATATAATGACTATTAATGCCACCCGACGGTTCTGGTGCCTCTTGCACAAATTACGTAATTTAATCCGTACATCTCTGTATTCTTACGTTTCATTCAATGACACTAAAAGCATACTCTTGCTAGTACTCCACAAACTTTTGGATCATTGACTGAGATTCCCATACTGGTCTCCATTACATTGCTTTACAAGTAAGCTTTATTTTAGCTTCTTTTAACGTGAGAAAATTCAGAGGAATATTTTGGGTTGAAGATATCAGTTCAGCTGCTTTTGGAATGATTATTTCCCTTTGTTCAACCAGAATTTGAAATTGTTCTCGTGCTTTTCATAACTGGAGACGAAATATGGTTTCATCAGAAGATAACTGATTATAAACGGCAGTAAAAATTGTAAATTTTGTTTATGTATATAATACTGGTATGCTAACTTGAAAGAAGGCTTTGAATTTCTCAAATAACTTCTTAAAAGTCATTTCTCGGAAAGTGGTCTAATCGTCAAATCGTCCCAACTTTGAGACATTACTAATATTACTGAGGCTGTTTGGGAGATTTGTGCTATATCCTATTCTGTTCCTCACATATAGATCATCCTTCTCATTTGAATGTTTAAAAACAGCTAATTAACTAAAATCTTCCTGAATTGTTAATAACGTGTATGAGGCTTATTTCATTTCATTTTTTCAAGAATGAAAAATTTTTAGGTTGTCACATTCCATATTAGCAGTAAACTCAAAGCAAGAAGTTTTATGAGAAGACCAAACACAGTTAAAAATATCTAAATGAGATTAACAATACAAATGAGAAAGAGAAAAAATCAATATTATTACTACTTAAACACAAATCAATAAATGAACCGCACCATCGCCAATCCCTGACAAGGGCAGAGCTCATAAATTATCCAATTCGGGTGTAAGGATGCCATTTTAGCCAATTTCAGTGCAAACACCAAAACAAATCAAATTTTTTCGCCATGAAGTTTGGCTGCGGATAAAGAATGCCATTGTTTTTCCTTTTTATGATTTACAGCGTTTACAAAACGTCAATGTGTCTCCTCTCCACTCCAATAGAAGTGAGAATGTTGAGGGTAATAAAAAATATGATATTTTTACCACATTTCAAATAAGCCAGCCAGCAACAGCAGCAGGCAGACAACAAAAGTTTAGTTATGATTTGAAGAAGGAACTAAATCCAACACTAAAATAAGGCCATAAACTCTGCTCAGCTTCCAAAGAAAAAGAAAATGTGAAAATAACTTTGCTGTTGGCCAGATGAAATAAAAATCACTTTCAAACTCGTATACACACATACATACGCTAGTTCATATACTTTTCTTCAAACCCAACTTAATCCTTTGAATATCCAGAAATGACAAAGAATAACCCAAGTAACGAATAATGTAACAACTTGGAAAACAAGAATAAGAGTATACCGAGGAAGAAAGGAAAATTTACAATCCTGTATTCAGAAGAAATCATAAGCCAAAATGATGATGGTATTTTGTGGTAAACAGAGTTGTAAATCATAGCTGATGTCTAATGTTGCTAAAAGGAAAGCTTAAAGAAAAATAACAAGAAGTATTATAAGTGTAAATGCTGGTGGTACTGTGGTTTAAGTTCACTGGATAAGAACCAAAACTAGAAGGAGATGGACTTATAAATAATTTGATCATTGCCATGGTTTATAAATAAATAGTAATATTGATAGTTTCTTAAATTGAAAACCCATTTGTGGTACAATAACTTTACAATGTGACAATTAAAAGTGTATATAACAAATGTTTAAACAAATTATTTGATTTCATTTCAGGATGGTTTAAACACTGCATGCAGTATCTATTTGGCAAAGTAAAATCTTCAAAAAATTTGTCTACAATAATTCTGAATTTTTCTTACGGCCTCAAAAAAATTTTTAAAATATTCCCAAATATTGATAGATAAATGTAGAGAAATACGCATAAGCGAATCTGGCATAATCTTAGTGTTAGTACACTTTTGCCACATGGCGACGAATCTCGTGAAGTATGTTGTTAAATCACGACTTGGTATTAGCTTTGCTATGTGCTTTGCTACGCAGCTCCGCCAATGGGGATTATGTCCCATACTAGCATAATCAATTTGGTATCCTCTGGCTGCGAAGAAAGGGTTGAAAATATGCTGTAGTACCAAAATTGTCAGCCTCTTTTCCTAGTTTTACTTG
>JAHXMU010000055.1:2316852-2378356 GCA_019455685.1 Philornis downsi | reverse complement strand
ATTTTGTATGCAATAAACAAAATGAATAAATGAAATACATTGATTAAAAAGCTAGTTATTTCAATTTCTAATTGTAATGCAATTGGTGCGTCACCCTGTACAAAAAAATTGGTTTATTTAACAACTATTTATTAATTTATTAAGCCGTTTGTGAGACAAACGCTTTAAAAACTTTAGACATTTTTTTTTAATCTTCACCCGAAGAGATGAAAGCTTATACCATTTGATACAGCAAAACTGTAACATGTAAAAAGAAGAGGTTTCGGTAACTCAAAACTTTTGTCCATTGTATTGATTCATAGCGCTTGATAGACACCCTCCTTGTATAGGGTGATTTTTTATGTTATAATATTTATGTAGTCGTAATTACTTAAATTTTGTTTAAGTTCTTTTTATAAATTGCAGTAAAATACCCTTTGTCTACAACACATAAAAATTCACAGATGAAGCAAAAATCAGTGGATATTCCCTAATTTGAGAGCGGAGTACTTCAGAAATTTGCAATTTAGTTTCTTCTATTGCATTCTTATTCTTTTTTTTTCCACCAACGCAATGTTGTTTTCCGATGTTGGGTAGTGTTGTATGTAAGTCTGTTCACGTGACTGAAATGTTAGTTAAAATGTTAGTTGCTCGTTAATTTTGTATGCGCTCAGTCATAGGGAAGAGAATATGCATCATTAGATAAGAAGAAAGTATATTACGTTCAAATGACAGGCTAGATCCAGTGCACCATAACACGAAATTCATTTCAAGGTATTTTAAAACGATTTTGCCATCTTCCCCCATTTGTCAGACTGGATGGCTTCTGCAAACAATGACTCAAGCATATCTGTAAAGATTCAAATGAACATTTGCTTGTAGTATCATTTTCTCTATCCCCAGTTCCGGATTGAATATCGGTAAAAACGCCAAATATCTTTTGGTATCTCTTACTTAAAATGGCTGATTTTTACGAGTAACTTGAAACTGGTTGGATAGATTTATATACAATTTTATAAGTCGTTATATGTCGCATAGTTTATTTCAACTTGTGGTAATATAAGGGTACCCTTCTGGTACCCCATGCACTAATATAATTAAACTCGAAACTAAACTTTTATCATAATTTTTGAAATATCCACTCGTATATACGGAAACTCTACACAGTGTAATATTTTTCTAATGAACGCTACTTAACGAGTTGATCTGTCCATTCTAATACCTTCAGTACAAAATGGTGGATACCTTTTCGAACTTAAGTAGCAATGGATATACCATATTCACATAACACGTAAAAGGTATGATACTATTATAAAATTCACATAATGTAACGTAAAACACGGATATATGTAACACCACCCCTTCCATAATTTCCATAAAAACATGATTTTCCGAACACATCCTGTATGCTAAAACTTTCCCAGAGAGTTTTTAACGCAACTTAGTATCCTACCCAACGATTCGCCAAGATCTTCAACTGATATCTATATGAACGAATGACCGAGTTTAGTCATTTTTATTAGAAATCATCCGAGAAACAATTTTTGTAAATATTCAATTATTTAACCAATATCAAAAAGAAAAAATTGATAGAATTTAAGACCTTCCGAAGGTTTTACCAGAATCACTAAAATTAAACTAAAACTCACAATTCTTAGGAATACTTCTGAAAGCCTTTAGCCTAAAAATAGCTTAATTCAGAGGTTAAAAATTGAGCCAGGTTGCGTAGGTAGATGGTATAGTTCAAGAAAATACTTAGGAAATGAATAAGGCAGAAGATGGTGACAAAAACTCTTTTGAAAGAATTTGATTTCTGATGTGCAATTGAAAATTGTTGCCATGAAAGTGAGCGGAATGCTGAGGGTTTTGTAACTGTTAAAATATATTTTTGCTCTCATAAAGATCTGTCTGAAAAAACAAACACTACATTTCAATGCATAGTTTCTTTTCAATTACAAATCCACATTCAAATTCATATTACTCTACCTACTACTTTTCCCCATCTTTCTGGCAAAGCTCAAATTCCGTAACGATAGAACTGTTCATATTTTGAGGCTATACACGAATATAGCAACTCCTTGGTGCCGTCATATGTGTGGAACTGCTGGTCAGCCACGCCGTGTGCCATCGAATGGAACAAGTGATAATCGGACGACGCAATATCGGGAGAATATGGCGGATGGGGTAAGACTTCCTATTTCAGCGTTCCCAGGTAGGGTTTAACGGGCTCGGTCACGTAACGCCGAGCGTTGTTAGGCTGAAGAATCACTTTCTCGCGCCTCTACGCATATTGTGGGCGTTTGTCGCACAAAGCTCAACTCAATCGCATTAATTGTAGTCGATATCGATTCCCAGTGATGGTTTGGCTTGATTCTAACAGCTCGTAATAAATAACACCGACCTGGTCGATGTTAATCTTCGTGAATACTTGGCAGAGGCGACGATGTAGAAGTCATGCAGTCCTCATGCCTTTGTTTTCTATGGATTTCTGTCATGAATCCATTTCTAATCACTCGTCACAATACGATGAAGAAACCCCTTCCTTCTTGTCGCTGAAGCAGTTGTTCACAGGCAAAAAAACGACACTCAACGTCCCTAGGCTTCAACTGGTAAGGAACCCCGGCTCCTTGCATTTGAATCATTCCGAATGCAGTCGCTTGAAAATTGCTTGGCGGGTAAATCCTAATACTGAAGCAAGCTTTAGCTGCGTTTGATATGAATCCCCATCGAGCAATGCCATCAATTCATTGTCTTCGAAGGTTTTTTATCTTTCTTCACGCGAACGGTCGTCAACATCAAAATCACTGTCTTTAAAGCGACGGAATCAATCTCGACACGTTGTTTCACTTAAAGCAGCATCTCTATAAACGTTTTGAAGCTCTCGACGATCATCAGCAGACGTTTTCTTCGATTGAAAGAGGAAAATCAATACTTCCCGCATATGACGATTATTTGGCACAAAAGAATGTGACGTCAAAAGAAAATCACTATTGTGTCGAGGCGGTATGTTTACCATATGCCTAAGCTTGGCTCCTGATGTTCAGGTTATGACGGAATTGACTAGCATTTACAGCTGGCGCAATCAATTAGCAAGCAGCGAACAAATTTAGTTGCTCACCTAATACTTTCCTCATGACTGCTGTAAAATTTGTTACAATTTTGCTTTGTGAGCTTTTTAATTTTATCTTCAATGTTCACTGCGGTGTACTGACATTTTAAAAAATTCCATTACAATTTTACAATTTTGAAGAACTTTTCTGCCTTGCTGACTCGAATGTCAATTTGAAAAAATTTCACTGACATTTTATAATAGAAGCGATGTCATCCATCGTCAATGAGGTAATCGCTTCGCAAGGAAAGATGTCTGCGTCATAGTTAGAACACATCGTTCTGTGAATGCCAATTGAATTTAACAACCTCAATATGATCGAAATTTGTTTCTTTACTTACCTTTTGCTGTATCGCACTTCCTAACCACTGTTCCATGTTCAAGGTTATTACGTGATTATTATTTCATCTAAACTGGTAGGTTGGTCAAAACACAGAATGACAAAGGCACATGTAGACCACATGATAGATGCATTCGCACCAAGCCCAACAATTCCAATAAATTCATAATAACTAAAGCTATGTGACCATAAATTTTACAACAAAGATATTATTTACCCTTTTCCTCGAGCACTCTGACGATGAGTTCAACTTTAAAAACTTGGCTGTGGATATAACGATACTCCTTTACACTTAAGAGGAAAAAAATAAAAGATAGAATGAACAAAAAAGAAATAGAAAATGAAAAATATAATTGCGGAGGTAATAAAAATCTGTGAAGTTAAATTAAAAGTGTTTTTACTTTCGCTTCCCTCAGCTTTAGCCATCATGCTCATTGCAATGGTAACAATTAATTTAGTCGCAGATAAGGATGAACGGAAAAGAACACAAAGGAACCAGTAGACCACTAATAAACGTCCGTCTTATATATTTATGTTTGTCTAGCCAAGACCCTACCGCTAACGTCCATACCGCTGTACCAGGATCCAGCCGTGGCAGTGTCATCGCGCACTCGAACGTTCCGAAAGTGTATTTGCACAAGGATAGAAAATATGAAGGAAGTAAACATGCACAACTTTATTTTATATCCTTCGTCGTCCCCTTACCTACATTCCTCAACTCTGGGTAAATTACACACAGAAGAGACTTTTAAAATAAACGTATTCCCTATAAAAAGGTAACCAACTTGCAGTTGGAAGGGTATAAAATCAAAGGTAAAATAAAAATGGTATCCTTGGTCGTTTTGTGGTTCAACTGAGCTTAACATTGCTGGCGTTTATCAAATAACATCGCATGCCGGCCACCAGCAGTTAGATGCACAGAGTTAAACGAGAAACGAGCGAAAGGGCGACCTTTTAATTTAACCAACCAGCAGCGGTTCTAAAAGACACCATGAAATTTAATACATTTCACTAAAAGGGAAGAGCGTAGAAAATATATAGTGGAAGTGTTGAAATATTTGATCATTTGATTCGTAATTGAATGAAACATAAAATTGAATAGAAAATATCTAGCATTTTTCAGAAACGAGTAGAAAAAACTTCATAGAATTTTGCGCTTAAATACGAATTCATTTATCAAAATTTTCCAGTATCTCACATTTTAAAGAAATTTACACACGGATACGAGTATTTTGTGCCACAGCTATTAATAGGCTGGAACTGGGGGATTCAAAAAATGGCATTCAATTTCGTGTTTTCTGTAGATATTGAGAAAAGAAAACTCTATATTCAGTTATTTAAGCTCAGTATAAGGAGATGTTCTTCCCAAAACTGATAGTGCTAACGTACAAAAAAAAAAAAAAAAAAAATAAAAAAATAAACAAAATCGAGATAAGGGAGACTTACAGTTTTCGATGAACAGCTTAAAGACGAGTTTTGCAAAAATTTATTTAAATTTTGTTTAAGGAACTTTTACCATCACTGTTGTTTAGAAACAACCACTACAATGATTTTCTTTCCACTTCCAAGCCTCCAAGTTTCGTCGGAAGATATATATCACTTCTAAGAACAACCTGTCGTTTTGAGACCGGTGACAATGTGCTGTCGGAATAGAGACCTTAGAAAGGACACAAACCAATCGCTCGATTTCTTCAATCTTCTTAGGATTTTGATAAGAATTTATACGCTACCTCACTAAATATTCTGAGGATAACATTGGGTAATGTTTCAAATCAAGGAGGAATTTTTACAGGTACTTCTAATTTCCAAGGTGAGTAGCAAGTTGCTCAGACGCTGTAGCTTTCGCCATTTTTTGTATACCAATTTTCATACTCATTACCATAAGATGGAGTCATAAAAAGTTGGTCGTTTCCTGTGTAACCATTAGAAATATTCTTTCGAGACCGCATAAAGTAACAAAGCGTTGATCGCGGCAAAAGTCTGTGTTGTTGCAAGCACGTCTATTTATCCACCTGCGAGTCGGTTTAAAGCATTATAATCGTATAGGTCGAACTCCACGAGCTAGCAGGCTGATATGTATTATAAATATATCTCATAGACATAGGCAGGTTGAGTTTGAAATTGGGACAAATCAGTTTGATAGGAAAATATCTACAAAATTAGTTATTTTATAAAATTAGTTATTTTATAAATCTTTTCCTATCAAGCTGATTTTCCCCAATTTCAAACTTAAAAATCCAAATCCATGAAAAAAATGTGTTCCAAAAACGCCCTTTCCTGATTGAAAAAAAACGACTTACAGCCTCTTTCCAGTATTGGTTAGGAACCATGGGATTGGTTATTATGACTGTCTCTTACAAATGTGTGGACAACTTTTTCCCACTAGATATTTTTGAATCAATTCAGAATTTAACCGGCCGGAATATATAAAAACATTCATGGTAAATTTCAGATTTCCAGCTTGACGCACCGAGTTAGATGCTGAAATCGACACAAAATTCTTCGAAAATCAAAAATACATATTCTAAATGGGATCTCAAATGAGCATTTCAAACTATTGTAAACAGAATAACAAACTTAGTATTCCTTCCAAACCATAATAGAGGGCATAAAAATGCATAAGTATTGTATTTTTATAGGCATGGTCGACACTTCCCATTCCCATTTCCATAAATAAAATAATACCAAATTCCATTCCCATTCCCATAAATAAAATGCAATACTTCAATTATTTGTCATCTCCATATGCGAGTAACATATGGCTTTTGTTAAAGGTGGTACCAGTCGTGTTAACTGCAGCTTTCCTCATAATCGTCTCCAGTATGTTGAAGTGGTCGCCTGATGGACTGTCGCCATGTCTAAATCCTCGTTTGGTGTAAAAAGGCTCGCTAAGATCTTTTCCTATTTTTCTAAAGACTTCGTCAGCATCATCCTAGAAAGACGTCAAGTCTTCGTAGGAATTCCAATTTCGGACATGGCCTCATACAGTTTTTGTCGTATCGCTCTATCCAAGACAGCTCTATAATCGTAGCGTGAATATATGGTCAGTTGTTGATTTGCCAGGTCCAAAGCTGCACTAATAAAATTCAATCAAGTCAGTTAGAATCGCCTTTAGTCTTCCACATATCACACTCGACAGGACCTTATAAACAATGGGTAAAATACTGATACTGCGATAGTTTTTGCAAACACTTGGATCGCGTTTTTTAAACTCAGGACAAAGTACACTCAAATTGCAATCATCGGGCATGTTTTTCTCGAGCCAAATCGTATTTAGGAGCTGATGCGGACTGCCAATAATAGTAGCGATGGACTGATGCCACCATCATTGAGAGAAAACTGTGAGATGTTACTGCAGCCTTCTCTGGCATCTAGAAAGAAGCAGCGAAAATGGGTCTGGTAATAAACGAGGACAAAACAAAGTTATTGGATTCAACAAACAAAGACTCTACTCATTTGGGACGCAGTGTGAACTTTGACAACTATAATTTTGAGGTGGTGGAAGAATTAATATACCTCGATTCTGCTGCAAACAAAACGAATAATGTCAGCATGGAGAAAAAAAAGAGAGCACTGCTTGCTAACAGATGTTACTATGGCCTAAGCAAGCGATACAATGATAAAGTCCTCTCTCGACGAACAAAAATCCGACTGTACCATACATTGGTTCTACCTATTTGGTTATACGAGTATGGCGCAGAATTCTGGGTTATGACGCAAGCAGATGTATTGATTGCTGGCCGTTTTCGAGAGGAAAATACTCCGGAAAATATATGGACCCATCATCGTTAACGAAGAGTGTTGGCTTCGCATGAACAATGAGCTGTATGAGCCATATGTCGACATCAGCGTGATCAAACACATTAGTATACAGCAATTGCATTGGCTAGGTCATGTTGTGCGGATGGACCCAAATGCTCCGACATGGAAAGTTTTCGACAACGAACTCGATGGGCAGCGCAGAAGAGGGCGACCAAAATTCCGTTGGAGGGACCAAGCTTTTAAAACACTATCGAAACTTAGTGCGACGAATTGGAGGAGAAGCGCAGAAGATCGAAGCGCTTGAAATTAATTTGTACTAGAAAAGGATGTCTATTCCAGTCGCCAGTTCGCTCTGTTTAATGGAACTTCGTTTTTATGTTTATTCACGCTCAGGACCAATTTAGTTTTCTTGCAAATCATGATTGACGAAAAAGAAGTGTACCATAATGCCAAAATTTCTTTTCGGCAACTAAGCTTGCAAGAATGCTAAACTTACCTTGAGCTTGAATAAACATAAAAACAAGGTTCTAAATGCAATAATCGTTACATTTTAGTTAATGAACTTATTTCAAACTTAATCATTTTATTTAATTTTGTTGTTAAAGGGACAACCAAAATTTAATGCCAAAATTGTTAAGTTGTTTAATAACTTTAACAAATACTTCTGTTTCAAATAATGATTAAAAGTTTATTATATGTCCAGTTAAGTATGTAGTTGCTTCGTCTAAGTACTGAACAATGTGCTTTTAATTTTGAAACATGAATAACAACCTAAATGTTTGTTACGAAATGTAATTAAAAGTTTTCTTTATGAATAAAAATATAGTTAAAAATTGCATTGTGATGAGTTGATTTGTTTATTACATAAAAATTCTTAGTTCCATTTTAAATTCCATCTGCAATATGTTCCTTTCTGGTATATTTAAACATATGAAGTTAAAATCACGCTCCGTACAATCTGCACCCATATGATTTTGTAACCCTTTAATAGAATTTATTCCGTCTGCCAACTAGTAATGTAAGTAGTTCTCACGTCCGATCAAAATTTTTAGAAATTCGTCAGTAAAATATCTGAAAGTATTGTTTTATGTATAGGTTACTTAAGATTAGGTCAGTGTGGCAGTCTGAATAGACAGACTCACTTAGACCCATTGTGATACCACGGGAACTAGAGATAATGATGTCCCTAGTTTCCCCCGCTGAACCATTCTGAGCGCTTCAAGAAGCTCTTTATTCGGACAATATCTATATCGTCCAGATCTCCTACGTCCCTAAAGAAATAAGAGCTCAGTTTTGATCCCCGCCTGTTCGCCAGGTTGGGGCAGTTGAAGAGAAGATGTTCTATGGACTCCTCCTCCTCTTCATCACTACAACTTCTGCAGAAGTCACTAGTCATAACCTTCAATCTCACTGCATGTCTTCCAATCAGACAGCGTCCCGTCATGACGGATACAAGCAATGAGACACCGGGTCTTAATAGCGACAGTAGTGTGTGTGAACGCTTAAGATCTAGGCGAGGCCGCATCTGTCTGAATTGATCTCATCCCCGGACAGACGCCCACATACCATTTGTCGCTAAATATGCCCTATCTCGCAGCAAGAGCTTGCAAGTGGCTAGAGACATGCCCAAGGACTCCAACTCGGATGGAGTCTGTAAGCAGCTCATCTGCTCTGCAATTCTCTGGTATGTCCCTGAAATATTGAGCCATCTCGTTAAGAGATCTGCGGCAATTCAAGGCTGATGTTGAGTTCAGGAAGACAGAATCCAGGGATCTAATGGCAGCTTGACTGCCAGAGAATATGTTAATCCCCACCGTGGTGAGAATGTTATATCTCGGCTGTTCTGTCAATTCCTTAGTTTCCAAAATTTCGTTCTGATAAACACTTTTTGATGTATACAATGTTTCGATGTTGATGGCTTTTCATAAAGCGATATCGTTTTTACGTCTGGTGGTAATCATATCTCTTCTCCACCCATAGTTTTTGGCCATAATAGTAGGCCTTTTGATTTTAAATACGTAACACACTTTGGCATTTAACAAAATTGCGCTACAAAAAATCGTTGAATATTTTACTGGGAAAAATCTACATGATTTAAAGAAATTGTACAGAATTTGTTAATTTCTAATTTAATTCAGAAAGTATCTCCTTTTTCATAAAATTGAGCTAAAAAAGGAACACCAAAGTATTTAAAAATTCCTTTTATTAACATTTTTCTCAATATAATGTCAATTTCAGTGATATATAGCCACTTTTTGTTGACACTTGTATCGTACGTATAATACTATATATCTACATCTACCGGCAAAAGTGTCAATGCTTGACTCCTTCACTCCTTCCGTCTTCATATAAACTGGTATGACCAATTTAAAATTGCATAAATATTACCGTGGATGGACGACGTCGCTCAGAACATGGTAAGTAATAATAAAATATGCAACAGTGACAGCAGTATCAGCCATGGATGCAGAACATCGACATCTGTGTTGGTTGCTCAAAATGTGATCAGTGTCCATAGCATGTCATAGCCATCATCATTGTCAGCGTCATCATCGTCCATTGATGATCATGACCATGTCAAAGTAAGTAAAATTTACGTATATAACCATGTACAGCACGTGCGTGTGTGTAAAAGGCTGTACAGTGACTGCGAAACGTAGCAGATATAATGAAGGACCAAAAATAATGACTAACGATGGAACTTTTAACTAAAGAAATCATTATATTTTCGCAACAAATTTGTATTTTTTGATTTAGCTACAATTAATGGCAAACAGTACATATAAAATGTTATTTTTTTATTTGTAATATAGAGCTCTAAAAATTATTTTTCAAAATTAAATAAGCATTTTGCAGAGAACCGCATCTTGATTTCTTCGAAAAATTTGTATTCTGAAATAATTCTTCGAAAGGAAATATTTTACAATTGAAGAAGGTTGAAGAAGTTGCTCTCAAAGTATACAAAGTAGTACCATTTATTTTGATATTCTGAAGTTTCAATTTATCACAATTTATTGATAGAATCGCATTTTCTTATTTTTTTGCGTTCAGAATCAAAGAAATCTAATATAAAATTTTAGCATACCCCTATGAAAAGTCTATGTTAAATTCACCGCTTTCGTTTTTGATAGGAAGCGCTGAAAAAGCAACTTCTTGCAAAAATTATTATCGGCATATCTCCACAAACAAAAGAGTTATTTTTGAATTTTCTTTTTTTTTTTTTTGAATAATAGTTATTGATGACCTTCGGAAATATAAATTATTGAGTGAAGTTTATTCACCTAATCCTTTTACGATTAAATGTAAGTCTCCTAACGACTTTTTTCCAGCGACCATAAATAACATTTTGTTGCTCTAATCCACCTTCCTGATATTGTAAATAAGAAAAATGTATATGTATTCCTAAAAAGTTACAATTTGATTCAGCCTACAAATGACAGATGGGAAACCGGCAGTTTGTCCTTTTGTGAGGGGAAGCAGCAGCATCAAGCTTGCAGAAAGGACTGAAAAAACGCACCTACATCATTTGCGCTTACCGAATATGGAGGAATTCTCACGTTTCTACGGCGCGACAAATGGAATTAAAAAGGCTGCTTGTGTTCGCGAGAATGTTGAATTGAATTCATTCTTTCCGAACGAATTACAGGAAGTCAATAAATGGGGCACAAATATCTGGAAACCATTTTAGGCAGCCAAAGAATAAGTCAACAGTTTTTCGAAACGAAAACATAGAAGGTTTCTTTCATTTAGAGCAAGTTTTTTGACTAGTGGTTTAATGTCAAAGAAAACTGTCTTGTTGTTTATACTTTTACCCATAGGAACGAAACTATATATCACTTGACACGGCAAAAATGTCTAGAACATCCAGAAGGAAGCCCATACGTCATAAAGTATGTTTTAACTTAATTTGTATCACGACTTTTTACGTCGATTGAGCGATTCCGTCTATCTGACTGGCTGCTAGACACGATAGCGTTCGTAAATCTCTATGAAGCTTCTTTAAATTTGGCATGGCCCAATATTTTGCAAGTGGCCTGTATCGGACTACACCTTCCATCAAGTACCTCCCATTAAAATTTATAAATTTTACTAATTCGAAGAGAAAAGTTAATTACATTTTTGTTCGAGGTATTGTTTTACAATATTTAGCAGAATTTGGAAAAAATAACAGATTAGCCATGCCCCCTCAATACTTCCCATTTGTATGGGCCGATTTAACCCTTATATTCTTAGATCCCTAAGAACCTAAGCAAAACTATATGCAGTTGAATTTGATACCTAATAACTATTTGCTAAAGTAAGGCAAGAATGAAAATGGACTGCCATGTTCCTTCCCTTCTGTCAACTTCCATATAAATTGACCGGTTGTCCGAAATTAAATTTATTTTCTGTAACTTCTAATTCGTTAACTGTAGCAACCTGTATTTTATACTTCTTCCTAGGGAAGTGTAAAGTGTTACTTTTCTTTCACCGAATATTTTAAACATGTAAATCTTTATCTTTAAACTCATTTAAAAAGGATTTAAGTTATTTGTAGAGGTTGTCCAAATCTATTTTCATAACTAATTTTCTAATTTACGTCGCAAATACGTTCCGGAAAATCGTATAATGTAATTTCAGAGAAGTTTGCTGTAGTATAACCAGATTTTATGTAACAAATTTTATGTAAGTAAGAGTTTTAAATTTATAGGACTTTTAAACTGCAAATTAGAATTGCTTTACCACTTCCTTTTTCTAATTACATTGCCTCCAACAGCTACTTTTTTCAGTATAATTTTTCATATATCAAGCATAAATATCCTCTCCAATCACAATTTTCTATATTATTGGTTGTTCTTCATTGATTACTTACTTTTCCCGTCCACCGTCTCCTTTGCTATGTATCATCACAAGTAGTGTAGTGTAACGTCAACAAGTGATTTAGCTGTTGACTTACGGTCAGTCATTTCAGCTCGCTTAGTGACCATGGAAATGACAGTTAATGGCACGTCAAATTGTTTGTTAGTTTTATAACTTGTACGATGACATGCTGGAGCTTAAGAATTTCCAACGATAGCAGCAACACCATGACATGCAGACCAACGACACCAGCCACGAACGACATCGATATAATCAACTGTTTTGTCTTTTCGGTGACAGATTTTTGGCACAAAAAATTGTAATGAATAAAACTTTAATACATATCTTAAAGGATGGTGTGGAAGAGGCTATAATTTGATTTAAGACATTTACGAAGAGCTGCTATTGTTACTATGGATTTGCAGTTATGTTATGTCTCAGCTTGTTGTGCGTTACAAAGCTTTTCTTTTTTAAATAAATAATTACAGGAGTTTCTTCTATGTAAAATGTACAAGAAAAATGGGGATATGTGTTATATCTCATATATTATATCGAATTTGTGCTAATATTCCCTTATCTTGAAGGAAGTAGCTCGATGGAAAAGAATGGGTGATATGATAGAAAGAACTTAAGTGTCGAGTTATGTAAAACACGTTAGAAGTAAAAACATATTTAGTTTAATTCATTGAGTTAATACATGCCTTATTAGTATCTAAACAACTGGTAGGCAACTGACTTTACATACACGTATATTCCGTTGTCTTGTAATTATCTTACTAGGGCATAGGGGAACCCTACATCCGTATGAACTTAATCAAATGAGCATGGAATGCCCATCCTCTCTGCCCGGCTTCATGTAAATGTATTCATATAATATCTCACAAATACAAAACGATTTCAACAATACTCGGCATATTTCCTAGATTCTCACTACATCATTAATACATTAAAGACCACAGACCGTTGAATAAAAATCTGTCCTTAAAATACCATGATTTTGTTTATAATTGTGCACAGTTCTAACAGCTAAGTAGTATAAGCGCATAGAGATATTCTTTTGAAAAGTTACAACCTTCTTTACAATCACTCATTGAAACAGGCAAGTTATGGCGTAGAAATTGGTAACTAAAAAGGCTCGTCTTTACGTTTTCTCTAGAAAAGCAATGTTTAGAAATTAAGACACGAGTATTCTGGAAAATGGCATATTTTTTGAAGAATTTTTCCCTCAAAAAGCCAGATTATTGCGTAGAAATGTCCGTTGAAAAAGACACAGTTTTAAATATCCCATTTCGGTACAGAATTGTAATTTGGTGTAGAATTTTTTCATGAAATTGCCACTTGATAAAGCTTCCATATGTCATGGAATTGCTCCTTGAAATGAGCACTATTTAGTGCAGAATTTTTCCATGAAAAAACTTTAAATTGAAATAAAACAGCTGCTCAAAAAGCGACAATTTGTTATGGGATTGCTAATTGAATTATTTCCAGAAAATGCCACTATTTGGCGTGGTTGTTTCTCGCGCAGAGCTCAACTTAACCGCATTATAACGATACCGTAATAAATAACACCGAACTGGTCCCACCAAATACAGAGCATAACCTTCGCTGCCCCCACGAGTTTCTTTTCTAGGACTGCTGTAATAAATCCATTTTTCGTCACTCTTACATTACGTTGAAGAAACCAATTCTTTTTTTTGTCGCTGAAGCAGTTGTTGACAGGCTTCAACTCATAAGGAACCCATGTTCTTTGCTTTTGAATCATTCTCAATGCATGCAATCGCCTAGAAATGGCTTGGCGGATAACTTCTAATACTAAAGCAGGCTCCCCTGCGTTCGACACGGATCTCCATCAAGTAATGCCGTCAATTCAGTGTCTTCCAAAGTCTTTGGTCTTCCTTCATGCGACGGGCGTCTATATCAAAATTACCATCCTTAAAGTGGCGACACCAATTTCGAGACCTTGTTCCATTTAAAGCAGCATCTCTGTAAACGTTTTGAAGCTCTCAATTGAAAGAGGAAAATCAATACTTCCCGCTTATGACGATTATTTGGCACAAAATCATACATATTCACACAATCAAAGGAATACGACGTCAAAAGAAAATCAGTATTGTGTCCAGGCGGTATGTTAAACATATGCTTAAGCTTAGCTCATGAAGTTTAGGTTATGATAGAATAGACTAACACTTACTGCTGGTGCCACCTATTGGCAAACAGCGGGAACTTAGTTGCGTACCTAATAGAATATACACTATTAGCTACTTCAGATTGGCCTTCAGAAAATCTAGGTTTTTCATAGAATTGTCGCCACATATTTTTTGTTTTAAGTCATGGTATAAAAGAGGCCACATTTTGTTGTAGATTGGGACCTTGTTTTATTCTTCGCGAAAGTCACAACCTGGCGTAACCTTCGTTCCTTATTTGCTCGAAGATTTTCTCTGTAAAAAAGTCTTAAGCCAATGGCAAATCCATACATTCAAATGTTAAGATTTCTATAACAATTTAATCATGATTGGGCTTAGAATTGTCTTTGTAACAGCCATGATCAAACGTATCAATTGTTTGTTCCAGTGTAGAATTATGAGATGATAAAACCAAAATTCCTTACAAAGCAAACAATTTTATATAGAATCATTAATTGAAAAATTGTACAAATGTGTAGGTGTACAATTCTTGTATAGGAAATTTGCCGATTTGTTCGTCATTCAAGCAGACCTCAATTGGTGCAGAATTTTGTCTTCAAGTAAAATTTGAAGTAAAACAATTTTTTCTAAAGCTACGAATGCTATAGAATTCTCCAATGAATAGTCCACGTTTTGTTATAAAATTTTGACTCCCTGCCCATCTCGCTCATTTTCAATTTCAACTTGGCATACTCAAAATGCTGAAAATTATCACATGAGTAGAGATTTATGAGAGAGCTTGTCAGCAGCAAAGAAGTGGCCGATGTTTACCAAAGCAAACGTTTGTTCCAGAATTTATGACGGGTATTCTAGCCCCATATTGCATGCTGCCCGGTAACATAGCGGGTTATGAAATTGACGGTTTTAATACAGCCGGTCTGTCAGGGCTGTCAGCTGTTAAACGCATGTCATCTGAAGTGTTATTTATTTAGTGATGGGCCTGCCATTTACGAATATTGATCGTTTATCAACCGAAGAAAATAAAAATATTTAAAGCTTATTACAAACGTGGTGGTTCAAACGTGGGCTTTCAATTGACCAAAAAATTCTTCAGCGATGAAGCTCAGCTCTCACTCGGTGTTTACGTCAACAAGTAAAATTGTCGCATATAGAGTTTGGAAAATCCAGAAGTGATTGTGAAAGAGCCATTGCATCCAGAAAAAGTGGATGTTTAGCGCACACTATGGTCTGGAGGTGTCATTAGGCCGTATTATTTCGAAAACTAACTTAAAAGGATCCACTGCTGCAACCAATCCAGAGACGGTTACGTAAATGGCATTGTATTCCGTACATAATGGCAAATTCAAACCATTATAATATAATAAAAGTTTCATCGAAATCATAACTTTATGTGTGCTTTATTTACCTTTACTTTTGAAACCGAAAAATGATTGTATTTAGTTTGGAGGCCGGCACATAAATGAAGTGATATAAAGCGCGATATTTCTGTTACCTGCCAGGCTTCGAAACTTAGAATCCGAAGCTCTTCATTATAATTTGTGGCACAATTATCTCTTCCAAAGTATTTGTTTAGGTTTACTAGGAGATGACCATCACTTTCTTTTCAACGAGTGCACAATCGACACTCTATATTTATATGTTACTTATTTACATGAATAAAAGAAAGCGCACCCTTCTCTCTGACTTACAAATTCAGCTCCATAACAAATCTCCGTATCGGAGGATATTAACATGCCGCAGTGACAAATGACATTTGACACATGTCATGTGAGCGTTACCAGGCCGGTTGCGGACAAAACTCTATTAAAATCTAGCTAGACACATAACACCATCCTCGCTTCAGCAATAGGCCTACAAATATTGTGCTACATCATAAGAAGTCCACATTATCTCCTCACTCCTTCCCCGTACAAAAATACATTTCAGTTAGGGAAGCTCTTGTTGCAGTAGAATCTCAGAAAGCCAGATAAAGGAGCGGAAAAGCGAAAATTAGGAAAGAGGGAAACACAAAATAAAGAATATTTAACCTTAAGTCGCCACTTTACATATAAATGAAACAACAAAAACATTTAAGGCCATAAATTCAAGATGCGACCACAAGATTTATGACCGTAACTAATATGGAATTTCAACATCAGCAACAACAAAAAGAACAAGACCGTCGACAGCAGCAGCACAAATATTTTACAAGAAATGTACTGTTGCATTAGAAACAGTGGTTGTGTTGGAGGGAAGCAGGCAGGAATGTAACATGTAGGCGGATGTCCATGGTATCCAATATGAAGTTTAAATGATAGGTTCAATTTTTTGTACAGAAGTTTGGTTACTCTTGAGGCTTTTTATTGAAAAAGTTCGATGCTGAGGTTATGGAATGCCATTTTTTTCCTGGTCCTTAGTTTTAATGCGTTCCTAAAGAATATTTGGTATACGAAAATATAACAAAGAGATAAAAAATGGATGCCAAACAGAGAATTTTGCAAATAGAATCCCTAACATTACTTCATATTAGGGAGGGAGGTACGGATGGGACTCGGTGAACATTAGCATCAAAATGGGAAAGAATGTGGTATTCTGCCAGAAGACTAATTTTGGAATAGCTGCTCAACACATTTTGTAAGATGCAATATTTGATTTAAAGTTTTTAAGAAATCTTTCTACAATCGATATCCTAATATCTATAATATATAGGTAATACATTCAATCATATTAGTATATGAAAGTTTTATTTTTTATTACGAATATGTAATAAAAACATTTTAGAAATTGTTCCCAAAATTAAAAGTTTGATCATTTTTTGCGTCTCTGCTTCTTGCAACGGTCGAAAGTTGGTATACGTTATAATTGTGTACTGACAGCCTAGCGCAACCATCAACTTTTCGTTAAGAGAAGGTAAATTATTGCATTGTAATAACACTGCAAATGCCACTAACTTCTTAACCTGAAGCTTTTAATTATTGTTTTACTGTAGTTTCGACCGATCAATTCAAAATTAAAAAAACCTTGTAAAAATTTGTTTATCACTTACAATGGTAAGTTTTATTGGTTTTACCAATAACAGAGCACGTATTCGTCCAAAAAACTACTCTTCGGCAAAGAGTTTTTCTTTGGGAAATCTCCCATTGACTTTTGAATTGATCCTTGCAAAAACATTTTGGTGAAGAACTGTGTTTTCTTGAGAAGTCTATGATTGAAAAAATCAAGATTTTATGAGTAAGAACAGTCCTTAAAAGCTATGCGATTCGTGGCAGAAGAGAAGCACTTTAATAAAGATACCGCAATTTTGAACAGAATTTTTCTTTGAGATATCCAATTCTCTGTTATGAATTCTAGGTGGAAGTACAACAGACATTATGCAAAATTTTTTTTTGCTCTGGTGCAGAAGTTTCGGTTAAAAGTGTAGAGATTAAGGAATCTTTCACGGAATATTCAGTTCGATAATTGATGAATGAAATCATCAAAATTCCTTCCTCAAAACGTCGTCCTTTGACATGTTAGTACTATCCAACAGAACAAAAATTTGATACTTTATTTAAAAAAAAAAAGAAAATTATTACAATAAAAGTTGAGCTTTGGAAAGGCCAGGTTTTATTATATCGAGTTTTTCTTAAAAAAATATTACGATAGGTATTGGCGCTTGCTAGCAGTGGCAATAATTTGTCGTGCAATATTTCTGTGAAGGCAAATAACGTAAAACAGTCATCAATTTAGTGGGAATATCTTTTTGGAGAGCTATTCCTAAGCAAACACAGTATTTGCTGCAGAAGTCTTTAACGAATATGAGGAAGTCAATTACGAAATCTTTCTCCGACTTTCTGTCCTCAGTTCCAATTGCATGTACGAGGTGTGTTCTAAACAATAAGGTGAATTTTCAAATTTCGCGAGCTACGTGCATTCGACTTTCGATTATTAGTTCTTTTTTTATGTTGGTACACTCGTCTTGAAGACATTTTGATGGTTTTATCCATATAACATGTTTAATTTGTTTGTTAGAGCCATAAATAAGGCAAGTGTTTTTCGTGTTCGGCGATTTTCTGCTATCGAAAAAAAAAATGGATCAAAGAAGTTGCATCAAATTTTGTGTAAAAAATGGAATTAAGTGCTCAAAAACACTTGAAATGTTGACAGTGGCATACGATGAGAGCACTCTGAGTCAAAAAAATGTTCACAAGTGGTACAAGCTTTTCACAGAAGGTCGAGAAGATGTGAATGTCGACGCTCGCTCTGGACGCCTCAGCACATCAACAACCGATGAAAATGTGGAGAAAGTGAATCGTCGGCATATTGGTTGGCTCATGCCATGCAATATTTTCAGAAATTATGGGCATGAAGCATGTGGCAGCGAAGTTCGTTCCAAAATTGCTGAATTTTAACCAAAAACAACGTCGCATGAGCGTCGCTGAGGAATTCTTGAATGACGCCGACGACGATCCAGATTTGCTTAAAGAGTCATAACTGGTGACGAATCATAGGTATATGTTTATAACATCGAAACCAAAGCCCAATTTTCCAAATGGAAGAGTCCAGCAGAGCCAAGACGAAAAAAAAACACACCAAGTTCGATCAAATTTCAAAGTTTTGCTCACTGTTTTCTTCAGTTACCATGGCGTAGTGCATCAAGAGTTCTTACCAAAAGGTCGCACGGTAAATAAAGAGCATTACCTTGAAGTTATGCGCCGTTTGCGTGAAGCAATGCGGAAACACGCCCGGAATTGTGGAAAAACTTCATTGCTTTTGCATCATGATAATGCACCTGCTCACTCATCTTTGTTCGTAAGAGATTATTTGGCCAAAAACAACACCGTTATCCTGCCTCAGCCACCGTATTCACCGGATTTGGCCCCCTGCGACTTTTTCATGTTCCCAAGATTGAAGGGACCCATGAAAAGACGGCGTTTTGCGACGATTGAGGTGATAAAAACAGAATCGCTGAGAGAGCTCAAGGACATAGCAAAAAGTGGATATCAGAACTGCTTCGAGGATTGAAAAAACACTGGCACAAGTGTACTATATCTAAGGGGAACTACCTCGAAGGAGCTTGAATAGAAATTAATGAATAAATAAATATATTTTGAGAAAAACGAAAATTCACTTTAGTTTTTGAACACACCTCGTATAGTCTATTTTCAAAAAGGCTAAAATATACAAGCTATTTGTGGTTGAAACCGTAATCGAAATCTTCTACATTGAAAGTACTAAAATTCGGCATTATATTCAGCCATGAAAGCATAAATTTCCGGTTAAGAAGGTTCCACTTGTGGAGCCAAGTTTGGAAAACTTTATTTTAAATCTCTGATATACCCTTGGTATATTGTTCCTTTTAATTAATTTTACAATTTTTTATTCTTTACATTAATTATTGCCAAATTACGGTTTGCTCTAAATGAGTCACATCTGAACTACATAAGGAACAACTATTGAATGCTTTCTTGAGCAGAGTTAAAATGTGTCAATTTAAGTGAAATATGCACAATCTTTAAAGACAAAATAAAAAAGTCTGCGGGGGTTTAACGTGAGTCTCGACGAAAAGGCCTTATCCATGGTGTGCAACACACTGGGCATATTACAATGCGATTGCCAGCGCCCCCCAGGGATAGGCAAGTTAAACTTGGACTATCTAGGAATAGGGGCTGACAATTGCGGTAGCATGCTACCCTTTCTTCCAACCAAAAAATGCCTAATAGATGATACTATAATAGTGTCAAACATAACCCCCACTGGCGGAGGTGAAGCCTATCTTAGCACCTCTACTACTCTATGGGTCTGCAGCACCCGGTTGCAATGCAACTCCACATTCAAGCATTAGATTTTCCCAAGCTTCGGTTGAGGCGAATTATTTCTATCGAAATCAGTCATCACGGACAGGAACAATCGGTAGTCACTTTGTTTCAAGTCTGGAAAAAATTGTCTTATTGTCCAAAGCTGGCCTCTCTGGGTGAATGCTTCCTTCAGATGGTACTATTATTGATAGCTTAGGTCCTTCCGTAGGAGTGAGCTCATAGTAGATGACTTCCTACCAATATCAGCAAATACATATCAAAACTTTCCTCATGGTCAATCCTGCTTGACCAGCGTTTTCGCCGTCTCATCGCCATTCGGCCATGACCGTTTTCGTTTGAGATATTCGTAAGTGGCGTACTTTTGATCACCAGTCAGCATTCGCTTCAGTAAAAGGTCGACTTTGTTACTACTATTACTATTCAGCAGAGATTCACAGATAGCAATTCGGTAAATGAGTTTTTTTTTTTGCGTTACCTCACGTGGTTCCCATACATGAAGCTTCTTTTTGTATCCAACCTTGTTCAAGGGGTTCCAAACGGTTTTTTGCACAATGTTCTGCTTCTGGACAATTGAGAGTAATTGGCCTTCCGCTAAAACCGAAACGGAATCAACCAAGGCAGAGTTGCGCATGATTGCTGGTTGTGCCATCAGGACCATAAACAATATTCACATTTTCTGTCACTTGGTTTGCGTTTTCGCCTTTATTCAAGAAAATCTGCAAATGATGGCGCAGTTTTTCTTTGATGTTGTCCATCTTTAACATTCGGTGTATCAAGAAATGCTAAGTGAGTAAGTACACTAAATGTAACAGAACCCTGCAAAACATTCTACATTTCACGTAGTTTTTATCCGATTTTCTTTTACCGGAATTCGGAAGGGTTATCCTTTATATTCAGGGCCAAATTATGGAAATGCTGAAAGGGAAATGGCCACAACTTTCTTTTTAACGAAATATCGCTTAGCATTATAGTGCTATAGAAGGAACACAATTATAAATTTAAATATAAAACGGTCTTGAAAGAAATGGAAAGATTTTAATATATTTAAATATCAACATTGGAATCGGTATACTTAATAAAGCAACAGTGCTGTTAAATAACCGCGACTGTTTTTACTTTCCCCAGATGTGCTCTAACACAAAAATGAAGATCTTTAAAACGATCAGGCGCAGCTTAGCGACAATAACCTGTGTTATTGGAGGAATGCTGCCTTATGAGTACCGTAACTGATACAGCAGCAGTTGTTTAACCGAGGTCATGATAGATCTCGTAAAACATCATATCTGAAATATTCGTTTATAATTTAATTTTAATTTGAAAAACCACCACTTTATTAATGGTTATTTTAAACAGATTTTCTTAAAAATGAAGTCGTCCTGTGACAAGGAATTCTTTAAAAAGGGAATAGAGACGTGTCACTTCCAATTTCCAATATTGCAATAGGAAATCTTTTCATAAAAAAGTACGAAGGTTTTCTTTAAATAACCATAACAGAACCACCTAAAGAATATTGCATAAATAAGACCGTTTTCTTCAAAAAAAAAGAGAACTTCTTTAGGTAATCTTTCAAAAAATGTCATAGTTTAATTTGGAACTCCTACGTAATATATGATTAAACATAAACGTCAATATGTAACCATCTAATTAAATGCATTACAACTTGGAAGAAGGAAATTGTCGTTTCTTGAAATACGGAACTTCATGCAGAAATCATCTCGAATACCTTAAGTAGTCTCCTTTGAAAGAACCACTATTGAAATTTTATTTTAAACTAAAGGACCTAAATTAGCTTTATTCATTTATTATTGTCAAGACTATATTTCTTGATACAGCCACAAGGCGTATTGAATTGGTAAATGACATCTGCAGCCGAATCACGACTGTTTAAGAATATGTTTCTAGAAAATCAAAAAGGACATATAAGGACATCAAAGGACATATAGGTAGTCTTCCTTGAAAATTCTAACCAAATTTAGTTCCAAATACTAAATACTTTGGAACTAAATAAAAAAAAACATTTCTAAGAAATAACTGAGCTTTGACGTTCACTGCTTTAGAAATATTTCTATGATGCGACCAAATAATTGTTAATTTCTTTATTGAAATTTATCATAATATTCTTCTTCTTCTTAGTTTATGGGCTATGATTATGATCATAAATTTTTATTTAATAATATTTTATGAAATTCGAAAGAATGCTGAAGATTTAGTTGCAGAAATATATAATATATAAGTTTAAAATTGCTAACAAAAAACTTAATTGTTGAGTTTGTAAGATCACATGTGGAAAATTCACAGATCCTGAATCCACCATTTCAAAAATTTTGGAATCTATTATTCCATTTATTTCATGTCTTTCGGATTAGATTAGTTAATTCAAAGATATTTTCTCATTCGTTCATTCTTTATGTACATTTTGCAAACAATATTTCATTCAAATGTTGGCAATAACTTCACCCATACTGAGATTTCAGTTTTAAAAAAACAACATTTCTCTTAAAAATCTACGAATATTATAAGAATATATCTTTTAAACACCCTTCTCCAAAGACATGACTGACTTCGTCATCATTTAAGTAATGACGCCTGTTTCAAAGTATCATTACTTGTTTACCATCAATAAAACAACTATGATTAGGATTAGGATCACTACCTTTAAGCGACGTCATTGATAAATGGTTGAACCTAACTTGCAAATATATAAAATATCTAACCAATACGAAGCATTTGCCGTTATTACAAGAATTTCAGTTGCATTTCATGAGACTTGCCTGTAACCATAAAAAATGCAGTAAAATTCATTCTATTAGTTTGATAAAAATTAAAAAAAAAAAATACAAATGTTGTTTTTTTTATTATTAGCGAATCCTCAAAATTTCAGCAACACAAAGCTGTCTGATATACGAGAGAACCTCACACCATCAAATATATTTCCTGGAAATATCCGAAAATGCGAAACAAAACAGACACATAATAACGATTTTCGTGCAAAAGTTACTTTTGAAGTCAAGTTTTTATTTCGATTTTATGCAACAATTTTTTTGGAGTGGAGATATAACTGCAAAACCGTTGTTACTGTACAGTGAGAACGTTAAGATTTCTATGGAAACGGTTACACATTCGCGATTATGCATTTGCTATAGTCCTGGTCGTCTTCTTTTGGCTTCACAGGATATTCTTTAACATTGCTATGTATGTTGGACATTAAAACATTGCAACAATATTCATCTTACATTATCCGCGAAAATCTGCGTTCAAAGACAGACATATTTTAATTAAATGTGTGGACAGACAGAATAACGGCGCTGTTCTGTTGTCGGTCCAACAAAACAGGATGTAAACTTAAATGAATGAATGAAGATAAAAGCTTACAGCTATCCCAAGCAAATGATAAAGGAGATGAAAAGCAGGATGTTGGTACAAAAAAAACGAAAAATGGAATGCTTAGCCAAACCGCAGTAATACAATAAATAGGTTTTATTTGCTTTTATCATTTGGTAGGGCTCAAACGAAAAAAAGTGTGGATAAATGGGGGCTAATAGAATGTAGCTAATTAATTTCTTCCTCTTTCTCTCAGGGAGCTTGTGTCCTTTCCGAAAACGGGGATGATTATTTCATCATAATCTCGTAGAATTAAATTTGATAGTAATAGGAGAAAACATAAATTTTTGGTTGGCTAAAGTAGCAGCTATGCTTATTTTGGGTTATCTATTTGTTAAGGACTTATATTTTGGGGGAAAATACTAAAGATTTTAATTAATTTTTTGAGACCTTTTGAGCTTTTTGTGCTAAAAAGGGTTGGGTGGAAATATTAACTAAATTATCTGTGGAGCGCCAAAGAAATGCCAGCTTTGCTTGGTTCATCAACCTAGCTGTGGCCTTTAATTATGTTTGCAATATTCCCCTGTCAGAATTATCTTAATAACAAACTAGCTGATTTGATCGATTTTCATGATTTGCTGGAAAATGACAACAATTTTACCGAATAGTTGTTAAGACAAATAGTTAAAGCCAAATTATCTTTCTTGTTTAATGTAGTTTTCAGTCCAACATATGAACTGCTAAAGGCTACTTAATTGCAAAATGAAATACACTCTATTGCATATCATAAGTAAAATATGAATCAACACCTCATATTCAGTAATTTTCATTGAACTTCTAACATTAGACTAACAGATAAATAATTCCCAGGGTCGATTTAAAGGCTTTTAATAATTAATGGGCGAACATACTGGTGCTAAATCTATAATTGGGTATGCTAACCGTCATATTATGATCGATATCAAGTTGACGAGGAAATACTTTATAAATAATCTCTATATCTCTATCTCTATCTTCTTATCTTCTTCTTCTTATATATATAAAAATGACTTGATATGTTTGTTTGTGATCGCTAATCTCAAAAACTACTGCTCCGATTTGGACCAAATTTTATATGCATGCTCTATGGGCCGTGAGGAGTGTTTCTGTGTAGTTTGAAGTTCGTCCGACAGATGGCGCAGTATTTAGTTTTTTTTTGGTGTTTTGCCCGCTAGAGATTAGCGCGATAACCGTATGCTCCGCTAGCGTTGGGTGCTTAATCTATGTGTAGAGGCGTTAATTAGGCCAATACCGGATCATGCCTTACCTATTTTCGTAAAAAAATAAAGTTACAAAAGTTAATATGTCTACTTTTTAATCACAATTTGCGCGATAAGCCTATGCTGTGTTTTGCTGAAAGCGTTGGGTCTTTAATCAGCGTGTAGTGGCGTTAATTAACCGCGTACCGACTCACATCTAAAATCTTTCCGCGAAAAAATAAATTAAAAAATATCACTATTTTTTAAACTCTATCAGAGAGATGGCGCAGTAGTTACTTTCATTGTGTTTTGCCTGATAGAGATTAGCGCAATTACCATATGATCGCAATAACCATATGATCGTTAAGCGTTGAGTGCTTAACCAGCGTGTGGCGGCGTTAAGTATCCCGACACCGACTCATACATAACCTCTTTTCGTGAAAAGTGTGTGGGAGTCAAACGACTCTTGAACTGTTAGTGAAAGTAAATAAATTGAAGAAAATTGAAGAAAGTTAACAAGCAACAGGTAAGACAATAAAGGGCAGCCTCCCTACCCTAACAATACCAAACAACAAAAAATTTAACCATAAAGAACGTATATTGCAGTACGAATTGTTACGTGTGCTCCCCAGAATGCACCGCTGGCTCAGGATGGATCGGAACCACCAATCTGCACATACAATGGCTGCTGGGCGAGACGAAGTTCGGCGGGTCGGCTAGTATGTATATAAATAGTAATTTAAAAGTTTTACTTATCGGCATGCAAAATTGTGTTACTCGGTCAATATTAAAAAAGTTGCTACAAAAAACGTCTGCACCAATGAAAACAATGCGCTCGGTAAAGTTTTTGTTCCATTGATTTTTTTTTCTTCTTGCCGAAAGTGCCAAAAATCCTTTGCGACTGTTCGTTTTCTATAATAGAATGTGAAATAAACTTTCTTATTACGTTACTAAACCATAAGAGGAATGCAATTTTCAATTTCGACGATTTCAGCATCAGCCACTTTTTAGACCAAGCTGTAATTTTTGAATTCATTATTTTCTATTTTAGTCACTGAAAGCATTTATTCGCGTAATCAGATGAATCTGTACACTCAGTTTCGAGACTTTAACCTTAATCTTTTTCTCCAACAATTTTTTTGTTTACTTAACAATTTTAACCCCTGAAAATATGATTTTTGGAAAACTTATTTTCATTGCGCTTTTACGCTGCAAGAGAATAGATTCTAGAATCAGCCGTTTGTCTTGGGCTAATATATTTGTCTCTTTTCTGCTCTGTTTTTAACCAGTAAAGGCGCTAAGTGTTAGTTTTGTTCGCATTCATTTCCGTTTTACTCTTTTGGGATTTGTCGTCTCTCTTTCTTCGAATTTCAAAAATACTTTCTCGCCCCTTGAACATAACACTTGGTTGTAACATTTATCTAATTTCATAGTTGTAGTTTTAGTTATTTATTTTGGACGATCCCACCCACTATTTTTGTCACCTTCATTTTCTATTTTATTATCCTAAAGTACGAAATACCCAAAAACGTCTAAGCCCCAGTTTTGGTGATTTCAGTTGCAGCCAATTGTTGAAGAAAACCGTAGAAGTTTTATCCGATCTCTTCAATGTTCTACCTCTAAATGTAACAATTTTTCAAAAATACAGTCCACAAAAACACAACACAGGCACTTGTTGTGATGGCTGACTTCATAATCCTAATTTCATGCTTCTAAGCTGAGCTATTTGTTCTAGGCGTCCATTTTTGTCCATTTTATTGCCCGTCTTCACTGTTTTATCCTTCGAATATACGAATATACAGTATTCGAAAAATGTATTTTTATCACCAGTTTTCGAAGGGGAATTTGCATGAGCATAGTGCACACTCTATTGGAACCAGTTCAACACCTTCATTCAGGAATACACCACCATTTGAGCCCCCTTTCTTACCAGTTTTATTCCCTAAAAACAGGAATTTCGAAAAATCGATTATTACAAATATTTATTTAATGGCTTTGTTTTTGTTACCTGATGCTATATACAAATCAAGAAAGAAGAATAATTAAAAAAAAATTAATCAGAATTCATTAATTGTATTTATGCTGATATTTACCTCAATTGTTTTTCTGTAGAAAACTTGATTTGTTTAAGACTTCAATTCGGTTTATTCGGAATTTAAGCCATTTACACATTTGGTTGAATATCTCTACCACCTCACTCACAATGCCCTCGTATAATGGCATCCTTTAAGGAACATTTTAAACTATCGTGTCATTTGCATCCTTATCAATCCAATTTGTTGCACGCAAACTTTTCAGAGCCATTAAACATTAACGTTAATGTCATCATCAGCCTCATCATCGCCACCCATTGTCGTCAACAGATTAGAACAGAATCAGCTTACGCACAACTTAGAGTACAAGCAGTAACAACAATAGTTTAAACTACGATTATAGCCATAAAAATCTGAAAATGCACACAATTGCACAATCATCTAATAACAATTATTTTGGGTTTAGTGGAAGTTTAACAGCAATTTTCCAGACATTCGATGTTGTTAAAATGACATCGAAACGGAAATCGAGTTTGTGTAGAAAGGAATTCCGAAAACCAGTTAAATTTGCCAAAAATAACTATTCATAGTGGCGGCAATGGCATTTAGTCTATGCGGTAAATCCTCCTCGTTTGTGTAGATTTTTGTCGCGTTGGGGTAGTCAATGCTGGGCAAATAATGGTGGCTGTCGTCAAAGAGCCTCTACCTCACAGTATTGGCATCTCACTATAAATGAAAATTGACAATGGAACGCCATCGTATCTCGACTGGCGACCACCATTCACCTGTTTTGCATAAATGAACAAATTCAACAAATTCAAGTGACAATTTTCATGAATGAACAAATGAATATTGTGTTTAACTCCGCAATTCTATGTCTGTAGAGAATGACACTTTGCGGAGCTCATAATAAATAGCTATTTAAATTAAAATTCCTCTTGCCAAAAAGGACGACAAGTGCTGCACTGGGGATATTATACCACAGATAGGGTTATTAATAATAAAATTGCTATTTCAGCATAATAATGCATCATAGGGGATATATGAATTTCTTGCACATCTACGCCATAGCCAAGTTTCTGAATTCGTAGCATTTATGGTCGTTTAGTAGATTTCTTAGTCTTGTACCTTCTCTGTTTTCGCAATAAACGCCCCTTTCAAGTCATAACAAATTGACACATATTATTTTTGTGTCGGCTTTAAGCCGCCTTATGAAAAGGTTTGGTTAAATGTCTTTGTTACCACAAAAACAGGGCAACGACTAGAGAGAAGATGGTTTTCATGAAATTGAAGTACTCAACATATACTCGTATGTGTAGTACATAGAAGATCGACGATTTCTTAAGTCATGGTCATGTTCTTTGCTTGGTTTTAAAAAGTTATCATTCTATAAACATTGATTAAGTACTTGAGTTGTTTAAGGAATATATGAGCATTTTATTTTTTGTTTCATTCTCGGGCAACGTGTTGCTTCTTTGAAAGAAAATGCCACTATTTGCACATTTTGTCAAGTCGGACAGGTAACTGTCGCTGAATGTAAGGGGTAGCTGAACAGGGTATACTCGTATATAATTATTATTATGAGGGTATATGTAATTACTTCTCAAGTGCTGTAAAATAATGTAAAATTATCAGTTTTTTGCAGCTTTAATGATGTGTTTCCTAAGAAGCAAACTTCTTCTGAAGATATCTAGTCACTTGATCGATTTCTCCGAATTTAAGTAAGCATTATAGACCACTGTAGCCGAAAAAAATTGGGTCACAGCAGACTATTAATTATAAATTACAGGGGATAAATCGAATTTCGGAAAATCGGGCAATTTGTAAGAAAGATATCAGAGAAGATGCGCCTATTTTTATCCCGACAATGTACAGAGTGGCCCAAAATGACCGAAGTGGTGTGAATTGCTTATAACTTTTTATTTAAGACATATTTTTTTATTTTTTTAAGTACAGTAAATTTATGGGGAATATTTTTAAATTAGTTATTAAAAATGATATCCCGCAAGTGGTGGTCATTTTTTGCTTCGCACAAATGTGCTCTTTCCAAAACATTTTCCATGACCTTTCGCAAAATTTCCGGTGTTATGTTGTTAATTTCGTCTCGAATATTAGATTTTAATTCGTCAATAGTCCTGGGCTCATTAACATAAACTTTCCCTTTTAAATAACCCCAAAGGAAAAAGTCTGGAGCGGTTAAATCCGGGGAACGCGGAGGTCAATTAAAATTGCTTGCACGCGAAATTATTCTTTCACCAAATATGTCGCGTAAAAGAGCCATTGTGGCCCTCGCAGTGTGCGCAGTGGCTCCATCCTGTTGGAACCATATTTGCGGATGGTTTTCCACGGCTGTCCTTACAAAATTTTCCAACATGGCCCTATATCGATCAGCATTGATGGAAATGGCAACACTTCGTTCATTGGAGAAACGCTAATTGTGCCCTGAATTTCATTAATTTTGATGCTACCAAATGAACGATACAGACTTTAAAATATAAATTTGGGAGATACCAGAAGGCACATGGCTAATCAGTCGATTTTTTCCCAAAATTCTGGCAAATGTTATAAAGAAATGAACAAAATTGTAAATTACTGAATTCCACGAATTAATAGTTACAGGAAAAAGATTAATTCAGACAAATCGGTTAATTTGTATGCATTTACCAGAAGTGAGGTCCAATCCAGTCTATTTGCAATCACCGGCTACGATATGGCACAATATTAGATAGAGCCAAGATTTATGAACTTTCATAAAAACTTTCACCAGTTGTTGTATTTATCAGGTGTTACTCAGGAAAACTCTCAGCCAGAAGAGTGAACGGGCGCTCATTTTTCAATTGACTTAAAGTCACGAAACACATTTTCTCAAAATATATTTCCTACTTTAAGCACTTTCACTTGGGTGTTTCCCTTTTTTGCCACATCATATGATTATACCTCCATTTTTTTCAGATGTTATATAAAGATGAGCAACTGCATTAAATTTCTAATTGTCAAACATATTTTTGGCGCTGAGACAACAAAGAAGAAAAAAGTCGACTATTTTACTTACTTACATAGTTGTTGGAGTGTAATATAGCTGTATATAAAAAAAAAAAGAATTCCAAAATTATTAGTATTCTGTATTTTTTATATCAAATTGTTGTTAAGCTTCGCTATCCTGATCCCTATCGCACTGTTTTGTTCCACCGATCAGGTTAATTTTCAATGGTATTTTACTCTGTCTAGTTGTGGTCCGTCTGCACAGAAATACTCAGCCAACGATTGACCAGTGTTTGGCCACATTGTTGCCGGCTTACAGCTCATAGTTGGAGCAGCAACAATACTCTCCGGTAACGCTTTAAGCGGTGTTTTCTTACTAAACCTAACAAAATCGGTTTATACGCTTGTGTTATAACTCGGATTCTACGCTATACTCGTATAGCGAGACAAGAAGATCTATTATCCGGTACAGTTAAATTCTAAGGGTCTAAGGGAATTCATCCGCAACTCTATCAAGCGAAGGATAAAAATTTGGTGTGACGAATTAAAGAGAACATACAGAAGACCGAGCGCGCAACTAAGTTCCCATTGTTTGCCAATAGATAGCGTCAGCTGCAAGTGCTAGTCGATTCTGTCATAACCTGAACGTCATGAGCCAAGCTTAAGCATATGGTAAACATACCGTCTCGACACAATAGTGATTTTTTTTTCATGTAATATTCTTTTGGTTGTGTGAATATGTATGATTTTTTGGCAAATAATCGTCATATGGGGGAAGCATTGATTTTTTTCCTTCAATCGAAGAAAACGGCGACTGAAGCTCATCGAGAGCTTCAAAAAGTCTAGGGAGATGCTGCTTTAAGTGAAGCAACGTGTCGAGATTGGTTCCGTCGCTTGGATATTGACGACCGGAGATTTGGGTATTGACGACCGTTCGCGTGAAGGAGGACGAAAAACCTTTGAACATACTGAATTGATGGCATTGCATGATGAGGATCTGTGTCAAATGCATATAGACCTTGTTTCAGTATTAGAAGTTACCCGCCGAGCTATTTAAAAGCGATTCCTTGCTTTAGGAATGATTCAAAAGCAAGAAACTTGGGTTTCTTACGAGTTGAAGCCAAGGGTGGTTGAGCGTCGTCGTTTTCGCCTGTGAACAACTTCTTCAGCGACAAAAAAGGAAGATTTTCTTCATCGTATTGTAACGGGTGATGAATATTCACGCTGCGAAGGTTATGCTCTATATTTGGTGGGACCAGGTCGGTGTTATTTATTACGAGCTGTTGAAACCAAGCGTAACCATCACTGGGGGTCGGTATCGACATCAATTAAGAGGAAGAGGAACGAAAAAGTGAATCTTCAGCTTGATAATTCCCGGTCTCACGTAGCCAAGCCCCTTAGAACCTACCTGGAAACGTTGAAATGAGAAGTTTTACCCCATCCTCCATATTTTCCAGATATTGCGCCGTCCTATTATCACTTGTTCCACTCATATGACGACATCAAGGAATGACTAGACTCGTTGATAGCCTCAAAAGATGAACAGTTTTACCGTGACGGAATTCGAGTTTTGCCAGAAAAATGTGAAAAAGTAGTAGCTAGCGATGGGTAATACTTTCAATGAATCATTTGTAAACGTATTTTCATAATAAAGCTGCGTTTTTATAGAAATAAAAACAGCGAGAACTTAGGGGCTCACCTAATATTACGATTGTATAAAACGGGTTTCGATTATTCGATTTTTTGTACGAAACACTAGAAAAGTTCTCTTTTCCTGTTAAAAAGTCGAAGAGCTGACTTTCGTGGTATAAAATCGATTTTTGTCTCCGACTTTAAATGTTTTTTTGTTGCAGATCTGTTTAATATGTTTTTAAAATATTAACGATTTTGTAGCAGAGTTGATAAAGGGAATAGTATACTAAGCGTCTGTGGTTGTAAGATTTAAATTTTGAAAACTGAACTCCTAGCGGTGTATCAACGCCATTTCCCACAACATTTCCTATTTAATTTTGCAAAACCAAAAATCTGCGGTGATCTCTTTAAGTATTACTTTATGCCCAATTCACTTTAATTCCTAGAAGTAAACAATTAATGAAGCAAAGTTATAACTTTTCCAAACTGGTGCTTAGAAATTTTGCGGAAATATTGGTTTTTATTAAATTTGACAATTATTACAATAATTCTGTTATTACAAAGCATAAGATTAGTGTGGAAATTAAGCCTATTTTTATCATTTTAGTCAATGCTTGATTTATAAAGCAATATATTTGTCGACATCACAACTTGCTGCAAAGACACATCTGATGATTTTGAGGATACCAGAAACAATGGATCAATATAACTCATGTTGTAGAATACCAAGCGATATTTCCATCCCTTTGGATGAGTGAATGTATAACAACTCCAAAAATATTTACTGGAAAAATAGGTTTTATTTCAAAAGTCGTAAACTGCAAGTTCTAACCTCATCACCGCCACACTAGGATTGTATTTTCTCACTTCATTTTCTCTATATAAATATCGTCCTACTGCATGAAAAAGTAGTACTTAAGTCCGTTTATCTCTTGGCCGTGCGGGAAAGTCTCATATACCCATATTTGCCACCCCACTCTTTTTGATTGTTTTCTTGCAATGGAATAGTATAATAGCAAATCGAATCAAAAATAAAAATTTCGAAATTACATGATCATATTTTGAATTAATTTTTTTAGTTTAATATTATTAGATTATTATTAACATTAATATAAACAAAAAAAAAAATTAATTCAAAATATGATTATTATTTTAATATTATTATTAATATTAATATAAACAAAAAAATTAATTCAAAATATGATCATGAAAGTTCGAAATTTTTATTTTATTAATATAAACAAAAAAATTAATTCAAAGTGTGATCATGAAAGCTCGGAATTTTTATTTTATCATTAATTATTATTATTAATATTAACATTATTTAATTTATTTATTCATTTAATTTATTTATTATTTATATTTATAATAATATTAATATTAATTAATTAATTAATATTATTTAACTGCTGTTATATATTTTTTACTGCTACAAAATCCTTGTCTGACGGCTTTTTATATATTAAACAAAATGGGAAAGTGAGAAAATCGACCATTATTTACCACTGAACCTAACTTTAGCCTCATTCACACCGGCTTATCTGTACTTATATTTGTTACTTTTTTATAAATATTTTTGCGCACAAGATTAATCACTAATCTGTCCCTAGAGGGCGGTCTGACATTTTTTTTTCCCTTAAAATGTTTTATTCAGTTTCGTGTTCATTCCCTCACAGTGACGTCGTTGTTGATGATGTCGTTTATTTGCTCCTTTTCTTTCATCGTCTGGACACAAAGCTGCCCGAACAGAGTCGCAGAACTGCATGTTTTCATTTCTTGCCTCCTTCAAAATCATTTAGTTTAGTTGGCACCTCGAAAAGTCATTTTGAATTGCATCTACAGTTCCACCAAAATGCATGTAACTTAAATCGAGAGACGTTTGTGGTGGTTCGAAATTTATATAAATATTAATAAATGCAGCCTTGAATTAATTTTGAAACTTGTCTTGTTTTTGTTCTGAGTACAACTTGATCCTGAATTTGGTGGCGCTGATCAGCCATGCACAAATTGTTAACTTTAGGCATAGATTAATCGTTTTTAATGTTTCCATTAGTAACTGGCTGGTCAATAAAGAAAACGCTCAATTCTAGGAATGCTTAAGATTGTGCTGACTGCACTGCTGCAGCAAGTAGCCCGGGGTTGGAATTTTAGATTAGTCTGTAAATGAAGATCAATTAAATTTAATGTTTTAATTTTTTGAACAGAGCAATCGCTGTTTTTAAGATAAGAGATGAAAGAGACGGAAAATCAGAAATATAGATCTCATAATTTTTCCTAATCCAATTGGAACTGCCATGGCAGAAAGTTTATAGAGCGGTTGGACACTTTTTTTTAGAAAATTTTTGAATTTTAGATTTGATTGATTGGCACCATACTAAATATCATATCTGGAATATGATGAATGACGAAAGAGAGGGAGAGGCAGCAATATAGATCTACTAATTTTTCCTAATCCAATTGGAACTACCATGACAGAAAGTTTATAGAGCGGTTGGATACTTTAGGAAACTTCTAAATTTTGGTCTTGCCTGATATCATATTAAATATACTTCCAAAGACTTTACAATATATTTTACATGAAAATGATTACCATACCAACAAATCTGGTGGAAAAAATCACAAATGGTCCATTACATTTTCCCACAAATACAAAACATCAAGGAAAACATTGCCAATGGCACATTTGGGTTTGTCTTTCTGGATGAGAAGCTGCTTTTTATGACGAATACATTGTTCTGGTTCCAAGACAACTGCTTCGATTAAGTTCCATAGGATGGCTTTCTTCTTAGAATTAAATTAATAATGGTGATAAAGTGGGAGTATTTGGGTTTACTAACATTATTCCGAATAGTCAACTGTCTCATTAAACGGGTTCGAGACTAGAAGCAGATTAACTGTATTATGGAAGCAAACAGGAACCGATCGGAAACTGGACATATGTATACAAATACATATATTTGGCAACTTCTATAACATATATATTGATTTACAGATTTTCAATTATAAACGTGTTGATTTTCAACAGACATTTATAGAGAAACTTATACAAACCATCGCCAAATATGTGGGTGTGTCAAAAATTGACTTTTATCGTATATTTCATGTCGAATTTACCCATTTTTTAGAAAAAAAATTGTATTTTTTAATAGGTTTTCAAAACTACGCCTGAAACTAAGGCGGTTCTTTAAAAAATTATACGAATTGGGATGGTGTTTCTCCATATCCATAGGAAACCGTTGTACACCGCTTTTCATTATCGAACATTTAGTAAAATTTTTTAAAAAATTCTCTACTATGATCGCTATTACAAACGTAGGCTCGGTTCTTGCATGGATGGACCTGATAAACATGCAACTGTCCTAGGAATTGCTGTATTATAAATCCGATTAAAGCCGTTTAGTCGAAAATTTTATCAATAATGGGTCGGGTTTCTTATGCCGGCAAAACTCAAACATTTTTGTAGGATGACACTGCTGAACTAAACGTAGTTTTCATTAACTGTAAGCACAGTTTTTATTGAGTCATTTTGCATTAAAATGCCAAAAGAATTTTTAACAAGGACGACCACCTAACGCGGGATCTTCTCAACTTACATTTGAAGATGATTATGGAGAAATCTTCAGTGGTATTACAGATGTAATTGGTTGAAAGATATGAAGTGTTACTGCAATCTTCTCAAGTATAAGAATTAAATTACATTAACTGTATCGACAAACATAAAATTTGAATTGAAAATTGTGAAAATGGTACAGCTTGAAGCAGTGACAAACGATTTAATGACAAAGCCTTCTCTTAATGAACAAAAATCCAATTCCACTACACGGTTGTTCTACAGTGTTTTTTGCACAGCGCAAAGTTCTAGCTTTTGGGATAAGGTAATAGATCAATATAGGGAGATTTCAAGACAAAAAACATGTGGACCCATTCTCGATAATGGTGAGTATCGGTGCTCATGAGATAAACGAGTTTTATGTCGGCATTAGCGGAGTTAACGGCATTAAAATAGAGTGATTGTTTTGATTGAAATCGCTCATGAACCGAAAGGTCTTACCATAAAAAAAAGAAGAAATAAAAAAAAAACTTCATTACTGAACTCCTTGATTGAGGTAGGGAAGGGCGATCAAAACTCTAGACTTTTGGGCGTACCAAACTTTGATATGGCAAATATGAGAAAAAAAATTCAGAAAACCAAAGCGCTTTTTTATGTGTTTTGCTTAATCAATTCAATTTCAATTTCTAATTGTGTACACCATGCTTGAATTCTTCAATTCAAGTCTTTTTCAGTAAGATTGTTACCATTAACTATACTATGTTTTTTTTTTTACAGAGACCTGGCTCCAATAAATATAAGGAGATTTCAAAATTTATTTCAAAATGTTTTGGCTTTAAATTGCTCAGTACTGTGAATTAAAAGTATGTTATTTTCTTCAAACCTACAACAAACTGTTATTATAAAGCTTATAAAGAGTTTTATTCTATCCTGTTATCATGTAGGTAAATAAATGCCCACAAAACACAATAACACCGATCATTTAATTAAAATACTTTAGTTTTTACCTTCAATCAATTAAATATTTTTATTTTTTCCTACACTTTTCACGCCCGAAACTTTGGGAGTTCGTTGCATTCTGTGAAGTTTCAAAGAAATTGAATTTATAGTGTTTTTTTATAGAACTACGTACCTTGCTTTCCAATATAATCCACGTAAATACGCTGTGACTTCATAATTCCCATAATTTTCTTCTCAATCACCGACTGGATGTTAAAGCTGTACACACTAGTTGAAGTTCGTTAAAAATATCCTTTGTGTCATTGCAGAGACTCCTGTGAGAATTGCAAAAAAAAAACACTTTGCAACTCAAGTGACTGCTGAATGTGTTTGGCTGGTCTAAAATGAATTATGTTGACATTGATGCATCATCTTGACCATGTCAGACGGAGCAGAAAAAGAGAAAACCAGAATAGAAGCAACAGAAATTAATGGCGAAGAGGTAGGCCTCAAGAGATGCATTTGTCGTTAATGGTATTTTGGATTTTAATAATGCAACTGCTCTCCCCATGATAAAGTTTTCAACTGATATTGAAAAGATTATTGGAATGTCTAACATGACACGACTGTCATGAACTGTCAAGTAGTGTGATTGAAACCGAAAACCGGTTAATCAGTTTTTATTTCAACCTGAAACCAATTTTTTCAAATAAGAGTATGTATTTTCAATTAAGTAATTTAATAGAATATCCGTTGCAAATGTCATTGCTTCTTAGCACACAAAGTAATTTCAAAACCAATTCAATTTAATATTTTGGCTATTCTTAGCGGTTTTAATGTTACTTCTAACAGACCTTAACGGACAGATTCCGATAACATTTACCATTCTCTTTAGATTGGACTACAATCTCGTAAATCGTTTGGAACCGAAAACGGATCATCTTAAGTTTTTTGATAACCGGAAAAATCCTAAGTGAACGGAATAATTTGAGCGAGGGGTTCTATAATTTCTATAACACTATTCTATCGGAAAAAATATTGCACTTGTCGACAAAGCATTGAAGTATCCCAGCTAAACACTATCATCACTACTATAAGAATCAGTAATCTCTGGCTTGAAAACTACTCCTAATTAAACCTCACTGAATAAACTTCAAAAAGTGCATTCCTCTTATTTACTAAATATAAATGCATGAAAATTTTATTCGCATACATTCGGACTTTGCATCATATGAGCCATACCTGTGCCTTTTGCCACATTCGTCTAGAGGTCCTGGCTGAAAAGGTGCCAATAAACAACAAAAGCCTTTATAAAAGGCATAACTTCAATTTTTGTGTGAATATGCATGATGGTAGATACAATTTTTTCTTCAATATTGATGTCGTAACATACAGTTTAATTCAAGGTCAACCCTTGGACGTATGTCTTAAACGAAGTTTTTATTGACGGGACTGTTTAAACTCAATTTGTATGCAAAGAAAATAATAATAAAAAAAAACACAGACAGTGAATCGACAGACAATGCGACCAAGAGTCGTAGATGAAAAATGGTTAACTTCAGCCCCTTTGTGTGCTAATGGAAGATCTGTAGGAACTGAATATACTGGGGCGTTTAGACAGATAGCGAAGAGACAGACGGGCGTATGGACAGACAAGCAGACAGCCAGCCTGCCAGTCAGCCAGCAGCAAGCATGCAAGCAAAACCATCAAAGTCATCGTCACCATCAGTTTTAGCAACATTAAAGCCGCCTTTTTGCTCAAGTGGCGTTGTAAAGTTAAAAAAGAAGCAGCGACAATAATCAGCAACCATCGCCAGAGACAACAGCGGAGGCAGCAACATCTCACAACCAATATGCGCAAAGCCAGCAAGCAGCGCGTTTACATTCAAAAAACTCAATGACGGTGGCAGGTTGTCATGTCAGCATGGAGCTGTCAGAATTTGAGTTGTGAATACGACATGTCGGCGTCGAATTTTTAATCAGGTAACGCGTTGTTAATTACATAAGAAACAATAACAGCAGCAACAACAACACAATTTAACACAAAAGGATGCCTCCGCACTAAGCAACAATGGGGGCAATAATACACAACCCCAACAACTGCATCATCAGAGCCATCCGTAGACTGTTGATAAAGCCACAAAAGAATGGCAACTCCACTGGTTTTTTTTTTTTTTGCTGTAATATTGGGGCCGCGTTGCACCACACAGCTTTTGCTTTCTTGTTTTACATTAATTAAGCATAATTTGTGGCGCTTATGTCCTTAACATTTATCTTGAGAATTGCAGAACGAAAACATAATTTTTATGTGATTTTTGTAAATCGAAAAAGCGACTGCTGCTGCGCGAAAAACACAACATGTACGGACAACAACCGGTCGCTCATTGGGCAACAATTTCACATAAACATTATGGTCAACACATTGTAATTTTTACTTCGACAGGAGAGGAATATTAAAAATTGTCTTCCGAAAAATATTGCATGAAATTTTTTACACCTCTACGGGTACATTTATGGATAACACTGAGGGGATGGTAATTAATTAAAGTGGTTATGAGACGTTTTCGATAAAATTGGGAAAGACACTGCAAGTAGTACTGATGAGTGGCGTAGTGGGGACCTTAGCGAGTGTTTAGTACTTCAAAATGGCAAGTGGTGGATGTCACGTTACTTTCAAAACTTCTTTAAAAGAATTATTGTATATCATTGTGGCATTATGTTTTTCTATGACTGTAATCTGGCGCCGATTTGGCACCTACCAGTACAAAGGTAGATAGCTCGGTACATCATGGGGTTTGTCAATTTCGCTAAAGGGCAAAAGCTGGATTGCGGATCTGAGTTTATCGCAAATCACACTAGATTCAAATCCATACAGTCGTGCAATTATAACAGCTATGAATGCAGAACAAAAATCACTAGAGTTGACAATAAAGCATAGCATAAATAAATAAAGCAAAGCATTTTCACTGAGGCGTTTCAGAAAGGTACGACGATGACATTATCGTCCTTCTCTTATGATGTCCCAATTTTGGAAAAATAACAATTCCCGGCACAACTATGACATCACTGAATAAGTCTTCATAACCACCAAACACTAAACAATGAAGCACAAATAATTAATTGGAAAGAGTGAAAAAAAAGTGACAAACTTCATCAACATTAGTAAATTTTACATAAAAACACACAAATATATATGTGCGGTACACCTTTAAAAATGCATAAATTAAGCAAATATCCAGCAAAAAGAAAAAAACATATTTCCAAAGAAAAGGAGCAAAAATAATCAACCAGAAGTAATGAAAATTTTGTCGATACAAATGACCTAAATCACTCGAACTATAAAATTCTATTTCATGCGCAACAAAGTTCCCGCTGTTTGCCAATAGATGGAGCCAGCTGTAAGTGCTGGTCGATTCTGCCATAACCTAATCACATGAGCCAAGCTTAGGCATATAGTAAAGTTACCGCCTCGACCCAATAGTGATTTTTTGTTCGATGCAATATTCTTTTGGTTGTGTGAATATGTATAGGCATGATTTTGTGCCAAATAATCGTCATAATAACGATTTTCTTCTTTCAATCGAAGAAAACGGCGGCTGAAGCTCATCGAGAGCTTCAAAACAGTTATAGAGGTGCTGCTTTAAGTGAAGCAAAGTGTCGAGATTAGTTCCGTCGATTTAAAGACGGTGATTTTGATATTGACGACCGTTGGCGTGACCGAAGATGAAGAACTTTCAAAAACTCAAAATTTATGGCATTGATTGATGGTGATCCGTGTCAAATACAGGTGGAGCTTGCTTCAGTATTAGAAGTTACTCGCCGAGCCATTTCCAAGCGATTCCATGCTTTAGGAATGATTCAAAAGCAAGTAACTTGGGTTCCTTATGAGTTGAAGCCAAGGAAGAACAAAAAAGGAAGGGGTTTCTTCATAATATAGTAATGGGTGTTAAAAGATAGATTTATTACACCAGTTCAGAGAAAAAAAGGTCATGGGGCATGCCCGGTCATGCTTCTACGTCGTCACCTCTGCTGATTAATCACGCTGTGAAGGTTTTTCCCTGTATGTGGTTACAACAGGTCGGTGTTATGTATTATGACCAGGTGGCATTAAGCAAAATCATCACCGGCTGCGCGAGAAATGCCCACAATACGCGGAGAGGCACGAAAAAGTGATGATGGGCACGTTCGATGGTACACGTTCTGGCTGATCAGCAGTTCCACTCATATGACTTGATTCGTGGATAGCTGCAAAAGATGAACAATTTTATGGTGACGAAACTCGAGCTTTGCCAGAAAGATAGCAAAAAGTAGTTTTCATAATAAAGTTGAATTTTTATTGAAAAGAACAGCGAGAACTTTGTTGCGCACTTAATATTAATTAATGTAATGCTTACTTTCATAGTGCAGAATCCTGAACTATAACAAGCGTATAAATAAGATCTATAGGGGGAGTCTTCAGTCGCAACGTCATATGAATTAAGAATCAGTAAAGATATTGATTTTATCAAGTGCTTTAAAGTGCAGCGATTGCTGTGGCGGCGGATGGACTAAAAAGCTACAACACGAAAAGCCAGTGATAATGAACTAACTAATGATAGTGACAAAAGCAGAATAGGGTGACAAAATTGAAAATGCAGCTCTTAAAATTCTCTTTTATGGGAGGCGAATAATCGAAAGAAATTTATACTGTGATCCCTATCTAAGTAAATAGTAGGTATAGAAATATTTCGAAGTTAAACATAATAGTTGGGTTCTACTTTGCCCAAACTATGACATTCTCGTATGTCCAAAAATTCTTGAAGTCGTGAAAGGAAACTGTCACCTTCCTCAGTAAGATTGTATAGTAGGTAGTCTATAGCAGCAATTCTCCAAACGTATTTCTCGATCGACGCGGTCTGTGGCAACGTCCAATGGGTAGAATCAGGACTTCTGAAAAGATTAGTTAAAACATAAAAATAAAATAATGGCAAATTATTTTTTAAGTTATTTCAGTTTTTTCTTGTTACCGCTTTCTTTTTATTACAAAGATAACACACTTGACAGCAAAATATCTTAGGAGCATCTGCGAAATATGCTTTGTGTGTTCTTATCAACTTTTAGATCCTGCTACACTTAGATATTCTTGATAACCTCTTTAAGTCAATATAGTCAATGTAGTAACCACTTGCAAGGATGACGCGTTTCGAACCGAGTGGCAAGTTCACCTTTATGTTTTTATGTTTTTTTTTATGTTTTTAGTACGTAATTTTGATTTATTCTTCCCAACTTCAAATACTTGTAAAAAATGCTGAAACCACAAAATATACTTACAGATAAGTTGTGCAATTTTATCTAATAATAAGGAATAGTTAAATGGCTTACTACGAATTGAAATAATGCGTAGAAAAACGGGGCGCCAGACCACATATACGGTCTATTTCCTATTCCTATTATCCATTATCTGACTCTCTCAAAACGTATTAGCCAATATTGAAAAAATTCTGTTGAAATCTGTGACACATGAAGGCTGTGATAGTCACCCATTTGACCAATTTTCCCCTGACGTTGTCATTGGCCAAAATTTTTTAACTGAAATTACTGCGGTTATGACTACGCAGACTCAAAATACTGACTGAATTGATCGGAACAAATGTTGTATAAACTTTCATTTTAATTTTTGGACGTTACTAATATGGTATTGGTTAGAAAATTTTAAATTAAACTTGAATTATTATTATTAATTAAAGAGTTTGTAAACGTAATTTCAAACAAGATGTAATTCCAGATGTCCGCAGCTGTAATGGAGTCACACTATTTCTATTAATAATTTGCCTATAGCTGCAGATATACACATTTTTCCCCTAAGCTATAACCATTAAAGATGTAAAACAATCTGCAACTTTCGTTGTTTCTCACACAACTTACAATACAATTTCGATGTTCTCGCGTCGGTAGCTGGTTTCTAAAATAGTACTATTAACAAGCGATAGGTGTCACAGGAGTAGAGTATTAAAAGTTCATTTAAGGCGTAATAGATAGTTTTTCAATACAATGTCTCTTAAAAAATATGAGTGAAGAATCTTATCCACAGTTAATGTATAAGATAGAAGTTATACAAGATATTACTTCCAAGGTGTAGTGAGAAAAATACATATTATTCTAATAATTGTCCAAATTCCGCACATTAAAGAAGCTCTTAACAATGCATTAGCAGCTTCACATAATTCCTGGCAGAGCTACAGACACATTTAGAATTACAAAATCTAAATTCTTTTCAGCTTCTTACATTATGATTCATCCTCTAAAAACTGAAATTATTTAAATGACGATTTATGAACATTCATAAATCTTTTCCTCACTGAAGTGTCTTTGCTAACTACCACTTGCCCCAAAAAATACAAAACACAAAAAAAGTATAATTGACATAATCGCCCCAAAATAATCTCACGCATCTTCTGCCAAATGCTTCGTTCAATATAAAGCGAAAAATCGTTCAACGTAACTTTAGCCACAGTAATTTTATGTTGCAATGGAATATAAAATTATGACACTACCTCAATGATTTATAACATCCCGAAACTCTGAAAATGAACGGCACGAACAAAAATCATAACAATTTTGGTTCAGATGCCAAGAAAAAATATTAAGCTTTAAATCGTTAATAATAATAAACGTAAGTTGGTACGTCTGTGAGTGCATAAAGGTACAGCGGCAACTTTGTAAGGAGGTGTTAAGGTTCAGAACAGTGGTTTCGCGGTTGTTACTATTTTAAGGAAATTTAAAGGCGCAGAAAATGGTTTAAATAATTTGATACTAACAGATATGATAAGTGAAAAATTATGTCAAATCAGAAACTGGATAAATACGAGGGCTCAAACTAGTACTAGCCTTAAAAAGTAATCGACCTAACAAAGAAGACACAAAAGAGTTGGGAGAACGTTTCTTTATTTTCCAACAAAATCCCCGTTTAGCTCGGTACACTTTTTTCAGCGATATTCAATAACATCTATACCCCGGTTATAGTAAGAACTGTCAAACTACTTAAAATAGCCATCAACCGCAGAAACTACCTCTTCATTGTTGCCAAATGTTTTACCAAGTTTGGAAGTAGTCCGAGGGAGCTAAATCTGGTGAATAAGATGCTTGATGAACAATTCGAATAAATTAGCATAATATTCGCCGTTGATGGTTTTTCCTTTCTGAAAATAAACAGTAAAAATAATCCCAGGCGCATTCCAAAAAAAAAAAACAGACGCCATAACCTTGCCAGCAGATGGAACCGCCCTCATATTCGCTTCTTTAAACACGATTCTCCCATTCCAGTCCACAGTTTTGACTTTGACTGTTCCCCTGTCTCAGGTGTGAAGTGGTGGACCCATGTCTCGTCCATGGTTATAAGTCGACGCAAAAATTCGGCTTTATTGCGGTGAAACATCGTCAAACTCTCTACTGAAACATATCCATGACGCTGTTTTTGCTCTACTGATAGCAAGCACGGCACCCATCTTGCGCACGGTTTTCTTCGAATCGAATTTTCGGTCAATATACGACATATGGCACTTTTTGAAATACCTATTATTTCAGCCAGTTCACGCACCTTCAGCCGACGATCATTCAATACCATTTTTACCATTTTTTTTTTTTTTGGATTTTCTTAACCGATTCTGGCGTAGACACCTCAGTTGATTGAGCACTACGTCATCTTAGCAGCTCGTACGGCCTCGTTGAAACTCTGCTACCCAATATTTTACAGTTATATACGAAGCAGTAGACTTCTGCAGAATAGAATCTAACTCTGCTTTAATATTGGTTGGATTGAGACCTTTCAAATGGAAATATTGAATTACGTAACGTTGACAAATTTTCCCCATTTTTACAAATTCACTGAGATCGTTTAAATTTGATGACTCAAATAAAAATACTAAACACTGAAAATGAACACATGCGTTTTATAGGGTTGCCACTTTTTACCAAAATTTTTCTTTTCAAACTACTGACACCTTTATACATACGTCAAGTCGACTAGTTTTAGGACCTCTTTGTAAATACGGGAATCGGGGAAGGATAATAGGTCTTACTCATAAAGCGAAATACAAATAAATGGAAATTTCTGAAATTTAAGAAAAAGCTAAATGAAAATATATAAAATTAAAAAGGGAAGAGGTAATAACTATCACAATAACAGCAAATTGGAGACAAATGGGCTGATAGAATTTTCACGCATTTGGTTTCAGTATTATCGCAGCCCTACCTATGTAATGTATAACCAGATTGGCTTAACTCAACTGAAGTTTATGAAGGTTTTACTGGACCCTAAAAATTAAATCGTTGCCAGTGTTAAATCGACGCTTACCGGCAATTTTATGAGCGATAATCCTTTTATTAGAAATTTCATAGTTTTATTAGAGATTTTTGTAGATATTTGATCGCTGAAAGTTGAAGCTATTGATATATTTCCATAGCAAAATTAATATTTAATGCGCTTTTTACAGGGTGGCGCACTAATTGCACTACAATAAGAATTTAAAATAACTTCTCTTAACCAATTTATTTTTTTTTTATTATCCATTTAAATTTGTAGAACTAATTTGTTTTGTATAGGTAGATGATAACCCGTAAATGACCTCCATGCTCATTCGCCCATATACGACACTTGATCAGAAAATTATTCATTGCGGAATCGACTTAATTATTGTTTTAATGGACTGCTTTAATTTAGACAAATTCCTTGGTTTCTTTTTCTATACCTCTTGCGTGATACAACCCTGGTGCAGTCAGGTCAGGTGATCTAGCAAGCCAGCGGAATGTGGAGCTTATGGGTACTAATTTGTTTGGGAAGTTTCGTTGGAGCTCCGTCATAATTGGTTTGGCTATACATATATGTATGTGCAGTTGCTGCAACTAAATGCTGTTGACACGGATACGCCTTCGGTGCAGTTCTGGTTAAAGACAAAAAATTTCTTTAACTTCTTTGAATAACGGTCCCCATTGACAGTTGACAGTAGCACGATTCGTGAGCCACCCTGTATTTAATATTTAATATTTTTACCAAAAAATGTCTACAATACCATTATTTTTTCTGAAATTTTTGTAGCTATCTTAGCTACATTATTCCTTTTGAAATCACCATACTTAAAATTTTATTCTTGATTTCAGTTCTTCTATACCACTGTCTGTCTTACGTACAAACCTCAGCAACCATAACAGGGGCAGACTTCAGAACAAAACTGCTTCATATATGAGTAATATGAACTCACGACTTTTGTATGTCGCCTTATGAACATCCCATATATTAAATTTCATTTTTTTCTCCTCTTTTTTCCTTTTTTTTTCTTCACCAAAAGAAACCACTATTTGTCCCTGTTAAAGAAAAAGGAGTTAACACCAAACCTAAGACAAGCCAACGTTTTGTAGTTTAACTGAGAATTATCTTTTTGCGGTTTGCAGAAAAAAAAGTGAAGAAGGATTAAAATAAATTGAATAATTTTTAAATGCGAATAACGCTTTTGTCGAAATAAGAGTCATTTGGAGCTACAATGTTTCGAAGAGAGAACAGAGATTTGTGGTTTTAAGCGTGTGTTTCCAAATAAATTTTAATTAGTGGTATTTCGAAGAAACAAAACATTAGCAATATGTCAAATGTGTGGACTGAAAATAACAAAGAAATATTCGAATAATACGGCTTTTATCGTTACTGAAAGTTCCGTCCGATGAGGTGAAAAACCTTCCAAAAACATTTGAGGAATTACATAATGCACAGATTGTCAGTCGGAAAGGTATACTACTTTGTTTGTTTATAATTTTTGAATAAATGAAAGAGAATGGATCTTATATTGATAAATGTTTTATTTAATGTCGGTAATTATGTATGGAATACAATATCAGATAAATGTCCGCCTCTGTTAGCCTCACAAATGCGAGCACTTTTGAGCACATTCTTCATTAAATTCTAACACATTTCGCGTGGTATTTCATTAATTTCATCACGAATATTTTGTTTGAGTTGCTCAAGCGTTTCTGGTTTGTTTGCAAAAACCTTGCTTTTCAGATATCCCCACAAAAAGAAGTCCGGAGCAGTCAAATCAGGCGACCGTGGAGACCGATCAACATCACCATTTCTTGAAATAACTTGTGGAAAGAGGTCTCGCAATAATTCCATTGTAATCCTGACTGTACAAGATGTGGCACCGTCATGTTGATACCAAGTTTTCAATCATATCACGATATCGCTCCCCATTGACAGTTACCGTTCGACGTTTTCAGTTTCAAAGAAGTAATTTCCAATGATTCCTCCTGACCAAATTAAACACCAGACTGTCACTTTTATTGGATACAAACGTGACTGATGAATAATTTGAGGGGTTTCCATTGCACAGAACCGACTATTCTGTTTATTCGCATATCCTTTCAAATGAAAATGTGCCTCGCCACTCATTATGATTTTTTCATTAAAATCGCGGCGTATATGTTCTTGTGGAAGAAGCTCTTGGCTTAACTGAATCCTAAATGGATTTGTTTCTAAATTCTTGTGCAAAATTGTGGCCAAAGTTGTTCTTTGAAGACCAAGCTTCTGAGCACGGCGTCGAATTGAAGTTGATGGATTGTTTTGAACACTTTCTTGAGCAGCAGTAATATTTTCAGCCGATCTTGCAGTACGTTGTGGTCCATACTTGGCCCTATCAGCTACAGACCCTCATTCTTCGAAATCATTCACTACACAATAAATAGTGCGTCTTGTTGGCACGTTGTTTCTCCCGAAAATTTCACGTAACTTTCTCATCGTCGCAGTAATCGATGATTGATTTTGATACAATTTTTTAACGATCAAAACATGTTGGTTTGTCGAATATTTTTCCATAATAAATTTGCCACGTCTCTACTTCACCACTGCCAAATATGAACTGTCCAGACTAATGTTTACCAAACTGGCGGCAAAACAAAGTAGTATACTTTTTCGGCGGACACCTTGTATAAAAAGGAACTAAGTTTACCCAATACAAACGGATGTTAGACATTAGGCGCAAAATTACAAAAAGTACAGTGAGACTGGTAAATGACGCTACATCAAGTGTCGCCAATATCTGTTTTTTAATTCTTATAAATTAGTTTATCGTAGTTGATTTAAGAAATAATATATTCTGTACATATATAATAATACATTAAATGTATTATTAATTTTTAATGGATTTCAAAAATAATTAGGTTTAAATTACATCCAAGGGCGATGCATGTGCGCCATTGTAATTCACTACTGCCTTTTAGTTTGCATCGTAAATTGCTTAATTATCGTAGGAATGAGTTGCTTTAAGTCATTATTGGGTTTCATTTGTAATTTTCCTAATTGCAATAGTTTCACGAGAAAAACCAGGCGTTGTGAAGTCGGGCCAAGGGATTGTGAATTTCCATCAAATCAGCTTTTTGGAAAATTTATGCTGCAATTCAGTCATAACAGATCAAAAAAATGTTACAAGATGTCATTGAAATTACAAAGAGTCGAAAAGTATTCTTCCCGATTCTTTCAACATCTTTAAGTTACGTCTCTTACATTGCTTAATTACATATTTATTACAATTAGAAGAAAGGAATAGGACCTCATGCAATACCGCTCAGTCTCAAGTAATACTATTAAATAGGCTTTAGATCATAAGCTATACTCGTATAATGTACACCATGTGTTAACTATAGATAAGAGCTTGTGGCTAAATTTTTCCCTTCCCCACATGCCATAATCGCTATTCCAACAACATGTTCATTGATTGATGTTAACATTTCTCTGTATTTACTTATTGGGAATTCGAAAGGATCGGATATTTTAGTTCAATATAAGTGAAGTTCATTATATCAGTTATAAAGTTTTCCAATAGATAAAAATATATTTCTGATGTAATTTAAAACCTTTCACCTTTTAAAATATTCGCTCTATATTGTAAAATAACCAACAAAAATAGTGATTGAATTTATTATATTAAGCCTAGAAAATATGCATAAAAAGAGTAGGCAAAAACCTTAAATTTTAATTGCGTTGTGACGCAATAATGCTTTACTACTGGCTAGTCAATTTCCTTAATCAATGACCTCTATGTTGACATCGTTTATGTTTTACATTATTTGATTATAATCATATCTTCTATTTTCCTCTCTGTTTGACGTATTTTGTTCAGATGGCCATTGTCTGACTGCTAGTCTTATGTTTAGGTTGTTCGTTATAAACGTAAATGCCATAAAAAACTTAATTTTAAGCATTTTGTATGAAAAAATAGCACAAATCTCATAAAACCACGTTGTGATGTCATATGCGTCTAACCTGTCATGAAAATTATTCTAAGCTGTTCTCCCACTTGTCAGTGAACTTGAAGAAACCGAAGAGTTTTCAATCCAGAGCTTTTCTTCATTCGCACGATATGACCCAGGTAATGTCATCGCCCTGTTTTGATGCACTTGAACACGTTGAAGTTGGTATACAGCCCATATAGATAATGATTTATACGACGCCGATACTCTCAGTTAGCGGTTCGCGTCTGTGAAAACCAAAGCTGAGGGAATTTCAACTTGATCGTTCCGAAAATATGAAGACGTGAAATAAATCCAAAACAATCCGCGTGAATTCGATATTAAAATCGAGGACAAATTTTGAGCGCCTTTTCGGGTACCTTTGCCTTTGATGAATATGGCAGACCTTTTGTCATTTTGCGGAACAAAGATAAACAAAAACGTATCACAGACACAGATGCCATAAAAAAATCACATTTTGGTCGCACACCAAATTGCTTCCATCCTCAAGACCTCTTTGGATCCCAACGGTTTGGACAAGATTATGGTTAGTCCTGACGGTGATGTCACCGTTACCGATTATGGCGCTACCATTATGAAATTGATGGAAAGCGAAACACGAAATTGGTAAATTAATGGTACAACTCTCACAATCTCAAGATAATGAGTTGCGTTCTTGTGCATTATTTGGTTTTAACTCGTGAATCAATTGCATCTTATGTGTGAAAAGATATAACATACACGTATGTAAAAAACGTATGTAAAAACTGCTGAGAACGTTGGTGGAAGTTTCGGCGTTTTCCTCAATACTTGCTTGCACTCGAGCAATGGTCACTTTATTTCGAACTGCACGAGGTTTTCCAGCAGCATGCTGACTTTTAAAGTAAAATTAAACAACTTTGGTTCTTTGTTCTGTGCTGAGCCTTTTTATCATAAATTTTAAAAGTATTATGTAGTTAATTCTGTAAAGAGACGAAAAAAAGACCTAATCGAAAAATTTATTTACTGATCAAATCTTAACGTCGCTTATGCGCCACCATATGTATATATGTATATATATATATATATATATATATATATATATATATATAGTGACAAAATTGGTCACTGTCCTTCTTGCATTTTGGATTAGGACCATTTCTTCATTTGGAGAGGGATTTGCCATTAAATCTGTTGCTAAACTCATAGTGACATAGTTATGACCCGGTTTATTGTCAGATCAAATTTCCGCTAATTCCTTCTTAAATCTTGAAAAGTTTGCAGTAGCATCTCGTATGTTTTTGCCTCTGATCTCTGACGACATCTTTGTCGTTTTCACATATTTTAACAGCCGTTAAATGTCACCCGAAGGATTAAAGATATATACTACTCTCACTCGAAGGAATGTAGGCGTATGACATTAGAAACAATGTGTTCCATGACATTATGTTGATCGAACGATATCGGTTTGCCTGGCCATTTGTCGTAATTGCTTACCAATTTTTTTTTTTTTTTTTTTTTTTTTTTGAAATTTCAGGGGACTAACATTTCTCTAAGTCATAGCCCGAAATGATGCATGGTCTATAACGACCAGTCCCTATTGCGCACTACTATTTAAGAATAATTTTCACAATTTCAATCTGTTCCTTGTAACTCTTTCTTAACGGTTAATTGTGGCCTTGTCCAAAGTTTATAACGCTTAGTTAATAATGATTGGCGCAACGTGAAAATTTACCCGATTAATCATGAAATGACCAATTGATCTCATATAATCACCGTTATAGTTAATGGAACTATTCCTTAGTCAAATTTAGTACAGAATTGTTATGCCTCTATTGCTACCGCCCACACAAATTGTCCTGTTTTTCGAAATTCATTATGTTGTTTATTTTTATTATTTATGTTGTTGTTTTTTTTTTTAAATTTGAGAAAATTTGATGAAGTAGTGAATCAGTCTGGTACAAATGACTGATTTAACGCTTTTGCCCTTATTTTCTTCCAAGCATTTATATATGAAATTTAGTCAAATTTGGTACACATCATGGGAGAACGAAAATCGATTACATCGCCCCTGGCATTCAGCTACTCCAACTTTACTGAATGTTTATTTTCTCCTATGAACCTTAATTCGTAGACCGCTTTAACTTTCGCAAAGTCCTATACAAAATACATATCTAATTTAGCCAACATATTCCAAGATTAATACAGTCTAATTTAGCGAGCATCAGACAGTTAGTACGCTTAGTTCTTCGTATGAAAGGGGGCTGCATTACCAGACCTTTTGGGGCACCACATACACATAAAATAATAATTTAATTTATTTTATTATGTTTAAAAATTTAAATAATTTTTGATAAAAACCTAGCAAGTTGCCATGCCTCTTCAGGGATCCTTCACAAGGACGTTGTAGTCTGTTCACCTAACTGAAATTTCCGCACTGATTAATGTTATTCTCTGGCCTGCCTTTTAGAAACACAAACCTTTAACAGTTCAAAGACTTCTCCTACTTAAACCGCTTTAATGTAAAATAATTGTTCTCGACTCTTTAGATCTGCCAGGACCCCAAATAATAATACAACATGCTCCAAATATACGTATTAACCGCTATTAGCATTTCTGTCTGACGCCAGTTTACGACACCGCTCTTCTGCATCCCAGCACCTAAAGCAATTAGCTATTAGTCTAGGGATCCTTGTCCTAGTCATTGACTACATGAGATTTCCAATAAATATTTATCACCGCTTAATTGAAAACATTTAGAAACACGCTGAGTTTCTATACCATTAAGAATCATCCCCCTTCCTATTCATAGACAATTCAAGTGACAACACCATTCGGTTGTTGCTGGATAATAATCCAAATAAAAACAACAAGTGGTTATCACATAAAACTGCAACACATTAATTAGCGAAACACTAATAAAAGTAAAGCAACAAGAAATGCTTTACCAAAAACCAAACAGAGAGCGAAATGCATACTAAACACAACTCAATAAAATTAATGAAAAGGAGTCAAATGACGGCATGAGGCCAGGTCCTTAAACCGACGATGGACAGACAGCTATCAACAACGACAATGAGATAATAAAAGTTCACAGCGTTTAATGTTTAATGATGATGAGATCCATGACGCAACCTCGTTCAGCATGTGATGCGATGATAGCTCTGCTGGTGATGACGGCTGAGGGGATGAACTGCCACCGCCGGTTTGTGCCACATCTCAACTTTCCAGAACATTTGAATTGGACCGATATTGTTTGGACAAGGAAACATCACATTCTTACACCATATTAAACGAAATGTGATAGAAGATGCTTTCATTAATTGTGTGAAATGTGGAGAATGGTAGAATAACATTGAGGATTCGTGGCATCGTCGGGTGTCGCCATCTCATGTGGCGACATCACATATAAGGGCACCATATATGAATAGCGGTTTGGCGGCGCTTAAACCTCTAAGTAGTCTACGGAAATTTTTGTTCATTTCGTAAATTATTATTAATCTATTCGTCCACTCATTATTTGGAATGAATTGAAAACAAAAACGAAGTAAATGATGGGATTTGCAAACAAGCAATTGATCGCAAAATAGCTTAATTATTCAATATTTGACACCTAATGCTATAGTCAATAAAAATGATTCATCATTTATTACTACTATATTATTACACATTAATTATTGAGAATGGGACACAACTATTGCTGTCATGCTATCATTAATGTGTAGGTAGGAGGTCTGTGTGTACGATATATTGTAGAATTCAGAAAATAAAGCCAAATAGTAAATGTCCTTTTTCTACTTTTTCTCTCTTTTTTCCTCCTTAGAGACAAAATTACTTTAGTTTTTGATTCAGATTCACCTCAAGAAAAGAAACTGTATAAAATTATATATACTCTTTTATGTTATCGAATAAAATTAAATATTACACTTCCTTTTTGGTATAGAGGCGGAATGAAAATAGGCTTCAAGTTGTATATTAGGCAACAAAAAAATTGATTGATTAAAAGTAAATGAAACTAACTTCTGATATACTTTCAAATTAATTTACAATATGAAAACGGAAATGAAGTTAAATTTGTTTAATGGTTTCTCAATATAAGCTAGAGCAAACAGCATCGTCGTGGGGAGAAATGTATATCACACTAATAGAGCTTAGAGAAATCAAACAAATGACACGGGCAATATATTATCTCTCAATAGCCGTCGGAACTCGATATTCATTTTATATATTTGTATCTATTATGCTTAAAGATGTCTTCAGCATGAGAAATGAAGTAGAAGAATAACTTGTTACAAATTGGAGCATTACAACTATATAGTTAAAAGGTGGCTGATTAATGTTGCAACGAATATATTAATATTGAAAATCCTACTAAACAAAAGTGGCATATGTTGTCATTTAAATCGAATTGTGTTTAAAAGTCCTTCAAAAGACTTAACAGAAATGTATTGTTCTTCAAATTAATATAGAACAAATGCTTTATATACATAAATTAAAAGTAGCTATCCGAGATTTCTAGCGTAGCAACGTTCATCAAACACCCTCTGTAACGACCGTCACTATAACATTTAAACTCCTCTCAGCCTATGCTTTATTTCCGGCTGTACTCAGAGTTCAGGGTTTTTTTTGCCGAAAGAGTTAGAGCCTAGCCATTACATAAAGTATAAAGATTTTAGGTAGCTCTAGTATATATATATATATATATATATATTTTTTTTTTTTTTGAACTATAATCACTAAAGACAAATATTATCATATTCACTTCGAAAGACATTATTTTTAATCTAAGGAAATTTTAAAGAAGCGAGAAGTACTTAAGATGGTTTGTAACTTCTCATTGGAGTCAATATCGCCCCTTGCCGACTCAATGTGATGTTGTCAGTCCATGTTTAGAATGACAAATTAGCCCTTCATTTTCGTGTACAAATACTTAACTTATTATTGAATTAAATAAAACTGCATTTTGGTATGAAAGTAATAACGAAGTTGAAAACGACGCAAGTTTAAGGAACTGGAGAATTGGTTGTCAAATATTGGCAAAAGAATGAATTGAAATGTATAAATAACACAAATTCATTATATGAGGTGTGATGACTGTTATTTTCAATTTTTTTCCAAAAAGTATTTATTAATTATTTATCAATTTCTAATTTATTTCCTTTAAAGTAGTCTTTCTTACATAAAATACACTTGTGCCAGCGTTTTTTCTAATCCTCGAAACACTTCTAAAACGAGCTTTTTGGTATCGCCAACAGCCCCTGTTTCGATTTTTTTTATCTCCTCAGTCGTAGTAAAACGCTTCCCTTTCATCGGTATCTTCAGTTTTGGGAAGAGGAAAAGGTCAGCGGGGGCCAAGTCCGGTGAATACGGTGGTTAAGGGATGATTGAGGTTTTGTTTTTGGCCAAAAACTCAAGCAGAAGCATCGATGTGTGAGCTGGTGCGTTATCATGGTGCAAAATCCATGATTGGTTTTTCTACAATTCTGTGCGTTTCTGACGAATTACTTCGCGCAAAGGGCGCATAACTTCAAAATAGTATTCCCTATTGACCGTACGACCTTGAGGCAAGAATTCATGATGCACCACGCCATTCCAATCGAAGAAAACAGTGAGCAAGACCTTCACATTTGACCGTACTTGTCGTGCTTTTTTCGGTTTTGGCTCTTCTGGATGCTTCCATTGGGATGATTCGTCTTTGGTTTCAATATCATAGCCATACACACATGATTCGTCACCAATTGTGACGCTTTTGTGGAAATCTGGATCTTCGTTAACGACGTTCAACAGATGTCCATGCGACGTTGTTTTTCCTAAAAATTTAGCAATTTTGGAACGATCTTCTCTGCCGCTCGTTTCATGCCTAAAACATCCGTAAAAATTACTTGGCATGAGCCGAACGGTATACCAACATCTTCAGCAACCTCTCTAATAGTGATTCGACGAATATCCAAGATCATTTTCTTCACTGCTTAAATGTTTTCATCGGTTGTTGACGTTATCGGGCGCCCAGGACGAGCATCGTCATTGACATCTTCTCGACCTTCCTTAAACCGGGTATACCACAACTGAACTTGTGTTCTACTCATAGTAGACTCACCAAACGCCACAGTCAATATTTCAAATGTCCTTGCACATTTAATTTCATTTTTTACACAAAACTTAATACAGTTTCTTTGATCCATTTTTTCGAATAGTAAAAAGTCGAAGAGCACACCAAAACACGACTAACCTTTTTATCTGTCAAAAACAAACTGACAATCCAAAATGGCTGATATTGTCAACATACATAATAGACATGTGTACCGCGACCAACTTCTACGCCGACTCTGTTCTGCTAACAACAATTTCAATGTTCTTTAATAAAAAAAAACGTCAAAAGCTGTATTTTACCAGCAATCTGATACCAAGAGTTGTATTCCAAAGACCAGCTAAAATTTCCTAACCGCTTCAAATAATTTTCATAAAATTCATAAAAATTTTGGAAACTTCTTGGCATGCACAAAGCAAATACTACTATATGTATATGTATATTTCGAATTCAATTTATTGTACAGTGTTTTCGGCACCAGTAGCATCTCAGACATCTTGTTTGTTATTGGTAAGACGATATCGTACACACCTCTCAGCAAAGGGTATCAACATCGTATGAAATGTGTGCTATATGTTTATACCGACATCGATGTACTCAAGCGTATCAAAATACAGCAGCTGCGCTATATCATATTTTGACAATAAACTTAAAGAATACCACCGGAAACGGCGACGCGAACTCCTTGGGAAAACCAGATTTCTGAGACACCAAAAACTTGGTGTAAGGAAAATAGAATAGAATAGAATCTTTAACTTTGAAGTTTCTAAGTAACTCATAGGTTACTTGCTTTGAATGTAAGATCAAAGTTGGAATATGCCTCTATTGTTTGGAGTCCCCTTTGCCAAGTCAACATATCTTTCTGAAATTTGCTCTCTCTTCAATTAACTTTGGTGACTTTGTGCCTCCTTATATTTCCAGATGCTGGTTACTGGGCTTACAGCCTTTGCAATATCGCCGTATTTATCATACCTTGTTATTTGTATTCGATATAATAGCTGGTATAATTGATTGTTCAGAATTATTGTCGCTTATACCGTTTTATCCCCCGAGATCACTCAGATATCATTATATATTTAATATAACACGCCATTCCACAAATTGTGCCCAACATAGTGCTTTGAATCGCGGATTTATTGAATTCAATAACGTAAATGGGATTGCAAGAAATGAATACCCAATTCAACACTTTGAGTTTTGTATGTCTAGAAATAACTTTAAACTGTTTCTTTTTAGATATTTAAAATAAATAATTTACATATTTACATAACTTTCTTGAGATATGTTATGCCAAAACTTAGTCTGTAAGGATTTATATGTCCATAGACCTAAATAAATGAAAACAAATTAAAAATGAAATGAATCTAAAAACTTATTAGAAATTGTACTAAATCGGAAATTTTATGACCCTTCAAATGTACAGCAGATATTTTTGCCTACAATTTCGAAGTAAATTTCCCTAGAAATTAAATTGAAAATAGTATCATTGGCCAATAAAACACAAAATATTTCTTATTCATTCAAATTTATTGTATCGCCTTGAAAGTAGGCCGTTTTCGAAATTTTACATTTATGTCAACTACTGCTAACAATCATTTGTCAAATGCATCTTCAGAAAATAACTTTAGTTTTCACCGCAAATTCTCTACTATGTTTTCTATCGACTGAAGACGGGTGCCTTAACTTATTTTGGAAAGAGAAAAAACAGACAGTCGGAGTCATATCTGATGAAAATGGTAGCTGTTCGATGATAGGTAGGTTTTTGGCCAAAAATATGTCGACAACGACCGCCTAATTAGTTTTTTCTTAATTCTAGGATTTTTCAACGTATTTACTCTGTCAAATGCCTCATAACAATCTGGCAATATTCTTTATTTACCGTTTGAATTTGTGGCATGAAATTTGAGTGCAGAACACCATGATAATCACGGAAAGCAGATAATGTTTATAAAGCACAGCGGCCTCAACTTAGCGACAAAAATAATGTTAACAATTCCTTTAAACCAGCTTTTTGAATTGATCAACTCCCGGCACTTTTTGATGCTTTTTTCCTTGTTCGTCACAATTTGAAGCTTTCGAAATATGTTCATTAAAACAACGTGATCTCGAATTATGACTTTTTCCCCAGGATTGGTCGGCCTACATTCATTCCAAACGCATTTCCATGGTTTGCCACATAATATGTTGAAAATCACTGACAGTTAAAAAGACAGCTTCTAGTTTAAGAATCGCAGTAAGTGGGATTATCAAATTTCATTTTCATATCTTTGGCAGCAAATATGTGTTTGCCTGTGTAGGCGAAGTTACAATTTTGAATGAAATTAAAATTGGCATTTACGTTTTCTTTAATTTTCAAAACTTTTTCCAAAGATAGATCTTATCGTTTTGATTAATTCAACCATATCACATAGATATTTATTTACTAAAAACCAAAGCTCGGCCCCGACAAATTCACACGCTTTACTTGCGTGATTGCATTTGTATTTATCTCATGATTATCTCTAGCTTACATATAATGAAACTCCATTAAAACCAACTACATGAACATTTTAAACAAATTTCTTTTTAATTCCATTTAGATTAGACTTATCTGTCAAAATCTAGTTACGGCCGCAATATCACGTTAGGCAATTTCACAACTCTGTAGGAGAGGAATAAAACAGAAACAACAATTTCTCTAGCTGCACTAAAAGATGAACGTGTTGCTTGAAAGATTTCCTTTAATTTCGAAATTACAGCCATAACCTTCTATTAGTGGGAATTAATTTTTCCAAGAACTGCGGCAAAGTGATATGAACGAATGAGCCAGTGGTAGACTGTATTCTTATACGCAATTCAAGTAAAGACCAGAAATTGTCCTCAATATATCACTTTACACTATCATTATCACGTAAAATGGGATAAGAAACCTGAAGAAATAGAAGAACAATTTTTACGTACATTTTATGTTGGCTCAAATAGCGGCCGCTGTATACAGATCCATTTCATACGCGCTTTGCTCGTTACGTACGTGTTTTTCCATCCGTTGCCATGTCCGCCTGTGCGCTTCGAGTAATTTCTGTGGCTACGTAAAGTGACAAATATCTTGTCATATAAATCATCTGGTTTGTAAGAGCGAAACCGCTAGAATCATTAAATCACAAATCATGTAACCACCATCGTCATCGCGGCATAACCGCTGATATCAACCCATATATGTATGTTTGTACCTACCAATGTACGAGCTTTCATGTTTATCGGGCGATATTGAAATACCGAAAACATGCATACCTATCACATTGACTTGGCGATGGCCTAGTGCAGTTATAGCTTGATGACCACCAAAGTGAACGTTGATAGTTTTTTGGTAAGAGCGTCAAGCAGCCGTTCTCAAGACACAAAACACCAGGAATGCGCGCAGCTAGTGAATGTTTTGAATTTCTTTGGAAATGAAGGCAATTAGTCAAACATTTAAAACCTTCTCTGAAGTGTCAGCTAGAGAATGAGTGAGCAGTACGTGTATTACAGATTTAATTGGAACTATTGCGTTTACCATAAAATATAAAATATTTTTTTTTATTGTCACTACGCTTCATTATAACCTGTGGCTAAGTTAGAAATAATTCAGTTTATCGATGAGTTTGTAACAGCTAATACTTCGGTCAACGTCTAACACATCAGTTACGTGATAAAATGTCACATCATTTCAATCATTAATGTTTGAGTGACAACACCTTAAGTGAAGCTTCATTTGCCGATTTGCATACTTTTATATGCCGTTTAAATGTTGCTTTTTATTTGGGAAAAAGTGCTATTAGCAATCGTTTTGGCAATACGAAAGTTGACCCAAAACTAGTCGACCTGAATCGTAGATAGTGCGAGTAGTTTGAAAAAACACATTATTTTTTTGAAAAGTGGCAACCTTATAAAACATATGTTTTAAGTTTTAAGGCGTCACGTTATTTAATATGTTTATTTGAGCCATCAAAAGTAAACGATCTCGGTGAATTTGTAAACATGGAAAAAATTGGCCACCGTTGTGTAATTCAATATTTCCATTTGAAACTGAGACCTTTCCAACAAATATTAATGCCGAGCTAGATTCTACTCTGGGGGAGTCTGCTCCTTCGTTTACGACTGTAAAATATTGGGTAGCAGAGTCTAAGCGTGGCCGTACTAGCTGCCAAGACGAACACCGTAGTGGTCAACCAATTGAGGTGTCCACGCCAGACACGGCTAAGAAAATCCAGAAAATGGTTGAAGGTGCGTGAGCTAACTGAAATGATAGGTATTTCAAAAAAGTGTTTTATATCGTATTTTGACCAAAGATTTGAAGATGAGAAAGCTGTGCGCAAGACGGATGATTGGCTTGATTTCAATAGAGCAAATAAAGCCAACTTTTAGCGTCGATATGTAATAATGGATGACACATGGGTCTACCACACCACACCTGAGACAAAGGGACAATCAAGGCAGTTGGTTGGAATGAAAGTTTTGGTTATGTGGTGAAAAGACCGCATTTGACGATAGATAGATAGATAGTTTTGTTTCATCAAGACATTGCTTCAGTTCACAGATCTACTATTGCGATGACCGAAGTTAATGAATTTAATTTTGAATGGCTTCATCACACATATTATTCACTAGATTTAACTCTATCGGACTGTTTTCTATTTCCAATTTCGAAAAAATGGCTTGGTGGTAAAAGATTTGACAACAATGAAGAGGTGTCGTGAAGATGTTTCAGTGAAGTGTTTGGCAATGTTTCTCTGCGATAAAGCCACCTCACATCTGACACAAAGGAACAGTCAAAGTCAAAGCTGTGGACTGGAATCGTGTTCAAAGAAGGGAAGGCGAAAATGGTTCCATCTGCTGACAAGAAGTCATGGCGTCTGTTTTTTTGCAACCTGGGCATGGGATCATTTTTACTGACTACTTCCAGAAAGAAAAAAACCATCAACGGCGAATATTGTTCTAATTTATTGCAGCGTTTAGGTAATGAAATTATGGAAAAAAGAAAGAAAGTATTGTTTCATTAAAACAATGTTCCAGTTCACACATCCGCTCTTAAGATGACCAAAATTAATGAATCAAAGTTCGAATTGCTTCACCATGCACCTTATTCGGCAGATTTAGTTTCCTCGGGCTATTTTCTATTTCAAATTTGAATTAATTAAAGATTTGCCAACAATAAAAAGGTGGAGTCTGCAGTTGGTGGCTATTTTAAGGAGTTTAAAAATTCTTACTATAGAAGCCATTGGGTATCGCTGGAAAAATGTATCGAGCTAAAAGAAGATTATGTTGAAAAATGAAAAATATTTTTGCCAACATTTGTGTATCTTCTTCGTTGGGTCGCCTAGTTTTGGAACAGCTTTCGTATGTACTTCTCCTTCAAAAACAACTATTCGTGGACTTGGTTGCTGATTTTAAACGAAGTCGCACGGGCATCAATGATGTTGAGAGTAGTAGGCATCGAAAAGCGGAGATTACATCTGAAATTATCAAACAATTCCTAAAATGTAATCTTGACAATTAAAGAAATGAAGTTGCACCTCTTGCCACATTCCTAAATATCTCAAAATGCATTGAATTCACGAACTTTGCAATGGAATATTTCGAAAACTAAAGCAAGCATAGGAAAGAAATAGGCGCTATCGTTATCAATAGCTATTAATCCGTTTGAAAACAATTTGGATTTGCATTAAAGCAAAATAATGCAACAGCTTCGATAATTCGAAAAAATCCGATGGTTAAGAGCAATACTAATGTGAATAAATAATTGAAATGAATTGGGCCCTGGTTTTAACCTGGAGCAAACAGTTTTTCAAAGATGTGTTGTTTTGGGTCTCAGTTTCGAGAAAATTAAACTAATTTCCGCCTAGTATGTGATAATAAGTTTACACTGCTCACTTGAATCGAATTTGCAATCTGCTGAGCGGAAAATATTTGGTGAGCAGCCTTTGGTATTTTTGATACCAAAGGATTACCGTATTTTGGAATACGCACAGTTTTTAGCCATCAATTGTCTTAAAAATGGAGGAAAAATGAATTGCAAGAGCTAAATAGTCTGTTTTGGATCACGTGAAGCTGATATCGGGACGAAAATTCCACAAAAGCGAAGAAGTTTCGTGCTGGCGATGCACCGCAGTACAAGTCAATATAATGGCTTCCTGGCCTCGTAGTTTTGGTACCTATCTCCAGTGATTATTATATGCCTGCACATCTCCAGAGAGTGCTTTAGGAAAAAGGATTTGAATCAAGTAAAACTGCAGTATACTTTGATGGTCTTGTAAATCTCTTCCATGAAAAGGGCATCGAAATATTAGAAAAGTATTAGACTTCATCACTCTTGAAGAGGAATATGTTGATAAAAAATAGATTTCGAAACTTATTGACTGATATATGAAGAAGCAGAAAGACATTAAATATGATAGATCAAGTAGTTGCGTGGGAAGTTACGTATGAAGGTTGATGTTTATTATGGCGTCTTGAAGAAAGTAAAGTTGTGGATGATGATAGGAAAAACAGAATTCATTCAAAAGCCCCCCAACATAAGTAACTTTTGGAAAACATGAGAAGCGACATTTAAATTCAAAAAACGTATTGAGAAACAATTTTAAAATAAATTATCAAGTAACTTTTATTATCATGCAAACGAACGACAATTTACAATTATTTGGTAAAGATTATTTCAAGCGATTTCTGTGATTGCCATCACAATGGTGCCTTCTAAGATTCCAATTTCTAATGACGCACTCAAGGATTTCAACTGATATCTTACCAGCTAACTTCCTATTGTGGCCAGCTAACCTATATGGACTTTGGAATTTCAAACGATTTTGGCGAGCAATTCACCACCTCGAAGCGTGAAATTAACAGCTCATCGAATGTTTCTCTCAATTACAATTTAGTTTTATCGGTTGTTGGCGCCCCTAATGAAGCCAAAGATCGTCGAGATCTTCAATTTTAGGGAGCAAATAGGCCGTTATCAGAGAAAGGTAATGGACATCATTCAAAGTTCTGGACCGCTTTTGATGATATATGGAGGAACAATAACTCTACCAGCATATACAATGCATCTAAGCACTTTAACCTCTACGTATTGCTCTTTGGACAAAATTTAACAATATTGTTTTTTGACGTAATCATTAGGCCTGAAACACTGAGAGAAATTTTGGTTGAAACAATATATTTTCTTTACATTTTCCAAAAATTCAAATATTAAAACGGTGACGTTTCACAAACCCGACCGGCTACCATTCTTTACCAAAAATATTTACATGTCGGAAGCCGGGTCGTTGCCTACGGTGCCGTATCGAATTATCACAGTCATCCATCATCTCCATATTCAATAAAATGTTTCCAATTTTTCTATGGTATATCAAATTGTGCGTGCAGTAGGCAGATTACATGAACTACAGGGTTGCCCATATTCGACGGACCCTTGTTTTTTTAAAAAAAAATCAAAGAAAAAAATAAAAATTTGGCGGTTGGCAATCTTATTCATTTAATTTGTCCCAAGTAGATTTGTTTACATCAATTTTTGAATATGATATCTCTCAAA